>VWYP01007056.1:0-98319 GCA_013400435.1 Pycnonotus jocosus | reverse complement strand
AAAAAAAAAAGAGGTTTTTAACTCAACAGTAGCCTGTAATCTTGTTGTCTTTGCAATAAATACACTTCAGAGTTGTCCCAGTCTGCAGCAAATGATACGTTATTGTCACTCCAGCTGACAGTGGAGGGATGCTGTCACCACTAATAACAATTGCTGCTGGCCAGGTAGCAACGGTACTGTTATTACCCTCCACTGCTCCAACTGGGTGAGGATGGCTTGAAGTGTTCTTGATCAAATTTCAGGGTTTAAGATAAGTATGATGATCTTTTTTTTCTTTAGGAAGGCAACAATTCCCTCATTTTAATAAGATTTTTTTTTCCCTGAAGAAGACAAGACCATAAGGCCAAAATTATTTTTTTAAAATCTGTAAAATTAGTAGCCTAAATAAAGAGAGAGGCCAAGCGTCTAAAGGTGAAAAATCTGTGGTAGACCTGGCAAGAAACTAGAGGACTGCACTGAATCATTTATCTGTACAAGTTCAAGCTCACAGAGCTTTTTGCCAGAGCAGTGTGATCCCTTCCCCCATTGATTATTTTGAGCTAACAGTCCTAAATGTCCCTTTTAAGGTAAATAGAAACCTGAAACAGAAAAATAATCATACTTTGAAAGAAAAGGTCAAAAAATTGGATTGTCACTGATTTTTTCTCTTTAAAATCCTGTCTAAATTCAGTAATAAAGAAAAAAAAATGTCCAAACAAATATCAGTCAGCACAGAGTCTGGAGCCATTCTGGACTCAAGTCTTTTGACAGTGTTTCTCATGAATTCCTAGTTTCCATCTGCTAGGAGAGAAAGGATTAAGGGGATTTTATCCAACCCCTGTTATATAACTGCAATCAAATATTCTTTCAAACTCCCTCTCTTTAAGGGCTGCTTTTTCTGTAACTAGAAGCAAAAAACAAAAAACACCTGAGAAAGGTTTACTGTGTCAATGATGGAACTCCCCATCCCAAACCCTCTTGAGAGACCCACATAAGGTCTCCCATGCTGTCCCTCTCTCCTCACAGTTCTAATGTTCCCCCCTGTCAGAGTCCAGGGCATTCCTCTGATAGCCCTGGAGGGTGAGAAACCTCGGCAAAGCGGTCAGGGAAAAGAGCAGGAACGTTTGAGCCCTGTACAGGGGAGTGCACAGGGGGGTGTCCAGGGGGGTTTGAGCTCTGTACATGGGAGTCTGAGACCCTGGCACAGAGCTCAGGAAGACACTGTCTTTGATTTCGGTCCATGGGAAAAATTACCACCATTGGAGAAGACATTACAACTCGCAAGAGTGTTAAAAGATAGTAGCTTAGTTTATCACTGGGTGAAAAATCTGTAGTTTTGGGTTTTTAGAATGGAGGTGAATGGAAGCAAAATGGAGAATTTTGGGCGTGGCTCAGAGTTTCTCCTTCTTCATCTCCATTGTGTGCTGTGACGAGGGCACAACATAGTTCAAAGAGATTGGGTCAAATAGAGGTGACCTGTTTAGTAAAGATAGCAGGTATTGGTAGGTAAATATAAACAATAGACACGTAATCATTGTGATAAAAGGACAGTGGTGGGCCGGGGGCAGGGAGCCTTCGGAAGTCTTGGGGAGCCTTCAGATGTGAGAGCTGCAGAACGGGCCTTGGCTGGGAACAGAGCAATTAATGAGATAAGAAATGATAAACAAGGCAAAAGAACCTTGAGACAAGAACCTGAAGACTCAGATTCTTTCTTTTCTGCGTCTGGCTCACAACTTACAGCCTCTTAGAGAGAAAAGAAAGTTTAAACCACCTGAATCTTGGGGTAACAACCCCGAGACGCTCCTAGCCTGATTTCCAGTGACCGTATGTAACCATAATCCTTCAGGCATGTTCCTTGATTATGAGACAAGGCAACGCTTTGTCCTAAGCATGCCTGCATGTTGTGACAGCAACAGGCAGCAGACAGGCACGATCCTCAAAGCTGTGACTTAATTCACAGCTTCGACACTTGTTGAAGTAAAGTTCAGGGGGTTTTTGTCACTTCAAGAAGCTCTACAAGGACTTGGAGGCTTAAATTCTTTTTTGCACTGCCAGTTGAGTCAAATGGCTGTAAATTGAAGAAAACATACTGATCATATCATGCGTTACCAAACCAGGTGTCATTTCTGCTGAGGAAGTGAGGCAGGGAGTAGTTATGGGAAAGGGTGGAGGGACTGGACTTTCAGCTATCTCCTGCCCATCATTTCTGCCCCACAATATGAGTCTTGAGCCAGAATCAATGGAAAGTTAGCAGGATTACAAGTTCCTGTGCACATTTACTCTCTTCTACTCTGTTTTTACCTTCTCACACTGCCTTGCAGTTAAACTGTTCTCTGGTGTGCCCTCCATTGCATGATGAACCATGGTTCTCCTGTCTGGTGGCTCTGGAGAGACCAACAAACTAATATATTCTCTCATTTTGGGCATACAACTGCTCACCTATCAGAAGGGAGAAGATGTCTCAGAAAGGCTGGGTGTTTTTTGGTTAGCAAGCACACAGCTTCCACAGCTGCCTGCCTGGTAATGACTTCCTGTGTAGCCTGAAGGTGGAAATAAACAATATCTATGAACTGTGTCATGTGGACTAATTCAGTTTAAGTTTCTCCTGTATATTCATTCCTCTTTGTGTTTGGTGTCTGAACAAGGTGAAGTTCAGCATCTGAGTGAGATTGATTTGCAGCTCTGTGAAAGAATCCTATGCCAAATAAACAAGGCAGCTTCAGAAGTGGGAAGAGCTAATGGCTTCACTCTTCAGTGGAGTCACTACACTGCTTAACAACTACAGCAGAACCTGACAGGGCTGAGAATTTTGCAAAATGAGATCATGACACAAACATAAATGAGTGGATATGAGATGGCTTAGCAATCCATGCATTTTCCTGCTCTAATCACTCTGCTTCTGATTATTCCTCATCTCTTCTGACAATGTATATAAAAAAGGTGTTTATTTCAGATTATAGTCCAACAGGGGCACTAATTCGTATCTGAAAAACCTGAAAAAGTGTGAAATGAAAGCATTTTCAGAATAATCCCCTCCCTGTTTTCTGCTGCTTTCTGAGACTGAAAATATGAAATGTCATAAATGTGGTTTTTGAATTTTGGTATTTGTTTCATACTTCTACCTTTGTCCATCAATATCTAAAACCTGAAAGGATGTGGAAAATAAATGAGGATCAACAGAAGATAAATAAAATTTAATTAAGCCCTAAAAAGGCTTTGTTTACTTGAGGCCAATCAGTTTGTTGATACCAACTTTTGACCAACATGACAATGTTGTTTTCTGATTTTCAGACTGTTTACTCTTGTACAAACAGATCAGCAATCTTCCTAGCAGCCCTGGGGAGGAACTGCTAATTGCCTCAGTTTATTGGAAACATGGGAGAACTGCAGCCTGCTTGCAAGCCTGTGCCACTGCCTAGCACCATTCAGCACAGTGCTGGATTTTAAGACTCGAAATAAGGAGAAGCAGTGGATTTGCTCCAGAGGTTTGCCTCTGCCTGGTGTGGCACTACTGAGGCTGGGGATATACATCTTGTTTCAGTAAAGTTACTGGATTTTTTGTCATTCCCAGATGGTGAAGAAACATTTGTCATCCACCTGCCTGCCAGATGGAAGGTCCTTGGACCCACTGCACTCTTTGTGTTGTTGGTCTCTAATTTATCCTCTATCAAAGAGTAACAACAACCAATGGAATGTGAACAAGGGCGGAGAGCTCTTCACTCAGCACACCCGGGACCTGCTGAGGATGGGTCACAGGCAAATTCAGATGGTCAGCTACTACAGTGAAAACATTTCTAGTGATCCAGAATGAAGATTTCTACCCCTGGGGAGGTGTGTGGAAAAATCTACTCACAAAAAATATATAGGAATTCTCAGAAATAAGGAATTCTGACTGCTCCAAAATTCTACTGTATTCTTCATATTGCTTTGCAGCTCCTTTGAGACCAAAGTCAGCATTGCTGAAGCTGCTTGGGCATGAAATCTTGCAGTCTCTCTTAGGCCAGCCACAGCTACAGAGATCCAGCTTGTCCACTCAACTGGATCCAGGGATCCACCCAGCTGAGACTAGATGGGTGGATTTTTCAGGAGTCTGAAGCAAATGGAGAAGAAGTTGTTTGTGACATTAATGTGCTGAAAAGATAAGAAAGGTACCAAAGCAGTGTAACCAAAGTTTCTATTTGGCAGCTCTGGGTCTGGGTTAATAACCTGTCACAGCAGGTTTCCAAACCTCGCTAATCACAGTTTGTGAAGTGAGTTGAACTATACGTCAAGTGTGGAAGGAATACAAAGGACATGTAGTAAACATCTGGAGGAAGAGCTGTAAGAGGCAAAGCCAGACACAAGGAAAGTATTCACGTCAAGAGGTAGAGAGAGGCAAGCCTTTGTCAAGGAGCAAGTTTCAGGTACATTGGGAATAAATTCTCAACATACAAAGAGAGAAGGCTGAGGACATAAATACGCTAAGAAAAAGCAGTACCTAAAAGAGAATTAGAATTGGAGAAGCAAAGAGCCCATCAAACAAGAGTGACAGAAAGAAATGCTAGCTTATTCTGAAAACACAGGCAACATTAGCAAGCCTGAGGCAGCAGGTTTCTGGGTTTCAGCACCCCGTTCATGATACTTCTAGACAAACCTCTTCCCCTGCTTAAGTCTGTTCCATTTCATGTGCCCCAAGACCAGCATGAGAAAATTCTAGATATGTGCATGGATGCTGGGGATACTCAGCACCTCTGGGAAAGCAGGGAGACAAGAAATGCCAAGCCATGTCAAACTTGCAATCCACCTATCCCACTGTGGTACCTTTCTTTATTGTCAGCACTGGAGGCTTCAAAGGGGGACTTGAGATGTGTGGAGCTGACAGCAGGTAATCTCTCCTTCACAATATTGCTGTGAAGGATGACATTGTTGCCCTTCCCTTACTAGCAGTAAGAGATTCTAAAATGTCATTTCAATGAAATATAACATGGCTCATGACATCCACATTTTAAATACTGGCATGAATCTCTAGGTGCCTTCCAATGGGACAATAATCCTCAGTGACCTTTTCAGGTGAATTACAATACTGACTAAGCAGTGTGGATAGGCAGCACACTCAAATCTTGCTGTTTACTGATTAACATCTATACATAGAGAAGGAGGATAAGGGACATGAACATGTCTGTACTTATCTCACCTGGTATCTGCAGGAATTTAGAGCGATGTCTCTGTCCTCCAGCCTGCAGACATCAAGCTTGGGATGGTGTATTCTGAGTATCCCAGCATAGGGCTGGCCTGAAAAAAGCCAGATTTGCATTTCTTTTTACTTGCACTGGAGATACTGAAATAATTGGTATCTAACAGTAGAGGGTGGAGCTGACTTTTGGGATGAGTGGAGGAATCTGAGTGGTCTGAGGCATGGTTAAGTGTTGATGTAAGTACTTTGCCCTCCCTTCCCTTGACTGCCTTTAGTAGTTTTCTTTCTAAAGAGCAGTGAAGCCAAAAGAAAATTATAATGAACACAAGATTAGGATGCTTAACTCTGAAGAGGTGAGATGCCATCCTCTGAGTAAGATGAACAGCAGCCAGCTACAGATGTGAGCATCTGAAAATGAATCCTGTAAACTCAAAGAACTAAATCTAAGAACTAGGAACTTAATAATTTACAAAGAGTGCTTGTGAATAATTTAAAGGTTGCAAGAGAGCCATTCCTTGGCCTGAAATCACTTAGTCTTGTTGCCTTCTTTTACTTCACAAGCTGGCAGCTTTTCCAGGGAGGAAATTTGGCCACTGTCTGTTCTTGTTCAACACCCAGTGGAGCACGAGTGCTGAGAGTAAATAAAAACAATAAATCAGTGGGCCAGCAGCTAACAGATAGTAACCCCCAAAATAAAAAGGGAGGTTCTTCTTGGTGGTTCATGGCAGCATAAACCTGTTGGAGGGAACAATCAAGGCAAGACAAGATTTCTCCACATGGCCAAATACAGGGCAAATTTCAGAAAGCAAAAGTGTCACTTTGACCCCAATGAGATCATTTCCGTGATAATACCAAGCTCTTTTCCAATATATGGGACACTACACACCATCACAGATTCCTAAAGTAAGAAATTAAGATGGAGCCATCCTTTCTGTCCACCTGGCTCTTGAGACAGATGGGCACTACCTGTGGCATAATTGTCTGCCAACAGAAGTAGGTGCTGGGTTGAAAAAAGGCAAGCCCAAGAAGTTGGAGTCAGGCAAAGTTTTAAGCAACCAAAGGGGGAAAAATTTAGGAAATCTTAATGCAGACTTTGCTCCCAGAACTGCCTGTACTCCCATTTCTCTTTCCTCAGAACATCAGAGGTCACTTTTCTCAAAAATAAGCTTGTCTTTTTTTTTCTTACAGTTACAGGAGCATAGCAATCATTGTACTAACTCCCTTTCTTTCCTCCTGATCCCAGCAGTTAGAGCATCACAAAATACAAGTTTTTGCCTTTCTCAGGAGGTATATCTACTTCTAAGTCAGCAGTGAAAAGAAATCCCAGCATGAGAAGAGCAAGTGTTCTTTTGTATAAAATGTCATCTTTTGAATCAAAAGCAAACCCAAAGTTTAAACAGTTGTGTTTAGAAGCACAAGCACGCTGTTAGGGAGTATCCACAGCGTGGCCTGACTTCACAAGTTACACTTTGCCTGGTGTTCACAGTTTTGTGCAAGGCTGTCAAATCTTCATGTGTGAGCCCATCCTGTTGCCTCTTTTCCATGTAAATTATTTCTGGACATCATTGACAGCTTCAGTTGTTTTGCAAAAGGATAAACACTCCAAAGGTCATTGCATTTCTTTGAACATTGTGAGGGTGGGTGCTGACTAGAGAAGTCCTCTTGAGGGCTGGATGGTGTGACATTGTCCTTTACTGACACCATAAAAATTAAACAGGAGAGGTGAACTATAAATGTCCCAATTTTGACAATGGCTTAGCTGGTGTTTGCAGCTTCTTAGGGACCAAGATCAGTCAGCTACAATATTCAAGTCTGACAGTAATCAGACTTTATTAGCATCTCACAGAACCACTTGCTACTTCCTAATGTCTCCTGAAATTGGAACCTGAAATATTTTCTAGTTGTTGTCCTGAGTATTTATGTGCTACTGCTGCCCATGTGTGAGCGCAAATAATCTCATGTAAAAATGTCTGCCTTAGTATGTAGATAAAAAGGCATCTTTATTCCATATCTAAAAACATTACTTTTTTTTAATTGTTTGTTATTTAAATGTCGCACAAGATCAATATTATTATGGGACAGATGAAAAATATGTGTAGGACTCGTTCATTAGCTGTTGGCAGATAAAAATCAGAGTGGGTGGACATGAAATAGCACCTTCAGATGTTGACTGCTTGATAAATATCAGGATTGTAATTGCATCTTCAGAAATCAACTCTAAAAATAGAGTGAGACAAAAGAAAATGAGATGTGAGTAAGAATTTATAATAGTGTTTTGTATAATGTCTCCTTCATTAGCATCCATCTGGACAGAGCTGATTAAGTCTCTTAGCACACGTCACTAGGCAGGAGAGATGAAGATGAAAGGATATTCAACAGCAGACAGCCACAAAGTTGTGCCATCAGTACAATGAATGCACAAACACTGACAACCTGCAGGCAGGCTGCACTGCATATCCCCCACTTTGCTTCTCTTTGGTGCTGTGACATGTGATTCAAAAATGTGGTTTCAATCCAGACTTATCCTGGCTGCAATTCCCCTCCCTGGGTAATGAATGCAGAGGGCAATGCACATCCTTGTCAAAGGCTCAAATCCAGACAGAAGGGCCAAAGTTGACAGAGGCAATTCTAAAAGACTGGAGAAAAAAGGCATTCTGTACAGACAACTAATTAGAAAAATTGGATATAGTTTTCAGGCTGCTGTGCCAAGCTGAAAAACAAAGCAGCACAGGATAGATTTTCAGGTAACAGGCAATTCATTATCAAAGAAACATATTTCACATTGAAAAGATTTACTGTCCATAATAATCTTTTTGGATTAATGGCTTTAATTAGTAGAAAAATAGCAGACTCAAGCTTGAATCAATCTGCAAAGATACCCCACTCTCTTTGTTAATGCAGGTGTTTTTAACTTTAAAAAGAAATCAAGCATGGAATGAGTTTTCTTTCCTTGCAAAATCTTTCCTTAAAATATCAAATTAAAAATCAAGATATTATAAATATAAACTCAAGCAGATAATGCATTCTGAGATACATAGGCATAGTTGGAAATCAGATAGAAAACTTGATCTTTTAGTAGGAAGCGTTGGGAGAATTACTATAAAACTACCTAGATCAAAGGGGGTTTCTATATTTCTATAGCATTCCTTTCCAAAAAAGCTAGGTCTGTGAGAACTGTCTGCGACTGAACACAGACAGAACACACTCAACCCAGTGTGAAGCCTGGAAGTCTCAAAAATAGTGAAGATCCTGAGTTTTCTCTAAAAGAAAGTTTTAGCATAATTTCTCATCTCACTGGGTACCTGAGGCACCACCCAGGAGAGAGATCTGTTGAGACCTCTAAGAGAGGGAAAAGCTTTGCTTGGAGCTTGGAGTTTCTTGAAAGCTTAAAGTGTACATGAAGAGAAACCCTGCCTGTGAGGAGGAACCTGTCTGCCCTGTGATGAGTATCTGCAAAGCTACACAAAGAAAAGTAGTTTTGAACATCAATCATAAGGCTACCAAGTGCTTGGGAATGGCTGAGCAAGATGGGGGGACAGCACAGGAGCCCTTTCCCATTCCCCTTTTGGGATGGAGAGCATGTTGGTGAGAATGGCTGATTTCCAGGGCTTCTGCTGCTGGCAGCTGAGCTGAGACGGAAGGTTTTGGTGTCCCTCTCTGCTTTGCCAACAACTGCTGTGAAGAGTTTCATTAGTCTGGACAGCCAAGCAGAGTTCATCTGCAAATACCTGATCCTGTTTTGGGAGCTCCAGCAGTTCTCCTTCTCCTGGCTGACCCTCTGCCATTCTCCCCTATGCCATCCTTTTCTTAGCAGTCTTGACAGCTTTCTCTGTTGGAGAGAGGCTGGCTCATTCCCAGCTCTTCTCATTCAGGCTGTAGACTGTGTTAATCCACACTTTTTCCCTGAACATTTGTATCTTGATTTCCCATGGAAACAAGCCTGGAATGATCCCTTCTTCTGTCCGTGGGTCTCTCTCCTCACTCTTAATAACTCTTGAACTCAGTAGCTGTTTTCAGCCAGTTTTGACAGAAAGGCAGAGGTCTCAAAAGTAATTATGTTTTCACCAGTTTTATAAAAATGGGCATTTGGGTGAATAAGAAATGGGAGTATGAACATTTGCAAATTCACCCCTGGCTTTTTTCTGATCCCTCTGGCTTCTTGGCATTGCTGAATGTGCCAGTCCAAGGATCACTGCCAATGTATTTTGTGGGAAGACTTTGCATGTATTTGTGGTGTTAATAGAAAGTGCTTGTATAATTTGGCAAACACAAATAATACCACAGGACACAAATGGCAAAAAAATGCGGCTTTGTCATATCAGATGCTCATAGAATTACTTATCCTGCATGAGTGAAAGACCACTTTCCAGCCAACATTAAAAATGTGTATCTGTTCATCAGTTCATCTCTAGTCTTTGAAACTGCTAACCAAATTGCAGGCCAAGTGAAAGGTTTCATAGCAGAAATATCACAGAATCACAGAATCAGCTGAGTTGGAAGGGACCAATAAGAATCATCGAGTCCATCTTCTGGCCCTGTACAGGACCACCCCCAAAAGTCATCCCACAATACCTTGTGCCCAAGGGCATTTTCCATATGCATCTTGAGTCAGTTCTAGTGCCCAAACACCCTTTGAGTGAAGAATCTTTTTCTAATATCCAACCTAAACTTCTCCTGACACAACTTTAGGCCATTCTCTTGGGTCCTGTCACTGATCACTACAGAGATAGTGTCTGCCCCTTCTCTTTCCCTCACAAGGAAGTTGCAGACCGCAATAAATTCTTCTTAGTCTCTTTTCCAGGCTGCATAGCCCAAGTGACATCAGCCATCCCTCACACAGCTTCCCTTCAAGGCCCTTCACCATCTTTGTTGCCCTCCTCTGCACACTCTCTGATAGTTCAATGTCCTTCTGGTATTGTGGCACCCCAAACTGCACACAATATTCAAGGTGAGGCTGCCCCAGTGCAGAGCAGAGCGGGACAATCCCACTGGTGCTGCAGTGCCTGATGTCCCCCAGGACACGCTTGGCCCTCCTGGCTGCCAGGGCACTGCTGACTCATGTTCAACTTGCCAGTGACCAGGAGCCCCATGTGCCTAAAATAATCTCATCAGTGCTGAAATACAAGGCAGGCCAAAATTCAGTGAGCAAAAATAAGGGGCCTCTGCATGATTAACAGTTGATTTAAAACCAAGGGGGAACAGTATATCCTGAACCAGGAAGTGCCACTACTCCATTACTCTTACATCTGCTGTATATAATAAGGATTGATGCTCTAATAATGTATTTTGCAGATAGGTTGCTTATGACACCATACATCAGAAGAATGAAACCCTTTAGACAACATCACTGTAAATATCTCCCAAGCAGCACCATTCTGCTGATACTTACTAGAAAATTTGATTGTGTTCAAGATGGGGACCAGACATGTCTGTGAGCAGTGAGTGCTCTGAAGCTATCTTTTTCTACATAGAGACCCAAAATTGCTTAGAGAGAGTTACATAAAGAAACAGCCCATCTATTATCCCCACGGTGAAGCATAGAAGCAAAATCATGTTATTATGTAATGAGCTATTTATGATTACAGATCAAAAGAAAGGTCTCTTAGCTTTCCTAAATGAGCTACAAATCTGCTTAAATGGTGGTTAGGAGCTTGCAAGTTGGTTTTGCCTACTGTTCTTGTTGAAAATTGTCTGCTATGAAATACAAATATCATTCTAGCTTTCCCCGTTTCCCTGAAAATCTCCCAAGCTATGAAAACAGAAATGTTGGGAAAGAAATGCTTTATAGCATTATGAATTTGCTGACATAAATACGTACTAATCAGAGTGATAAATTTATGTCTGATCCAAGCAGCAAAATAAAATAAAAAGGATCTATTTGTGCCAGCATATATCAAAACCCCTTGAGCTGTGCTCCTCTGTCAGACTTCATAAATACTGGATCTGTCATCCCAATTCCACTGCAGCACTGCAGACAAGACTGTAGGAATGTATTTATTTGATATGATTATGATATAAACTTCGTGTCTGATCCTTCTCTCCCTCATAAAGTGGAATATTAGATTAGACGTTACCATGTGCGCATCGTAATCAGCCGTCTTTTCACTGACTGCCTTTTGATCGATGAGAGAACAATTTTGCTTTTTTTACTCAAGCCAAGAAAAAGCTAATTATATTCTTTTCTGAACATGTGATGTTATTAAATTTGATCGAATTGGCTCCAAATAAAATACAGAACTTGGAAAAACAATTATTTCTATTATTAGTAACAAGGCACATTCTCTTGCCGGAACTGTGGAGGCGCTTGAAATAATCTGTCTTCTTGTCACTATTGTGGAAGGCAAAGACAAAGTGAAAAGCACCAAACAGCTGCACTTGAGACGGGTATACTGCATCTCTACCAGCCCTGCAACCCGTGTGTCAGCCACCTGACTTAAGGTGGTTTGGGAGGGAGATCCTCAGAGGAAAGAGAGACAGACAGTTAAAAGGCCTTTCCCCCCATTCACCTTCTTTTATCTCTTCTCTGGTGTCTGCTTCTCTCTAATGCCTCCCTTGGCAGTAGGGCAGCATGCTAATGAGCAAGTACCTGGTGCAGCTGGGGCTGTCATTGGAGAATAATTAATGCTGGTGCCAAAACCCTGCTCTGTGGCTTATCCAGCAGTGTGGGGCTATGCAGGAATACATAGGAGCTCATCTATATGAGAGGATCAAGAAAAGGGACTAAAATACTTTTATTTCCCAAGCCTTGTAATGAAACAGTAAACATCTAGCATGTGGATATTGCTCCAGTTCAGCTCTTTGTCCATTTCAAAGACTGATTATTATGCTTGGCTTCTTATAATCACTTCTTCACGTGGGTTTCTACAGAGTAGAACTTTGTATTTGCAGTGGGGCTGCAAATTAGTTGAATGTTATTTTTTCTGCTCTCACAGTAGAATTTTTTTTCCAATGTATCTTTCTAGAGAAAGGCAGTGACAATATACTGAAGTGAACAGTCAAAGTTATTTAAATTGGCTTCCAGATTAATGCAAGAAAATGTCAAGGTGACAGCTTGCTGGTGTTTACGGTTTCATCTTCAAGTGTTGAACTATGCATTTTATCTATTTATTATGTGTTCTTGTGACAGCTTTTAATTTACTACCAGAAATGCAAATGGTGTTTTCTCAAATATGCAGACAATATGTGTCCTCTCAAACAGCAAACTGAAGTTAGGGAAACAATAAGGAAATAGTTTTGTGTGTCTAAGAAGAGACATCCACTTTGTTGAATGTGAAAATTATGGAGAACAAACAGATTTATTCTATGGTTTTCCTGTATGGAGTGTCCCATCTAAAGCTATGGTATATACCCTACATTGTCAAAATACTTTACAAGGTTGCTTCACTGTCACTAAGAAATTTTCTCAAGAAACGTATCACAGAATAAAATCTGAATACAAATGCTTGTTTTCTTTATTTATTTAAACAAATACTTGGCTTTATGTATTTCAAATTATGTTTTTTAGGAAATTGCTCTGGCTTCTTTCTCTAGAAATGGGGTAAGGTCTTTAAACAGAAACAGTATTTTTAGTTTTAAACAAATGAACTTTTAAAAATATGGTTTTTTCAGCAAAATTTATTTTTGATTTGCTACAAATATCTAGAAAATGGTTGACATGGTGAGCTTGTAAACTCCTTTTTAGTATTTTATACAATGGTGTTTCTGATCTCAGCTAAAATATCTGTAGTGGAAACAAAGCCCCCATACTAAGATGTGTTTGTACCATGAAGAACCTTCAGTGGCAATATGCACAGTCTGGACAATGTCACGGCTAGAACAACACATTCTTCCTGTAGAGAACCTATTTGCATAGATGAAAATTACATGTGTCTGGTATAGTATCATTATTTTATATTATATAAATATAATTTATTCAAGTAGGTTTAAGGGCAAGCATGTGTGATAGCCTCCCACTATTTAATTCCTATAAACAAGCAAGTACTCAATTACCACACACTTATTGGCTATAATCTAACACTAATTAAAGATATTGTAAAAGGAAAAAAAAAAACAAACAAAAATTTTTTTTTTTGCTGAAAGATGAATAAAACAAATCACACAGTGCACATCATCTACTGTAGAATTAGTGAAAATTTTTAATTAGTGATTCTATGTCAGTGGCCACAGCTATGGTGCACCTTGATTTGTCAGTGCCATGGTGGTTGTTTAGGGGCATGTCTGGGTTGTCTAATCAACCATCAGCAAAGGTTTGGATGTATTTAAAGGTCACCCTGCTGACTGGGTGTAGAAAAGAAGATGAAAAAGTGAGACCAGAGTGATAACTGTCAGAAATGCAGGTGCCCTGGGCAGGGGGAAAGGAAAAGAAGTGGAATTTTGAACATGTAGCACACACAGTATAGCAAGGAAATACTGCTTGGTGTTCCCAGCTTGTCTTCCAGGGTTCAAACAGAGGAAGAGTCTTTATGAGGATAAAAGGAAATCAATAGGTGAGAATTAAACTGCAACAATTGTGTTTTCTTTCCTGTGTGAGCAAAATGGTCAATGTGGTGCCTTACAGTAAAAGCATAGTTTAAATGAAAGCTTTAAGAGGAAGGATTCAAAGGTGGTTACCAGAGGGTGGGAAGCACATTCCTTGTGCTTGTTTTTAGGAAAGCCATGTGGAGGCAGAGCACTTGTGCAAGCCTGTGTGTCAGGAAGGGAGAGCTAACAAGTGATGCTGATTCGGTGATTTAGAGGAAGTAATTATGGGAGAAGGAGACAGACCCCTGTAGCAGTGGCAGGGCTTGCTGGTATGTCCAACAGTGCTGGTGCTGCAGTGCTATTCCTCAGGCCATTGTCAGCAGGTGCCTGAAGCTGCCTGCCCTGTGCTAGATATCTGTAGGAGCTTCTTTTCCTCTGACCTGATCTTGGATTTAGCTCCTAGCTCAGCCAGTGACCAGAGCCTGGGATGTCCCCATGTTTTGCTGTTTCAGAGGTGCCATGTCAGAATCTCTTCTACTGCCCATCTGGCTTAGCAGCCTCCCTGCAAGAGACCTGTACAAATTCCTTGTTGAGGTGTTTGCTCAAACGCTTTTTGGGAGTGATAAGGCGAAATGGTGCATGCCACCCTGCAGTGGAGGGTGGCAGAAGGGCAGGTGTAGAGGTGAGTGTTGGTTTCCTCTACCCAAAACACTATACTTCAGGTCCTTGTGAAAATCCATTCACAGTGGGTCACTCAGATGAGGTGTCTTTTCTTCCCATATGTGATGCTCTAATCCTTTGCCACAAAGGCAGAAAGATTTGAGTTAGGTACCAACGAAGATCAAATTCCTGGCCACTGAGGCCCAATTTCTCCAGCCAAACCAGAAAAGTAGCAGGACTCTCCCACTCAGTCAGAAGAGAGTTAATGGTCACTCACTTCCTTTTATTTCAAACCCTGCCAGGTGGAAGGAGATAAAAATTAGCAAAACTCAAGTATTTCCTTTCTCCCCTGCCCTTAGTGCTAAAATAAATAGAAAAATAAATTCCTGATAACTAAGCAGAGCTCCAAACTGACTCTGGCAAGTCATTATAGTATGTAGATTTGTTTTCTTTATACACAAAACCAGAATCAAAATCCCATATAATCTTCTTTCGGCAGTATCTGAAATTACATGCCTGATCTTTTTATGCAGCAATCCCTCACTGAAAATGCTTCTGCAATTTAAATGCAGTGTGAAGCATTTACTGTTCATACTCTATGCAAAGGTCTGAGGGAGAAAACAGGAATTTATCTTATTGCAGTCATTAATGTGACTGTCTTCAGCTAAGCAGAATAGCACTGTGTTCCTGGTTAAACTGGGGCCTCAAACTGTATTTTTTTATGGTCACATATAAACTGGCCCATAATAGCGTATCAATAAACCCCAATTACACTCAGGAAAATACTAAAAGCAAAGCTCAAGTGAAGCTCAATAAAGTCTACAGGCAAATTAGAGTTGTGTGGAATAGTGACATCCATCTGGTATTTTTCAGTGACTTCTAGTCAATTACTACATTTCATCATATGTAATCCTCTTTTATCTTCTGTTCCTGCTGCTACAGTAATTCTCACTCTGCTACATCTGTGGCTTTACTGTGAATTTTTATCACCTATGGGTAAGTGGACTTTTTTTTTCACTACCAGTTGTGCTGTACATATTTGGGGAAGAAAAAAAGAGCAATCAAAATCCAACCCAAGAAAAAGCAAGATTTAATTGCAAGAGAAGAGAAAGATTTAATTGCAAGAGAAGTGAAACACAAAGACTGCAAGGTAAGAATATAAAATAAATGTATTCAGATATGGAGATAATATTGAGCATGGCAAAGGTAACTTTCCACTCAGAACATGAATTGTTGAAAACATGGTGTAGGTTGAAGTGTCTGGAGTGACATCTATTTTTAACAACCTTCTATGATTTGATCACATCTGTGATAATCCTTTAAAAAAGAGCATTCTAAAATAAGTCATAATTATATTTTTCTTTGAGAAGGAAGCTCTGGCTGTCAGTTTCTCATGACGAACATTAAATCCAGAAATATATTCTTTATATATGTTGAAAAATAGAAGGTTATATCTGCAGCAGAAGCAT
Source organism: Pycnonotus jocosus (assembly GCA_013400435.1). Lineage (NCBI taxonomy): Eukaryota > Metazoa > Chordata > Aves > Passeriformes > Pycnonotidae > Pycnonotus > Pycnonotus jocosus. The sequence goes on along the minus strand of VWYP01007056.1, from coordinate 82,578 downwards.
TGATTTTACAGCTCTAGTACTCTGTGCTAGTCTATTAACATGTTAAATCCTACAAAGGCTTCCAGAGATATTTTTGCAGATGTAGAGCAGGAGAGGAAAATCTTGCCTATTTCACAGCTCTGTGCAAAAGACAGGCATCACATAAACCTTTATACTGGGAGGGGCTGTTCTCTTGGGGCTTCAGACAGAGAAACCAGGCTTGGTGTAAATTATGACTTTGTCAGTGAGAATATTTACTGATGGATGGAGCCATCCTCACAGTTGCCCCCAAATCAGGGGACACTTCTAGATAAGCAATCAGCTGCAAGAGTGAAAATGAGAATAGAGCCACAGAGGAAAAATACAGAAAAACTGTAGGAACATTAGCGAGGAATGCATGCTATGGTTCTGCACCCTGGCTCTTCTGCATTCTTGCATGCACTCATTTTCATGATGTTTTCAGGGGACTGACACCCCTTCCCCAGAGAGGCAAGTGAAAATATCATCCTGTGGCATGGTCTTTCTAGAAAGGTGGCTTTCTCTCCCAAGTACAAATTCCCAATGGAGTGCATCTGCTTGTACATTTTTTGTTTGGCAGTTATTTGGCTGAAGATGAGATAAAAACACTGGACCTGAGCTTGCTGAGCCAAGTGAAACAGAGACTGATTGCTGCTTTCAAGGACCTCAGGGAAACAGGATTCTATAAGGCAGAAGACAAGGCAGAGAGCAGAACTGAGAAATACAAACAGGCTAGTGCTATATATCATCTTCAAATTAATAGGTTTTTAAGCAGAGAAAGAATGAGAGTCTGGAGTTGCTTCCTTGTAGGAACAGAGGCTGCAAGAGGCCTGAGTAGATTGAAGATAGAGCACAAACAGCTGAAGAAAGAAATAAAGTGACATGATTGCAGCAGGAAACAGGCTTTGTTGTTGTAAGAAGTTCTTTTCAGATCTATGAAAAATGCTTTTTAAACTTTAAAAACATGAAAAACTGAGTGAACTATTTCACCTTGTCTACTTCTCCATATCATGTATAATGTCAGTGCAAATTACAAATGAGAAATGGTTTAAAATACACATAATGCCCCTATGTTAAGTTCCAAAATTCAGGTTCAGGAAAATTTTTCCCCTCCAAATGTCAGACCAAAGATGATGGTGCAGCAGTACTTTTGGTGTATTCAGAACTATTAAAGCCCTAGAAAAAATGGCTCCTCTTATGCCCCTAGAAATCCCTCTGCAGAGTCAAATCTATGCCTCTGTTGTGGTTTGCTTGAGGCTGGAACCAAATGTCACCCATTTGTCATGAATCAGGTGCTGGAGCCAGGAGCTGGCAGGAAGCATGGTGGAGCTCCCCAGACTGCCTTGCTGCCTAGATGCACCCATTCAAATGTCACTCAGTTCCCACAGTAAGCAAATAAGCAGCTGCCATGAGAGAGATGATAGACACTTTAAGTCCTGGTTATAAAACTTGTTATGTATTATTTACTCAGCACTGACAGTTTGCTCTGCACTGTGCACACAAAGCAGAGTGCTCTCTGCCTGTGGGAGCTTTTCAAGGATTAAAAATCCAAAGGTTCAGGAGACAGTCTGAATCTGGATTATTGCACCCATCATTCTGGGCTGCTGCTGCCTGGATTGCCTATTTCCTTTCCGATGCACAGCTATTGATTTCCTTTCTGTGGAAACCAAGATGCACCAAGGGATCTTGACCTTTCCGGAGTGGAGACACCACTGAGACATGTACCCAAGTGCCAGGAAATGGTCCAGATTTTTAATCTATACATAGTCTTAAGCAGCTTTATACCCAATGAAAGCAGAATACTTGGAAGAGCCGAATCAATTATTCACAATTTGCATACAATTTCTTACCCACATGTTTCAGTGCTCCTGTGTATTTTTTTTTCTCAACAGGTCTAGTTACCCCAGAAGAGAATTACAGTGATGTGCACTTCAAATGCCTATCTCAGAGATTGCTCAAATATCTTCACACCATGACATTTGAAAATATCCAAGTTCAGTGTCTCCAAATGACATCAAAAGGAACTGGCACAGAGATCAGGAAATGCCTAAAGTTAGCTGACAGGATGTGCCAAGAGCAGGGATATCTGAATCTCACAATTCTTCAAAACCTCGGTTGCTGCTTTTTTTTTTCTCTCATGTGGCACCTTGTTTCATACAAGGTCATTTGATCAGTGCTTAACCTGGACTAAGACCAAAGGTGTTCCTTAGCTGGGGCAGTGTCAGAAGTACCATCCACCTGGCTAAACAAGGACCTCAGCACTGTGGGAGATGCTCTCTCCAGAAGTCCTTGACTGGCTGGATTGCTAAGCAGCCTTGCTAATTTCTAAAGACTGTGACACGATTCAGCACACAGGGTCTGAAGGAGGATAGCCATTCTGTTTACAGAGGGCAATGCATAAAAGAAGTGGAAAAGGAAGAAGGAAAGAAGTTGAAATAACTGATGGAGCACAGAGACATGAGGAGAGAGGAAAAAAAAAAGAAACTGAAAGGAGTTGCAAGCAATTTAATTAGTATGCTGACTCTGAAGAGCCCTTTTGAAAGTGAGTAAAAGTCAGTGAGCATTTATCTTTTAGCCCTTTTAGTGTGTGTGTGTTTTGGGCACGATGAAGGTTACAGGGTCAGCAGGAATGGGATTCAGCTCAATGATAAAGAAATTCACATCCATGTGTCTGTATGTGTCTCTCCTTGTGAGCAGTCAGTGCAAGCTCCTGCTATAGACAGTGGAGGTCTAGGGGAACATAGACAACTACCAAGTTGTCTATATGTAGGTGGTGGATTAGTGCATTCTGAGATGCCATAGAGTATCCAAGATAATTCTCTGCAGGTTTATCACACAATTCATTACACCTTGAAAATCTGCTCAATGGCAAACAAGATATCTCAAAATTATTTCAGATACCTAAAGTGTAAGTAACTAAATCATGCACCTGGTCTCCAGAATCTGAGAGATGCAAAGAGCTGTTTTTCTAACCCTTGCAAATGATGCTCAGGGGCTGTCTGGACATGACTGTCCCAGCTGAAGAGGAACTCAATCCCTTGCATCAGCTAAGGATCACCAGTACCCTGGGGGATCTCTCCTGAGATCACTGGTGGTGCTCAGCACTCTGTCCTGTGCCTCTTCCTGTGCTGGGTACAGAGCAATTTCTAGGTCTTGCTGCTTTCTCAACTGCCAGGAAATATTTTCAATAATTGCGTTGCAACCCTTTGCCATACAACACAATTAATCTTCATGAAGCTGTAGTTGGAAGACTCACAGGTGTCCATCAACTGCTGCTGATTGAAGCAATTCTCTTTATTTTGACCACCCTTGAACTTTAATTGCAAAATCAGAGATTTTTTTTCAAAATGCTGCAGTCACACAGCTGATTGTTCTGGGTTTAAGGGGTGAAATGGTCCCTGGCTTTTACTCTTGGAGCTGGCTTCCCAACGAGTGTCAGGTCAGATGAGATGAACTGGGTTATAAAACAGTACAAAACTTGGTGCTCCAATTTCACAGGTTTTGTTTTAGTATTTTAGGCCCAAACATTTTAGAGTTCAGAGCTACAGAACAAGAAAATTCAGTTGCCTTTTTAACAGTTATCTCATGTTCTCTAAAGACTGTCATTCTTCTGTCCTTTTCCGTGTTCAGTGTCCATCCATTCACATTTTGCTTTTCTTTAGGAAGCAGAGCTGGTTGTAGATTCAGCTGAAGATGACACTTGTGTTTTTATTCAAGGGGTGACTAAAGAAAAAACAGCAAGTCAATGCCTTGAGTCCTCTGCTGAAGTCAAACCTTTGGAGATATAATTGCAAAAAGTGATGATCTGGGTGATCTGAGACAGGCTATGAGTGAAAACTAATGGCAGGAGATGGGATCAAAGGCATCTAAGTTGCAGAGGCCAATCTTATTTATGCCATGTTTTTCAGCATTAGGCAAACTGCAGCAGTCATGTCAATGCTGACTTTAGCTTTGTTTTTGCAAAACCTTTTGGTGCAGATTTTGCAAAACCAAGACAGAACAGTATGAATCTGGGTTTGCAGTTGTTCAGGATGTCAATGTCAGGGTCAGGAAGGGAAAGGGATGCTTAAAAAGAAAAAGCTAATTTTTTTTGGTTGATTTCCCCTCTAAACCTCAAGTATGTGCTTAACCTTTCTAATGTTCCTGCCTGGTTTTCAGACTATTGAGGAAGCCAGGCACCTTGTTTTCCTCAGTTTTGTATTTAATAAGGTTGTGTACATCTGTTAGAAGTCTCGATTCAGTCAAACTTGAACATATGGCGAAGTAAAGTCAATGAGACTATTTGCAAGCTTACAGTTAAGTGTGTGGATGGGAACTTTGCTGAGTCAGGGCCATATTGACTCGCAAGGCAAACTGGCACATAGATTGATATTTAGCTGTTAGAGGCAAAAATAATTGCCTGCTTCTTCCTGACTTTTCTTTTTTCTTTTAATACATCTCTTTTATAGGCAATATGCTAAAGCATAAACATGAATACACAATCTCACACACACAAAAGAGAAAGAAAATTCTGTCAAGAATTCCAAGAGAGAAATAAAAGCAAGGGAATTTTATCTAAAACTCTACTGGACTGCCATTTGTCCTCAACTTCCTCTAAAAGTTAACTTTCCATATCATGCCTTCCAGAGTGTGCCAATGAAAAAGTCTATGTCTTATAATATATATATAATGAGAGTTTTTTTAAAGCTTGCACAATGTGTGCAAACTGAATCAGTGCAGTGTGGCTGACTTGACATGAACCAACAGTCACTTGGTTGTTGTTTTCATAACCCATACTGGAATTAGGCACTTATACTGAAGATGCAAATATTTATTCTCAAAGACATATAGAGATGTGAAGCAGGTGGATGAAAACAAAGTGAGAGAAGCAAAGAATAAACAGTCAGTCAACTTCGAAGAGAAGATGTTGGGAAAAAATGTCAGCTCAGCTAAATTAAAGAAAATAGGAATGGGAGAAAGTCATAGCAGAGTAGGAAGCTGAGCCTGGAGGCAGCATTTCTGTCAGAAACGAGCCTGCTACAGGAGACCAAAGAAGAGTTTAAAGCATGGACCTGACATTGAGGAGGTACTAACTGTATAGCTTTTAAGTCTGTCCAAGAATGTAGCTCAAAGGGAAGGCTGTGGAGAGAAGGTTGCGTGCTCCATCCCAATGCACAGCCAGCTGTGGAGGCCAGGTGCTTGGTCAGTCTGAGGAGTTTGCTGCCCAGCATTTTGTGTATCCTGTCCAAATACCTGTTTCCAAGCCTGTAACCACATTTCAGGAAGATTGTGTGCACCTGATGGATGAAGAAGGAGGAGTTTTGCACTTTGGGCAATGGAGACTTAGAAGAGGTCCAAAGGCGAAGTGGTAGACCTGCTCATGAACTGGGAAAACCTTTGGTGGGAGTGTCTGACCCTGGAAAACAAAAAACTGGTGACTCAAAATGAATCAAAGCCCAATTCAGAGCCTACTTCTCACACCTGTTTGTTGAACATCATGATGTTTGGGTTTTGGATGACATTACACTGCTGAGCCTCTTGCACTTTGGGTCTGACAGTGCCATGCAACGCCACTGCTGTTCCTCTTGGCAGAAAAACATGTGCATGGCAGAAGCATGGCATTGGAGCCCTGCTGGAGAAAGGGCTGTGTTCCTCCTGTTCTGGTTCCTGTCACCACATCCATCTCCTCTTCTCAGCTCTTGGCTGGACTGGGAAACCTCACTCCCTGAAGACACAGGGGAGAAAACCAGCTATTCTATCCAACTGGTATTACAGCAGCAAGATGCAGTCGATGCATTTTATTTTCTCTGTCTTTTACATATGTATGTGTATTGGAGCATGGAGTAAGGCAGGAAAATTAGTCTCAAAATCTTCTATCAAGAAGCAGTTACATTTTAAGTTTTTATGGCCAGTCCCATTGGTTAACAAACTGAACATGAGCTCCCACTGTTATGTGCTAGCTGAGAGCGTAGATGCGAGCCAAAGAGGTGTAAACAGCAGGATGTCAGGCAGGATGGGGGGAGTCTGTATTCTCCCTGTCCTCCCCTACAGCAGAAGCAGAATTGTTTACAGAATACTGTGCCCCATGCTAGTGCCAGGCTTAAAAGGAAAGAAAAATAGAAATAGAGAAGATGAAAAATGGAGAGATTTTAGAAAAGATAATTTTAGAAATGTAAAGGGATTTTAGGAAAAAAAAATCTGCAATTACAAGTATGGAAAATAAACTCTGGCAAAAGGGCCTTGTGGAAGCAGCCCCTTTACCATGAAATAGAAGATTTGAAGCTGAGCTGCAAGCAGCCTTTGAACACCCCTAGAGAGGATGGGAGTATCTGACACCGGTGAATTGCTAACCCCGTGGAAGAAGCAAGAGCCTGTGTGTGTGTTTGGACTGCCAGCCAAAGCTTGACATTTTGTGGGGGATTTGCAGTTTTAAGTAACAAAGGTAATTAATGGAGTGAGTTACCAAGGGATGTATCTTTAATTCAAAAGTGATTTGGTTTCAACAATATACTGTTTAACTCAGATAGGAATTAGCCTACTGTTTTGTAGGAATGTGACCCATATAATCAGACCAGCTTTGACAACCTTAAAATCTATTGAACTATTATTTTTTAAAATCAACCCAGGTTATCTTTCCTCAAATATTTTAGTTGCTAACCCAATCACATCACCATCTTAGGGGAATTATTCATAATTATGGAGCAGAGTTCCCCTTTCTCCTCTCAAGGGGAAGAAGGTAGAGGCAGCGCTTTCTTTCTATTGTTTAAGTCAAAGCTCTGGTAGAGAAGAATGCATAAGAAACAGCAGCTGTGTTCAATGAGGTCAATCTAAAAGGAGCCATAGCATAGCAGCAGTTTTAGGGAAATGAAAATTAAATTTGGGGAAGATTCTAGTTTGGTAATTCTTGTTTCAAAGGAAGGACAGCAAAACCACTTATTGTCCTGGTCAGAATGCACAATGCACATTCTGACTTTAAAAAAAATGAAGACAACAATACAAAACAAGTCAAAACAAACCAAATCAAATTTATTCACGTTTTATGTAGAACAGGAGCTCTAGAAAAAGATGAGAGATATCATGTGACAGTCATGGCAAAAATAACACACTTTATAGTTATGAACTCAAAGCCAAAGTAATTTATGTCATAGAAAATAGAGTTCAATTTGAGCTATTTCTGAAGTGGATATAAGTAATGAAAAAATGTCAGCCTATGAATTCTGCATTTGCAGTTAGAGAGTAGGCAGTGGCATAATGTGAATATGTGAATAATAAGATATTACAGACACTTGTGGAAGCAGAGGGAAGAGCTGAAAGGTGTTTTTAGATGTGATTCTGAATTTGACTGACTTTTTAACAATATTCACAAAGTGTACCACTTTCATAGTATGCTTAATATTTCATGTCTGGTGCTGAGTTTTACACTGAGATTAATATTAACAATAATACACATTTGAATTGAAGGAAGTGAAACAAACTATGTGAAGATCACATCTACTCACCACTCACTGACTCATCTCAATCCAGCTTCCTGTACTCAGACACTTGTTTACTATTCCCCCATAGGTACAGGTTTCCTGTTTGAACCAATAAAAATCTTTCACAAAAAATCAAGCCAAAACAGCCCCTCCTTCCCTTCCCCACCTCAACCAGTTGTGAGGTAAAGGTGATGATGATTCAGCCCATTCCTTCTGCAATACAGTCTCTACATTACTTTGCAATGCATTTGCCAAGCAACACTAATTTACCGAGTAGGTCACGTAGCTTATTGATGCTGTGAGTTGCACTCACACAGTTAGTCATTTTGGTATCAGTGAGATTCCTTGAATGTATAATATCTACTCAGTGGGACTGAGGCTTCCAAAATGGGACTTGGAGAATATAAATGGCTTTTGCCCTACAGCAATAGCTGCAGTGCCCTGGTGTGGATTTGCAAAGTGTGACAGAGACTTCAAATGAGGGACACAGAAAAATTAATTATGCAGACAACTGAAATTGCTGAGGATCCCTTCCTTTAGGGGAAAAATTCTTTCTGGTACCAGAGACTCATGATTATTTATTTCTGCTCATAATTTTCCATTACAAAAGTGTGAAGACACAAATCTGTGTCAAAGGGAGATGGGTTTTGAATTAAAATTGGAAGCATCCCCAGTAGGCAGGGGGATATGTGCTTAAAATGCGACTTGAGGGACAAAGATAGAAGAGACTACCTGGAGGAACAAGACTGCTGCCTTAGAAGGGGGATAATGATGAAGAGACTCAGGATATGTTTAAACAAAAGTGCAAAAGAGAGCTGCCCCATGTTCAGCTTCTCCAGCCACTCACATGGGGAAAGCCGCATGTAACCCCTTCTATTTACAAAGCTTCCCTTCCTGCAGAAAGAAGGCAGAGGGACGGGAGAGACAGTGTCTGGTCAGGTTTTGGTTGCTACTTGCAGCATGGTGCACAACCAGAGTGCACACCTTGAGCAGGGCTTTGAGCCCCATTGAAGCCTGGGGATTGGCATTCCCCATCCCAGGAGGAAGGGGCAGCAGGCAAATTCTTGCCATAAGTGAATGACTCCTGAACAGTCAGCAAACTGCCACATGCCCAAAGCATTCCCATGTCTGTATCAAAGATGCATAAATGCACAATGAGGAGGCACCTCACATGAACATTGCACTACACATACGTGCAAACCTAATTAGCTCATGTAGTGTTTAAAGCAAGAATCCAAAGGATACTGTCAAGGTCTGAATATTTCAAGAACTAGGGCAGTGAGAGCATGCAGGAGAAGTGAGGCTATTTATGAATTCAGTGGTAGCGTGAGTGTTATGTAGTTCTATGAGTAGGGATATAAAATTGCACTAATTCTTTGATTTAGGTACCATTTTTTTTCTGAAACAGAAATGGCTTGCTTGTAGCTTGTTCATGTTGTGAACTGATGGAGAAGCAGATAGTTTTGGCCTACCTGAATATATTATCAGGCTTATTCATGTCACTGAGAACATTTTAGCTGAAGTAGCAATACCTTTGTCTTCTAATTTCAGAAAGATCAGTCTGGCTTAGCAAGAGTTGTTTTCCCTATCTTCCTCTAAAGAGATAAACCTTTTTTGTCTGATTTATACAAACAAAAAATCAAAATGCTTCTCATTCTGGGGTTCAACTCCCTTCATGCTTTGCTGGGTTAATTAGTGTAAAACCAGAAGAAAACTAGATGACATAGGGTTTCGGGGGAGATTTAAAGCCCGAAGAAGAAGCTGAAAGAGAAGTGCTGGAGAGCCATTGCACACATCAGCTCTCAGCTTTGTGCTTGACATCCAGATACCAGCATCAGCTCTGGAAACCTTAAAGAACATGGTTCGGCTATAAATATTCTGGTGTGAAAGAGAGGTAGGGCTGATGTGTCACAGCTTTGATCTTCTCTGGGTGAGCTGAAGAAGACAGCTTGACCCTGTGCCTGGGCTCTTTGCTGATGTGTGCTCAGCAGCAACACACATCTACAGCTCCCAGCCCTGAGTGAACAAAACTCACATAGTCAAACTTTCAAGACTTCAATGAGTAAAAAGGAGCAAATATAAAAGAGAATTTTTTGAATACAAATTAAAGAAATATTATCCTTTAGGAAGAATTGTTCCAGGATTGACAGCTCTCTGTCAGAGTGTCCTGCTCTGAATTTGGAGAGCTGGAATGGAGGGAAGTGAGGTCTTCCACAGACAATTTATTGCAAATTATTGCTTGTTATTATTCACAATGATATTGCATTGGTACTTAAGCATGCATTACAAAAGATAGCCTCCATCCCCAGGGAAATGATGATGACAAGAGACAGAAAAATCACAGAGCTCGAGAGGAGACACAGGCAGGGAGGATGACATCAGTGGCACAAGGCTACACAGCAGGTCAGCAGCAGAGGAGCACAAATTTCCGGTCTCCAACCTGGATTCCTCCCCAACTCTCAGCCTTTCACCAACAAGAGGCTTTCCACCCCTAGTGTTAAGTCTTAAAATAAACAATGTGATAGCATTCCATATGTGGTCCCTGAATTAGTGCATAATGGAAACTGGTTTTACAATCTCTTACATTGTTACCCTGCTGTTGCTGTCACTTTTCAGCAAGATACCCCAGACAGCAGTCTGGCTCAGCAGTGACAATTTCAATTAAAAACATTTGTTTCCACATGCTTTTAACAGTTTCCACATGGTGAGAAGTGCCTCCTCTCCCCGCGTGAATTTGGGGCGTAGGACAGTGAACAAAACATGTGTGTTTCTCTCTGTATGGAAAACTTAATTCCACTGTGGCTTCATTTGGTGTCATGCTGTAGCAGAGGCAGGGAGTTGCACTGTTGTGTATCTCACAGTGCTAATGGGAGTTCATTTTCTCTAATCAAATATTCTCTGTTTAGCCTTTTTCCAACCTAGAAACAAAAGCAATTGTCATACAAACAAAAAGGGAACTCTTGTGTAAGGGAGTAAGTTTGCTATGATATCCAGCCTCTAAATATGCTGTTCCTAGTTTGCAGATCATATTTCTGGAACATCTGGGGTTAAGTACACTTTATGTTGCTGCACACAGATTTAAATAAGTTGAGACATTTTATAGTTTAATGTCCTGACACTGCAAAGTAAACGCATTTTTTCCCAGCTATTTAAGAGATTTTTTTTCACGTCAGTATGCTAGTTTTAAGGAAATATTTGTGATGTACTGCAAAAATGTACATTTTTAAGGAAAATTATGGGGTTTGCCCACTAGCAACAAAATCTTCTTCTTCCAAAAAGCCTATTTTCTGCCAGTATCCAAGTTCACTATGTTTCACAGAAGTCACAGCAATCAGCAAGCAGTCAAGGGATCAGAACCTTCCCTGCATTTGAAAACGATATGCAGATATGTTCATGTTTGATGTGAGAGGCAGGCATGAATAAAACTGTCCTGGCACATTTGACCTTGGAGGAAACAATATTCAGTAGCAGTGATTAAAACCTATCCTGGGGTGAGACAGCAACATGGTCTATTCCCTTTGCAGGATTGCTTGATACTTTTTTATGTACCTCAGCTCTCTAGATACCTCCCTACTTAATTTGAAACTCCTCTGGTGTTTATTATTAATTGTCTGTGAACAGTCTCCCTGAAATGACTGTTTCTTGGGAGATGGGTACCTACGTTTTTTCCCTAAAGCTATGTAGAAGGTACTTGGTTAAATTCCTGCAGAATGACAAAAAGCTAAGTACATTCAGGCTCGACCTGTGTCACAACATCTCATCTTGTATGCAGAGGACTGGTGACTACAGCACTCATCCAGAATGGGAGAAACTCAAAAGGAATGAACAAAAGGCTGAGGCAAGCTCACCTGAGGGGATGCTCCTCTCCAGCCATCTCTGGGACAGACAAGAATCTGGTGAGGTGACAACTTGCTGCTGACATTGCCCTGGTTGCTTATATAACTCTGTGTCTCCTGCATTTCTGTCTGAAAAATGGCCAACTATGGCTCAAATCATCCCAGGGCAGCACTAGGGACTGTTGATTCTCAGGAGGGGCACAGGAGGACACATCTGTGACCTGACAGAGAAGCTCAATATTCCTTTTGTTTTCTTGTACTCTCAATAGAAGCATTAAATATTTTCCAAAAACGCATTTCAAGTCCTTTATTTCCTTACATGAGAAATGCATGAAAGGTGCTTCCCAGGTGTTCTGGCACCAAGAACTTCAGCTACTGACACATACTTGAGTCAGGCACCACCAAAATCAAGCATGCTGTGGAAAATCATGTTCTTTATTGCATCAACAAATAACACTGTTGTGTTGCCTGTCTGTGTGAGTTCAGCAACTGTTGTGGGACTGGTGTCAAGGACCATCCCAGTAAAATGCAGAGACCGTATTATTCCATATGGATCCAGGTTTTTTGTATAAATGTGAAAATAGCCTAAATATAGAGGAAGTGATGAGGAGAGGTGGTGAAATCAGTAAAAATTTTACTGGACATTTCTGTTTAGACATTACAGTCATAATTCCAGACTTCCTTCCTTTTTCAGGAGGACATTGAGCCCTGGGCAAAGAGAGTAGCTTAGAAAGAGCAAAAACAGGTGATGGGAATGGGATGAGCAAGAAGGATGTGGAAGATGGCAGAGATTGGTTGTACTTCAAGGAACACTGGAGAGCAGAACCCTCATGGTACAAAGTGGTAAATGTAAAAAAGAGAAGAGCTGAAGAGTTTTGTTTAAAAGACAGCCCTAGACAACCAGAAAAGTGAATGCAGCAAGTCAAGGAAGCCAAATGGATACTTGTGTTATATGAAATTTAAAACAATGATAATAAAAATTTTAGAAAAAAACACCCTATTTGTCTTATACACTTCAACAAATGCAGTGGGGTTCTGCTGATCTCTGTGGGACAACCATTCTGAGGAACTGCTGTTGAGTCAGACCAGATTTTGTGGCACATGCAAAACTAAAGGATGTTTCCCCATTCAGGAAAGCTGAATTAGGTAAAGAGTAAGTTTATTTTTTCTGCTCTTTTTGAAGTCCAGTAAATTTCATGTTCAAATACACACATACACACAATACCACACAGGCATGTGGTATTACTTATTATATGAGTATTTCTTCATATTCCTCTCTTTCTTCCACTGCAAAATGAACAAGCTTAAAGTAATATTTATATTACAGAATCTGCTATTTTATAGAACTCACCCTAAAGGTCAGTGTCTCAGAGCAAAGAATAAACAAAAGGATCTTTTTGACCAGTTAAATGATATAATCTGGATTCATTAGCACTGGATAAGGTAAAAGTGAAACTATCTGTATGACTAAAGTTTTAGTGTGTATGAACAGTATAAGGCACAGTTGTGCAAGACTTGAGGCTGATTCGATTTTTCATTGACTTCAGTCGCTCCTTGAGAATATCCATTAATCAATAATTGAATAGATCAAAGCAAGAGGTCTCTAGAAACCAAATAACAGAAAACTGTTTCAGAGTACTGACAATATAGCAATTTAATCTTGGCATGAGAACAAATGTATCTACCAAATGTCTGAGTAAATAAATTTGTTTGTTAGAATTGTTGGTAATTTAACAGGGCTGGGGTCATGCTGAAACCTCCTTATATGTCCAAGGGTAAGGTGTGGACAAAACCAATTAAATTATCTCACCTAATAGATAAGAGGGAGATTGAGGTGGGTGGTTCCAGGGTTCAGGTAAGACAGATACTTACAATGCCTGAGATAAGGAAAAGGACCTGGGCATTGAAAGTGCCTGTTCCTTTCTGTTAGATGGTTATCCTCGTCTAGATACGTAATCAGCAGGCAATCGGAGTTAAATAATGATTTTTGCCACTGGTCCTTGCTGTTACACAAAGTTCAAGAGGTGGAGGAGAGATACACATCACCCATGACTGAGAGACCTTAGCACCTGCCAAAGTGGGCAGCAGAGATAAATGATGACAAACGTACATGAAGTGACAACTTCAAGTGTCCAACAGGCATCAGAACTCCTTTTCTTCACTGGCCACTTGAGGAACTGACATTGGCAGCCCTGGATGCCTATTGATCTGAATCATTCATTAATCTCCAGCTCGGGTATATCTTCCAGTTACCAGGATCATTACTTTAAGTAATATGAAAATGGCCCCTAGGTATTCGTAAAACAACAGTTTTCAGATGCCAAACTACTGTTTATGTGAATGACATCTCACCTAATCATCACAGAAATACCCTGTGTTTGTACAAAAAAAATCTGGATTGAGGAAGGATCTAGAAAGGAGATGCTACGTTGTACAAGATTGAGATCTCTTTCTTTTGCTGGTTAATGAGGAATTCCCAGAACTCAAGTTGGTAGCCCACAAAATTCTGGTCAGTTCGAATCCTCTCTTAGAGGCCTGTGTAGTTATCTTTGAGTGTTGATTAGTTTTTGTAGTAGAGAAGATAACTCTCTGGAGAGTGGTGGTGTTTTTTTCAGGCGGTTTTTACCTCTTTCCTTTTTTGTATTATCCAAGAGTGTGTTATACTGTTAGCACTGCAGAACGAAGGAAAGCTTGTGAACTCGTTGTCCCCTGGGGCATGCCCATCTTTGACTGATGGAATGATTAATTAATTTCTAGTATCACCTGCTGTGCTTGGGAATGTTTATCTTGCTGTAGCTGCACAAGTTAGAAGGAGGCTGGCTTGTCTGACAGAATCTGAATGGAATTTAAACAGTGATCAAAATCAACATTTACCTCTTTCTGTATTGACAGAGAAATGGGAAAACAATACTAGAGCTGCTCTCAGCAAAGGCAGGAAAGGGGAACTACTGAATGTACTCTAGGTCCATAAGAAATTAGTCTTACATTCATAGTGCCCCACAGAAATGATGATTTCCCCTTGGTGTCAAGAGAGATTCAGGTTGGGAAAGCCAGAAAATAACATGCTCTGTGATCTTTTATGGTGATTGCCTCCTTACCACTCTCTGGTACATAATGGTACTTGCTGCTCATTTTCCCTTTGTAGTTTGATTTGTGGGGGTTTAAAAATGTCAAAACACAGTTTACCCACTTTTTATACACTCATAAATCCAGATAAATAATAAAATAAAAATTGTACCATTTATTCAGTCACTTTTCGATGTATAACCTCATTTTAAAAATACAGGCTTAGCTGCAGGGTAAGCAATCTTTCAGCATTATGTTTCCAATCTGTCAATCTGATCAGAGTTTAAAGGACTCCCATTCTCTCTTTTCCATAGAAACAAAACACTTACTCAACAGTAAATATAGCTTAAACTGCCTAACAGACAATATGCATCTCTACTTCTCCATTGTCATTATCTTGGAAAATTGGCTGGTTGTCAGCTGAATGGACCTTGGTAGCAGGCATTCTGAAGGTCATGGAGTGGCTCAGTACAGAGGATTTGGCAGCACAAACATTGACAGATTCTGGAGAAAATATGTGCCAGGGATAACTCATTCCACTTTTGTGATTGTGAAAGTCATCAGATATTTGCATGGGTATATAACCCAAAGGTTACATATCCAGGGTTATGACTTAGGCCTCATCTACTTCTCTACAAGATCCCTTTTCAGTGCTGAAGTAGATCAATAAATGTAAACTTCCTCATTTTAAGGCTGAGGCAGCTCTGTCCTGTTCTACTTTTTGGACTTCATAACACTGGTCTCAAAGCTGGTTCTCTGTTTCAACAGTGTTGAAATAAAGAAATGCAGTGGTGCTATATTACAGAAATAAAGAACACCGGTGCTGAAATAAACAACTACAGTGCTGTATTAATTCTTTTTTCGTTATCACAGTTTTCTATAACTCTATTTCTAAATCTCTAAGAAGGAAAACTTCTTGACTCCAGTTTCTTGAACACTGTGGTAGCAAAATTAATGACAGGTTGCAAGATCTTAAGTTGTCATGATTAGAATTGCATTATAGATGATCTGTAGTAAGTAGAGCTCTGTGAGGCAGCAGACTATGAGTTGCTTGCTTTTCTTTTGGTCTCAACTCAAACTATGATTTCAGACCAGAAGAAAATCTCACTTCTTAAATAGCAACAGCTGAAACAAACCTAAAAACCCTGCAAATATTCAAGCTGCCTAATTTCATTTGTTCCAGTGTTTTAGTCTTCTTTTGTTTTCTTTGGTTTTTATCAGGGAACAGAAAAACTTCAATTTGTTTTGAAGGCTAAAACTGCATACAGAACATGTTTCAGCAGAAAGGCCCAGAGCCATTATTTGCCCTGGTAGATCTAAGTCAGAAGCCTGGAGAAATAAATAGCAGTATTCCTAAGAGCAAAGAAATTGTAGAATTCGTTTATTTTTCTGAATTTAGTATAAGCAACTCATCTATTATTTCTGGGTGGTCATGAAGTTTATTCTTAAAAGATTATTCTATAACTACAGAACTAAGCCAAACCACAAATATTTAAACGGCTAAGAAGATTTAATAGTGAGAGTCACTGAAAAAACCCTGTTTTGAAAAGTCTGTCAAAGGAGGAGACAGATGAAAAATTTTTGAGAGTTCCTTCAGAACATTTGTAAGTGTTAAAAATGTAGATTGTAGCTGTATGAGTTTACAATTTTATCTCAGCCCAGCTATGCATCCTTCATGGGACCTCAATGACGTTGGGGCTGGGTTGCCATATGGATTTAATAATAGTTCACCCAGGGCTTGGCTGAAGATCTCTGTATTCCACCCCATGATAGCAAACAGACACTTGTCCCCCATGGTAGGAAAGCACCTGTGATGGAGGACAACACTGTGCTGCAACATTTGTGCTATGTCCTCAGCAACCTCTGGATGCAGGACCAAGCTTATTCAGAGCTTGGCATCTGAGTATGAAAGATTATTTTTTAAAACATGGACAAAAACTCTCTAGACTTATTTTCTGGCTTGGTTTTCAGAAAATTAGAATAATTTTAAACTTTGCTGATTTCAGGGGGAGCAAAAGTTGAGACCTCACTGCAGAAATAGGGTTCACATAGTGGGGATTAAGTGCGAACTAAATGTGGGTTTTGTCTAGCATTTTTTTCAAGGAAACTATAAATAAGATGAGAAGAAATAAAACCCCAACATTTTAAGGCCTTCTGGATCTGTAAATAGTAGTGCTAGCTCATAAGGAACTGGAAGAGACTTCCATCAATACCAGTCCAGGACACGTTTACTTTTGGGCAAATAAGTTTAAATGATATAATTTTATATGTCACTGGGGCTGTTGGAAAAAAACATGAAACAAACTGTGTCATGTGGAATTTATCTCATCCACCAGGAGCCATGGAGAAAATGAGATGTCTCTTAAGAGCTTATTATTAATGCTAATGCTGTAGGCAGCAAAGTCGTACCTTCCAGAGGACTCCATATCCCCCATGTCTTAGGTACCTACTTTTACATGGGGCAGGTTTCTGTCTGAAAGTATCTTTATTGCTTTTCTGACTATAAGGAAGATTTAAATAATTTGATTTCATTTAAAGCCTGCTTTTTGCCAGATAGATGGACAAAACAAAACTGAAAAATAAAAATAGAAAACATGTAAATACATATAAAAAAATTAGAGAAATACAAGACAGTTAGAAAAAAAAATTAATCCAAATTAAATGGTCCTTGTGGAAAACAAATTATTAATTATACTTACATTGAAGGATGAAACTAAGAAAAAAAATAAATGAACTACAAAAATAGAAAAGCTATATTTAAATTACAAGAACTTTACATTTAAGCAATCCAGTGACTTCTCCTTTTATGACCTTCTTCTTTCATAAAGGAAAAGATAACAAATTATTTTAACTATGGCTTTGGTTTATATTGTTGGGTTTTCTTTTCTTTTTTGTTTGACCCTGAGTCACTAATTGCGCAGCAAAGGCAAACCGAGAAAAATCTGAAGCTGGATCAAACAGCGTTGTTTCACAGTGGTATTTTCATGGCAACCAAAAAGCCTGTCTTTGAAAGAAGGTATTGGAGCTACACAACAACACCAGAGCCTTACAATTACCCACCAGGTTATGGTTTTTTTCCTGGTCCCCTGAAATGCACTAACGTAATTTCTGTGACTCGCCCTTCAGTAGATGATGTACATAATCACTTACTTAGGGATGCAGTGGTGTTAAATATTTGCATGGCATTTTGGTCTTGTCTTTATACAAATATGCCCTAGTTCTGCATGTGCAATATGGTTTAGCAAGATACCAAGGAAAACATAATTTCACCATAACCTGTAACACTGGCAAACTCCACCTTCCATGAATGTAAAGAGCAATCTTTTCGGGAAATTCTGCAGAAGGAAAATAAAATCAAAATATGTGGTGGTCAAGCTACTATATCCCCTTTACAAGAACTGTTTTTTGCAATGAATGAAAGATACAGGAACCATACTGGGCAAGAGAGAAGAATTCCATATGAATATATGAATGTTTGTTATTCAGACAGAGAAAAGCTTGTGTTTAACCACATGATGTAAAGCAAAACATCTGGGGATTTCTGATTCCTGAATAGCACACAGATTATGGCTAACTGTAAATAACCATGAAGAAAGAATATCTTAGTAGCCAATATTTTTCTCTGCTGGTATCAAATGAAATTCATTTGGTATCAGCTGGAGTTTTTATAGTCCTAATGGAAGTTATTTTCAGTTATCACGTCAGCCCATAAGTATACAAAGGCAGCAATTTTGCTGGTAATCTGGAGATCAGTTTGTGTGTAGGGGGTATACTTCAGACTCTTTCTGCAATGCAGGCTTTTATCTTAATAAATGTGGTGAATCATAAATAAAAAGAAAATTATAAAAAAGGAACATTCAGCTGGGGCTAAGGTTGGATTTGGAAGCATTTCATAGCATGAATGTCTGAACTCTCAAACATGCTGCCCAGTAAGCCCTGTGCTCAGTGGAGAACCAAGGTACCTGAGAACTAAGTATAACTGATTTTTTCTTTACAATAACTCCTCTGATACTCCTTTAACATATGGCACAAGACAAAATCTAGTTGATTTCTGTTGGGATGCACGACATACATAAAATTGCAATTCTTTTTAATAACTCATGAATTTTAGCATATAGCAATCTGCCAAAGAATTAAGTAATCCAATAAATAAGGAAGGGTTTAACTCTGATTTTTTACAGCTCTGCAAATCCTATCAGCAATGCCAGTCTTTAATTGTGGTATGTTGATTATTATTTCAATATTCTTTGTTAAGAGGTAAATTAATTCTCCAAAATTGCACTTTAGCTTTCATATTTCACAGCTCTGTTACTCATTTTCTCTAATGACAAATTTAACAGTAGCTAGTTAAAATTTATCTAGTGTAATGCATACACAGTACTTAGAAGTTAAAGAATGTGTTGTTACAGCATGCAGAGACAATTTGGCTGTGCAAGAGAGTAGGGCCAGGCTCTCAAGAGGCAATACAGCTGAATCTTCTTATGTTGATTAAAATGTCAGTGACTGTCAATGTTAATGGCCCTTAAAGATGAACTGAAATTTTCTAATGCCCATCAGCCATTACAGCTATGTGATGTAAGGATTGCTGTCCTACACAGTGTTGCCTGGCATCCAGGACCTCCAATTGTCAGACTGGGACAACTGTCAGGGTACACAGCAGTTCCATCTAGGCTTGACCACTAAAATGCCTTCCCACTGAAAATGGAGTGAAGTATGAGAGTACATGATGGAGACCCAAGTTTAATTTTGTTTGATGGTGGGGTTTCAACTGGGGATTCATCGGAATTGGAAGTGGTCCCATACCCCACCCTCTGGCTGCAGTCCTGTGATGCTTGCTGCAGCAGCTACTTGCTTGTTGCCCATACATTTGTGTAGGGAATATATTTTAATTCACCATATAATTATGTGCAGTATTTCTTCATTATGATACCTGCTGTTAATGCCGATAATGTAACACAATCTCTCAAACTGTGTATTGACTTTACATAATTAAAGTAAAGCATGATCAGCTAATGAGGTAAACAAAAGCAACCAGCCAAACATAGAACATATTGCTGTGGGCTTTTAACAATGTTAAACTCTGACATTTATCACTTTTTCATCACTTCAGGTAAAATTCGAATTGTAAAAAAAGCACACACTCTGATTTTGTAAAGTATGAGAACTTCAAAGTAATACAACAGTTCAAATATTTTCTTTATTATTTGAAAAACACTCACTACTGTTTCGAGCAGAAATGCAGAAAACCAAAAAAATCCAGCTGGATAATCCTAACCAGTCACAGTTGATCAGTCCTTCTGGGTTTGAATCCCAAGAGTGAATCTGTTTTTATGTAGTCTTCACAATAGTTACAGGGACATAGTTTGTAACCAGCATTAGATTCATAAGTTTCTATTTAGGTAACAAAGCATTTTAATTAAATTGCTTGGTTATTCTTCTTTAATGGTAACTTTCTTTACCTGTGCAAATAGTTAAACATCAGCTCACATTCTTTTTGCTATTCTAGTAAAACAACTGAGTCATGAAACCTACCTGAAGTGACAGACAAAGGCAAACTTTCAGCTGCTCTGTGTAACTCAGATGACAAGAACATTTTTCCCAGCACTACTGAGATTTGGATCTTCATTGCTTTTCCCTTCGAGCAGTCAGTTCCACTTTAGCAAAGAGAGTTCCAAGACTGTTAAAAACCCAGCATCACCATGACATCCATGCTCACTTGGCATTCATGACTGTAAGGCAGTACAGAATTAGGATTCTTCTGGTGAGTACAGATGCTCTCATTTCACACTAAGGACCGAGGGCGTGAAGATCAATATCTGCATTGATATTAAAGCAAAGCCACTAAAGTGACATCCTGAACTGCATTAAATACCAAGTGCCTTGGCTAGAGAATGATCCATTCCATTCCATTCCATTCCAATCCCATCTCCTGTGATGTGCTGTGCTTTCCTGTCCTGTCCTTGTCTTTATAGTAGTGTCACCATGAAAAGAAATCCAACATTTTTTCACTAGTTTATTAAACAGCACACTTAACATCCCTCCTAGTGAGATTACTTTTTCTTGCATTTTTTTTTCCTCTGGGAAAAGAATAGCATGTGCATGTTTGCTATTGTATGTTTATGTTGGGTGGAACACGCTTGGAGACTTTCTTCTGCTTTGCAAGTCAGCCTGCATTTGCTCTAAAGAGACATCCAAGATGCAGCAGGTGCTGAGTTCTGTGACAGTTCTTATTTTCTAAGTTAGTTCAGTCTATGTAGTCCTGCATCCTCCAGTCCCTTGGGTAAGCTGCTTGTCTGAAACAGGAAAGCCATAGACTTATAATAGAAAAGTGCATTATGCCAGCAGAACAGAATTGTCAGCTATGTAGTCAACCTGCAGCTGGCTTAAAGAAGTGCAAGAGCTTGAGCCTTGTACGTTATTTTCTAGAAATGCAATCAGAAAGCAGAGAAAAGGTTTTATATGCTCCCAGAATGCTGTATTGCTGAAGATTACTGCTGAATATCCTGTCCTCATTGAAGTCTAGGTTATTGCATTGGTTTTGTCCATATGGAAGTAGTAAGGGCATCCACAGGAAAGGAAAGATTATAGACAAATGACAGGTTGCAATCTCATAACCCCACAGAACTAACTTGACTTCTTAGGAATGCTACTACAGAGGAGCTTAGTGTCAGTAAAGAAAACAGTGTGGGGACTTGAATTTACCTCTGTGGATGTGAACTCCCATCTCTGCAAACCTTTCAGAATATTCTCCTTTGCTTTTCTACCAAATTGATTGTTTAGCTAGTAGTTCTAAGTAAATAATGAATACGAAAAGAGTAAGAGTAAATATTGGGGGACATTGAGAAGAGAGGTGAAGCCTCTTTTTTCTATACTTCAGGATAGATTTAAACTGATTTAGCAAACTTTTCAAGCCCTACTTTGAGAAGGCACCATCATAGCTCATCTTGCAGCCAAATGCTGTAGAGAGGTCCCGGCAGATGGGAATAACATTGAAAGCAGCTGACCAATCATAGGCAGTGCTGTGGCTGTTCCCATTCTACCTCATAACCCACATCCACAACTGTCTGTTTTCACGTGACAATTTAAGCTGAGTTGTTGTTAGCCTTTGTCTCATTTCTGTTTCTGCTTGCTTAGTCTGGAGAAGCTGGATGTTGGGCTGACAGCAGGATGAATCAATACCAGCTTCTTCAAGGATCAGCAGGCAATTGGATGTGACAAAGGCAAGGTTCTTCTACAGAATGAGCGTTTTTGTCTGACACAGCTTAGGCTGGTTGTGGCTGTCTTCCAGCAGCCAAGAGACAGCTCACAGCTACTCAGTGAGGCTTCTGTTCTGTCTCAGCCCAGGGAGTGAAGGTGCTGAGCCCTAGCAATGCAAGCAGGATGGGAGCTGTGGTGCTGAGCCTGATGGATCCTCAGTAAGGACAAGTGACCCATCAAATGTTTCCACATCACACTTCCATACAGGATTTACTGTAGTTAGCTAAGGGCTCTTCTGTGGTCAGCGCTGGTTAAAAAAAGCACCTAGTGCTCAAGAGTAGGAATAAACAGTCACATTATCCTCAATCATAACATTAAACATGTCTTTTAAGACTGTGTTTCAAATATTGATAGGCCATGTACAATGCAATACAATGCAATACCACTCTAGTAATTAGCAGCTCCAGGCTATCTTTCAAATAAAGCTGCATTTAGAAGTATGCCTTTGCATTCTGTGAAATTTTACTTGACAAAAGATTTCTAAGAAATGCACAAATGATTGAGACGTGATTGAGGAACTCCCTCTTGTCTCCAGTTTTTCTTATGATAACTGACCTGAATTTCTTTTAAGTCAACAGGAAGGTTGATGTGATGCCACTGAGTATCCTTTAAATCCTACTTGCCAATTCCACTGAGATTACTTGCAGATATTAAGGCTGAGTACGTATTTGAAGATTTGATGTTTATCAAATATAAAATTGCAGTAATAGTTGGAAGCCTAAAAAAATTATGATTCTTTTCTAATGATGAAGAAAAGGACTAATTTTTTATACATGATGCAAAGCTTGCAGTGCTCAAACTGAATAAAGAAAAATCTGAAGCTATAAATAGAGACACTGAACATGTTCCAAAACTATACAAAAAAATCAGAGTAAACCAGTAAATCATGAATATTGTAATTACATCTATATTAAGAATAAAATTTGAATATTTATAGTGTTATTATGCTGAAAAAACCAGTTTGAATTATTAGGAAATCACCTTATTTTTCCAAATAAATAAATTGCTGCCTCTGCCTCCACCCAATTCTACATTCAAAACCTCATGACTTAAGTAATAAGAGAGGGGAAAAAGTATTTTCTTAAGAAGTGTTTTCTGTGCTTTGCAGTAGACATCTGTCATGGCTGGGTTTTGCTAATAATGAAAAAAGTACAACCACCACACTCAGATGGCAGAATTTTATAAACCCTGTCTGCTGAAAGCTTGGGAAGAACAGGCATTTATCAGGATTCCAAAATGAAATTTGGTTTCCCTGTCCTGTTCCACTGCCTAGTGTAGAAGTTCAAACTAATATTCTGTTATCTTATTTAGTTATTGTTTTATATTATCTGTGTCACCAGCCTTTCCTATCTTCTAGATTATACTATTTCCTATCTTCTTCTTCTTCTTATCTGATATTCGCAGAGTGTTTTCTTATTAGCAGTGAAGAAAGTGTCAAGTTTCACTGATTTTCAGAACTGGATTCTTACTTCTTTTCATTGCCTTAAAAAAGAGACCATTGCACTCCTACTGTTGAGAAAACTGCCTTTTCATAAAGCACAAATCATGTCCTTTTCCACTCTAGAAGTTTCTGCTTAAAAAAAAATAAATCAAAATACAGCATGATAAAATAGTGATACTAAGCATCATTATCTCATGAAGACAGCTTGGAAAGAATATCTTGCCTTTGTGACTAAGCTAGCATCTGAAGTGTCTTTCCAATGAAAGTCGACAGAGATATATCAGGTAATTTTTTTAAATTTGACTCAGCATTTGCTATCCTGCCAGGGAAAATGCATTCAAACATTCAAACTCAGTTTTGGGGTTTTTTTATGTTTAATCTTTTATAAAAGAAAGAAAGAAACAACTGTCACACAAATAACATGCTTTGACATTTAAGTATTTAGTACACAGAAAACAAATTCCATGATCTTTTCTTCGATGTTAATTTCTTGGCATTTTGGAGCAAATGAGTTCTGCATTCTGCATTGCAGAAGGAATATTTAAAGTGGCCTATTTATGAACTCTTTATGGACCATTTCAGAGGGAAATCCACTACAGCTCCATTAAAACCAAAGTAAATCAATACATTGCCAATGTTGTTCTGTCTGTTGGTTGTCACAGTGATTATTTATTGAATTAATGCAACCAACAACCTCTCTAGAACTGACCTTGTAACAAAAACTGCTGTGTAACATTAGACACACTGAGAACTAAGGTTTCTAATGTGTAAGAAAAAAAAATCTTAATAAGTGGTCTTTGTTTCCACCCTTCCTTCATGTTAGAAGTTGAACTGAAGAGTACTTGAAGGGATTCTTCTCATCTCTTTTTGTCTTCCTTTCAAAAATGACACATACATTTAAAATAAGTGTTCTGTGAGCACGCTGGGTCTATAAAGAGAAAGAGGCAGCTCCAGCAGATGACTTTTCTTGCTCTCAGGTAATTGTCAGGTAGGTAGGATGAGCTGCCCTGGAAAGGAACCCCTTTTCTGTCCTTTACCAGATGGGTTTGTGAGGAAGCACTTGTACCATCTTAGCTGAATATTTTCACACACATACAAAAAGGGTTTTAGCACAGGATATCTTGCTGGGGTCTTTGCTTCTGACAGATCTCAACAATGGCAAAAATACCTGCTTTTGAAATGTCTGTAAATGTTTTATTTGACCTGCTGTGTTAATAGCCAGGTATAGAACAAGTAAAAGGGAAAGAAACCCCAAACATTTAACAGGAACACTAAAAATTTGCTGTGAATCGTATATTTTTTTTATCAGTGTCATTTTGATGTTCTCTCCAAGTGAGAGATTCAGAAATCATAAGGAGTATAGGGGAGAAATGGACCAAAATAGTTAGCAATGCTCTGATGCATCTCCATCATATTTTGTGAAACCAGAAGAGATTTGTGGCTACCCCCCAGACTGATATTCCAACCAGTGCCATTAACTCCAGACCTTTTCTGATAGCTGCAAAGGTGTATTTGATGGTGGTGTATTCTCAGGTTCTTATTCTGTGCTCTCAGGTGCCAAGAAGATATGTGGTCATTTCAGGGAAATCAATGCAATCTTCAAGATTATATTTCGTGATAGACACTAACGTATTGATCATGACATCAGTTTTAATCAGTTTTTATAAAGGTTTTAGTTCACATTTAAGGAACTTGTATGGAGGCAGAAAACTTACTGGAGATTTAGAGAGTTATATGATCATGCAGTAAAAATGTCAAAATATTAGTAATAAAAAAAATTGATCTTATCTCATATTAATATAGGTTGTATTTTTCAGAGGATAGCTGGTTCTAAGGGACTCAGTGCTCAGTCTTCACTAGTGTCCTCTGAGACAGGATGAATGGGAAATAGTCACTTCCTATATTGGATAGTTACTAGAGACGCCTCATGGGTCTTTGAGTTCATTAATCTCACTGAAATCTCTTCTGAAATGCAAAGGGTAGCAATGATGTTCAAAAAGCCTGACCTTACTTTTGCATTTGGAGGCAGAACACATTCTGGGATTTATTTACTCAATGCTTTATAAATGTAATCACAGAACAGTACAGATCACCTGTCTTCAATCATTGTCCCCAATAATGAGAAGGGCATTGTTTACTGCACTACTGTGAAGAGTAAAGTTGAGACAAAAGTTCAGCTCACATCAAGAGAAGGATAAAATACACATCCTTTGCATAGAGAAGATGTGATATTTAAGGCAGTGTCAGAGAGATAGGTAAAGAGATGTACAGAAAAAGATTTTATATCCTACTTTTTTTTTTCTTTCTTTCTTTTTTTTTTTTTTTTTAATCACACAGAGACATTGAACTCTCTCCACTTGCTTGGGAAACCCAGACCCGCATCTTTCTTAACTCACATAAAAGTCAACAATATTTTTATGTCTTGATTTTGCATGCCAAAAATAAACACTTGAAACTTTCTGAAGGCATAGAATTTCCATGCCTTCTCCTGAGAATAATTTTGAAGTAACTATGTTATTTTTGCATTTTAAATGTACAGTATTTTTTGCTGTGTTTTTGCAAATTAAGAGCATTTTATCTTGAAATATAAGATTGCCTTTTAAAATTAAGTTCCACGTCACTGAAAGAAACACTAAAATTTTTTTCAGTGGGTCAAAAATATTATTCCTACTTCAACCTTCAATAGAATAGCATCTATGCAGAGATTTGGTTATCATTATAGGTCTATGAAGTGAAAGCATTTAATTGCCTGTGAGGTTACACGACAGAAAAAATAGTATCTTAAATGTTAGTTATGGCCTTTTCTTTATTGCAAGTTATTTTATCTGAGGAGAAAAAAATCCCAGTAAAGTTTTTTGTCTAAAATAATTACGCAGATTATTAGATCCCCTAATGTCATCTGATGATTCACAGTAAAAGTTCTCTTTTATGGCCAATTGACACCAAATGGTAAGAACAGACCTGAGGGCAGACTGAGCAGATTACTTTTCTTTATGGCTGAACTCAGCCAGCACACCAGCTGTGTAATTCCACCAGATATTACTACTTTCAAGGCAAATGTGAACATTATTTTTCCTGAAGGAATGTAGTGCAGAGCTGTAAGGCTTTTGGACCTTGGCCCCTAAACCAAGACTGTATGAAGCTTCAGTACTCTGATCATACTTTTAATAAATAACATATCCAATAAACAGGGAAGCCTCTGCACCAGCCTTCACAATGTAGAAACAGGTACCTCACAGCTTTCTTTCATTTTCTGTCATTGCATTCTAAAGAAAATATGACTAAAATGGAAATATTCAGGCAAAAGCGTTAAATGAAAGAAATAATCTGTCAGTCTAGAAAACTATGCTCAGCTGAGAGTTGGTACCTTCTGTTTGATCAGTTTTACCAGTCTCAGTAAGGTCTGCCACTTTAGAAGACTTCCCTCTGCATGAATTGGAGCCTACATCCCTAGCAGAGTGAATGGCCCCAGACAGGCCTGCATGAAAATAATCCTTGGGCATTTGGTGGCCATCCAGCACAAATCTTTCTCTTCCCAGGCCACAGGGGCTTCATCAGCCAGTATTTAATAACTTTGTATTCAGAATGGTGACCTGAAATTCCCAGGCATATTGCACTTCATCCAAACTCGCTCCCCAGACAAAACTCCCTCACAGCTCTTTCCCCATCCCCTCACACCCATTCATTGGGGTTTGCTGGCAGCTCAGGGACTGTTTCTCCTTTCCAGACTTCAGAGCTTTCTGTAATGTAGCAAGTATGCTATTGATTTCAGAGAGATCACTCACATGATTAAAATGGCCACGTGCTAAATTGCCTACAGCACCAGCTTCCACTCTGAGCCACTTTCCATGGCAGTCTGGAGTTAGAGACTCCCTCTGCAAGAACACAAGGACCACACTGACCCCTGTATGAGTTCACTACCTGCACACAGTTCTGTGCAGCTATCTGTTCTCTCTCTGACTGTGGCTAAATCCTTGCCATAAAAATTATTGCCTGGTAGAGTATAAGAACATGATGCTTCTCTGAATCCTCTATGAGCCTCTGATTTCTAGCAGCCTGGGGGAGAATTTGAGTGAGTGATAGCTACTAAGAGTTTAGTAGCTGTCAGTGGATTTCCTTTCCATGAGCGAAAACAATGCCCTGAACTTTTAGTAAGTGCACCATCCTGGGACAGTGAGTTCTTCCACAGCTCAGTCAAGGCCTCTGTTTTGTACCTACTCTGCACGAGTGCTGCTCATCACATTTTCTGTAATACAAAAGCATTTGAAGTTCTTTATAAGGGTATCATATATAATACTTATAATTAAATTATATTGTGTTATAATTGCTGATATATTATTTATCATATTTTACAATGCCAGTGTATGGCATTGCACTGCACATTTGGGGTTTTATAACCTACTTAGTTATGAAAAATAGTAATGCCAGTTAATTCAGATAAACCATGTACAGTTAGGCTCAAGATAGAATCACAACTACTTTATGAGGTCCCTCCACACATCTTACAGTGCTTCAGGGTCTCACATTTTACCAGCTTAACTATTTTACCACTGAAAGTTATGAGACTTGTCACTGCCTTGCATGGGAGCAGTACTGAGCTACATATGAGCTGTTCAAGGTCACACAGGTATAAAGTGTCAGGTCCAGGAAATGAACCTTTATCTCCTGACTCCTTCTGTATTACTTTAGCCTCAAGGTGAGCCTTTGTTTCCTGGCTTTTATAAAAAAAAATGTTTCTGCCAAAACATATAATTTTGTCCATGATGTTGCATGAATAATTCCTCTTACAGTATGGCTTTGTTACTTTTCTCATACATTTTTGATCAAGAAAGAAAAATAACATGCAGTATATTCCAGCTAACTAAGTTCTCTGTTGAAAAATTAATGGAGCAATTTTGTATTTCCTATTGATCAGATCTTCAGGCTTGCAAGCCAAACCCTGGTCTTTCTTACAGGAATCAAAATCTAAAATCTTGTTCCATCCCACAACTGAACAAAAATCTTGCCCACAATTTTGGACACCTTTGAATATGCTATCAGTAAAGTAAGGACTACTCCAGGGCCTGGAGGTGTTGAACACAGGCAGAAAACATGTTGGATAATTTGTTGGTGCTAAACCTTTGCACTCAGTTATCTGCCTTGGAACATGTGGAAAGATGTGACTGAATCCATGATCTCCTGTTCATTTTATGATAACATATTGATAAAAAGTGAGCAAACGAGTTCTGAAAGACACGTACCAGTACTTAAAATACTTCTGTAATCCATCCCCCAATACTTCCCCCCAAAATCTCAGCCTTTTGGAAAGCTTTTGCCCATATTATTTATACTGAGGACCATAAGACACAGCCAGCCAAAACCTTGGAACTCTTCTAAGGGTAGTAATATTATTTATAACAGAATGTTCACATGCTGCCAAATAGACCAGACTCTATGGCAAGAGAAAAACAACTTAGAAACAAAAGGGCAATAATCTCCATCATGATTGTCTCTAAACATTCTCTGAAGGCATTTTATAAACCCATTTGCTGGAAATGAATCCATACAAGATATAGGATTAGGAGAGCGAAAACAGCATAAGCTACTATTTATGTACACTGACCTCAGAAAGTATATCAGATTGGCTGTCAGTCTCTGCGGAATAAGTTGAACAGCCCCTGACACTGGGGATTTATTTCTTTACTTGTTTGTGTCATTTCATTCCCAGAGATAGCTGTGGAATTACTCCTGTTTGCCAACACTTGCAGAAGTGTGGCTATCACCACAGAAAAATCAAGAAAATATGCTAAGGATCTGAATTAACTAAAAAGGAAAAGCAAAAGGGAATTATGAATTTCATTGAGAAGTGCTTCTGGCTATGATGTAACTTACGTGGGAGATATAGGGTACTACATTTAGCATTTGGGATGTGATGTAGCACAGGATTTGCTTCACCAGCCAAGCAGTTCCCAGGTTTGGACTGTGCCAGGACTCACAGCACAGGTCTGGAACCTTCCTTTGTTGCTGCATTTGCTCTTTGCTGTGGCATTGGTTGAAAGGAAAGAGCAGGACATGGAAGTGTATTTCTTATGTTGTGTCTAGTACAGGATGAAGCACGTGTTGCTTCTTTCTAGTCAGAGACAGACAATCCTTTTCATGTTCTGTCATTTATTCACAATGTGTTACAATGACACTCTTCAAATAACTTTGAAATTACTTTCACACCACTTCCACAGGCAGGCAAGAGTACTGTTATATAGAATGTGAACAAATGTGCTTGACATCATTCAGTTTTCTATTACACCAAATACAATGAACAACATTGGAGCATTGGTTATAAGTGTTAATTTTCAACAGAAATAAACACTGAATAGTACCAAACCTCTTAAATTGATAATTTCATTTCAATTTTAACATGCTAATAATGGTAATAATTAGAAGTTAATATGTTAATAATTATGTTATTGTTATATTATTGTTATATTATTCCCTGGATGTATCTTCATCTTATAGAGTTGACAGAGCAAATTCTCTCGATTCCTTGTGTAGAGAAGTCTTGACTGTTAGTGAAACCTTGTTAGCAGTGATATAGATTATTACAGCATTTTCACTTTGTTTCTTTTTCAATACTGACAGTCTATGTCTCCAGACTTTCATAAAATGATTTTGCTTCTTAAAACCACAAAAGCTGTCTGAAGACTGAACATTTCTAATGTCTGTGTTTCTACCCTTTGAACAATTTTCATGCTGTTTTTCACAAACTCTGTCTGACTCCATTTTTTAGGCTTTTAACTGGAAGTTTTGTCCTAGTTCTATATCATCTTAATGGTTTATAATCCCATAGTTCAGTGAACTTCTGCATTGTCTTGATTTTACTTCCAAGCCTTGAATCCTGATCTGAGGCTGTCTCCTCTGCTCTGAGTCTTCTAATTGCCTTTTTCTCTAATTCCCATTTTACTCTACTTGGGAGCTCCACAACCCTACCAAGAAAGACGATATGTCTAACGCTGGAGACATGCTTTGTTATTGCTTCACAAAGGATGTTGAGCCAGGTTCACATGCTCAAAGATTTCTTAGCAGGGTCTGTAGCTACAAACATACATCGGCTGTAGTCCTGAAAGTTACTTTGGGGGAAAAATATTAGAAATAGAAGAGAGAGCAAGTCAAAAAATAAAGCAGAAAGGTTTTCTCTAGGTCCATCCAGGAGAAAAAGTGATGAGGCTCTCTTGTCAAACACTCTCTGCAGATGCCCTCTCATTGCATCAGGATCTCTTCTTCTGCCAAAAAAGTTTCATAGAGTGACTACATTTTCTTTTTTCAGAACCAGATCAAATCCTTATTTGTTGTCTTGCTTACAGTGCTATTAGCAGTGATAAGAACATCATGCTTTTATGAGGAGTAGGTGCTGCTCTTTGTTGTAAACCTCATAGCATACATATTACCATAGGATCATAGAATGTTAAAGTGTTTGAATGGATCTTAAAGAACATCTAGTCCCAACCCTTCCTGCCATGGGCAGGCACTCCTCCCACTGGACCAGGCTGCTCAAGGCCTTATCCAGCTTGGCTCTGGTCACTGCCAGTGTTGGGGCATGCACAACCTCCCTTAGCAGCCTGCTCTAGCATCTCACCGCTCTCACAGTAAATAAATTCTTCCTAATATCTAAGCTAAATTTCCCCTCTTTCAATTTGCAGCCATTACTCCTTGCCCTCCAATTCCTGACAAAGAGTCCCTCTTTGGCTTCCCTGTAGCCTTCAGATACTGGAAGGGTGCCATGAGGTCTCCACACAACCTTCTCTTCTCCAGGCTGAACAGCCCTGACTTCCTCAGCCTGTCTCCCGTAGGGGGGATGCTCCAGTCCTCTTATCCACTTTGTGGCCCTTCTCTGGACTTGCTCCACCAGTCCCATGTCCTTCCTCTGTTGGTGGTACAGGAGCTGGGTGCAGTGCTCCAGGGGGTCTCACAAGAGCAGAGCAGAGGGGGAGAATCACCTCTTTCAACCCACTGGCCACTCCGCTTTTGATGCAGGCCAGGATTTAATTGTCTTTCTGGGCTGTGAGCTCACACTGCTGGTTTATGGTGAGTTTTTCATCAACTACTAACCGCAAACCTTTTTTCACAGGACAGCTCTCAATCACTTCTCTGCCTAGCCTTTGGATGTACCTGGGATTGCCATGAATCAGGTATAGAACCTTGCACTTTGCTTTGCTGAACTTCATGAGTTTTGAATAAGCACACAGCTAAAGTCAGCCAAGGCCCCTCTGAATGGCATAATTGTCTCTTTTAATGTAAATCAAACACTACAACCAAAGGTGGGAGACAGGAAGGAAAGAAGGTGGGATTCTTATGCCAACAACAAAAAGAATTTATAATGACAGCAGAGTTTGGAGATGCAAGACCATGAGAATGACAACACGAGAGCAATAGTATTAGAGCTAAAAGGGAAAAATCCAGCCCTGGAGAATCTGGAAAACACTACTTTTTAAGGCTGAGTGAGAGGATACAGAGCTGGCAGGAAAAGGCAGGCTGCAGAATCATGACTGCAGCAGTCACAGCAATGAAAAAGATATTTTGGTCACTGAGAAACCTTATGAAGTCCAAGAGTTTCCCTAAATTTTTGACTACTTTTATGAAAATATATTTCAAGTTCCATTCCTTATAGGATTGTTATGTAGTTCAAATCTCAATAACACACTCTGACAACTATCCTGTTCTTCCTCGCTTAACTGCAGAATGCTAAACAGACCTCGAGCCTCTGACAGGAAATATTAAAGAAGGGTTTTTGAAGCATGAGGAAAAGATGGGTTGTTCTCCATTCTTGGTGTGCTCTGAAAAGTTAATTAAAAGCTTAATGAAGAACATGGCTGTGAAAGTAGGAGAATAGCTTGTACTATGAGCATCAACTAAGTCTAATAGATCCTGTTCACACCAGAATGATAGATTTTCTAATAAGCCAAGCCAGGAGGCAGCCTACTTTTATGTTTGCTATCTCTCTTAGAATATTCTGGCTGGGGCCCCAAAGAGGAAGTACCTTGTATATAAATGAAATTTTGAGTAATCTTAGACATCACAGAAAGCACGAATCTTGATTTCAAAGGAAGAAAAGAAAAAGCTAAAATTTCTAGTTTTGTTATTAGGGCTTACTTCATGCTCAAACTCCATTTTTTGTAAGGAAGGGTGTTTCCCCTTCAAACCTTGCCACTACTAATTGAAAAGGCCCTTTAGGCCCTTAGGTCTATCTCCTCTGTTCATTGCCTCTGCTTCCTTGGCAGAAATTCCTTTCTGTGTGTCCTGTACCCACGTGTTACAAACTCTGGCCATTTGGAGGTTGCCTGTTTCTCTCCTCAGGAAAGAAGGCAGTTTAAAGACTTGTGTTGATGTCTCAATGACATAATGGAAATAAACCTGTAGGTGTGACAAAAATGGCAGTGTCCAACACTCTCCAAAAAAGTTTTGAGGGTAACCTCAGGGTACTAAGAGTTTCTTCTCAGGATTGAGAAGGTAATTCAAAATCTTGAGTCCAGCTGGAGGCACATACATTGGCCATGACTGCTCCCTGTGGATGGTGGATCTGGCAAAACCAGCGGGCTTTCTGTCACACATAACAACTTCTTCCACTGAATTATAGCCACCAAATGTTAGAACAAGTGATGCAAAATCATCTAGTCCTCTTCAACTCTCTCCAGGTAAATTGCCTCTGTTCCTACCAGTATCAGGAGGGACGGACATAGGTGAGCTCTTTACATGTTCTCTGTTGCTCAGTATAGCTGTGATACAGTGGGATAGCAAGAAAAATGTTGCTAACAGAGCAACAGATCCTAACAGATGAAAGCAGACGCTTCCATTTTATACATATAAAAACATCCAAGGCAGGAATTTATGTTAGAGGAATCTCTGGGACTACAGACCTGCAAAGCGACACATGCATATGTTTCCTAATTTGCTACAGGCAAAATCAGTCAGGTAATCCCCAACTAAAGATTTAAACTGTCTAAGACAATCAGTCTGAGTTTGCTTGAGAAGAATTATGGTGCTGTTCCACTGTCACATTGGGCAATGGTTTCTGACAAGGGGTAGTCAGCATTTCTAGAGCTGGATAGGGAAAAGAAAAGCCTAAAAATGCTTGAACAATTCAGGCTTTGGGAGGTAGTGTCACATCCAGGCTGACTGTCAGAACCTCACTTGTACCTGTAGCTGGCTGTAGCAAAGGAGGGAAGTTGATGTCAGTTGGAAAATATATATGGCTATGTGGAGATTTCATGGCATTTAAATTTGTGTGTGTCTTGGCTTGCTTGCTGTCAGTTCCCTAATAGATCTAGGACACTAGTGGGATTCACTAAGGAAGCTTCTAGTGTTGTTAAAAACTCCGGAGATAAAGTGCATGGTCCTGAGTGCAACACCAGGCCTGATCCTCTGTGGGCCCAACCTGGCACCACCCACCCAGGATCCTGTAGGATCCAGGAGCCTCATTTCAGCTCTGCCATGTCCCATCCGAGCTCCAGCAAAGCTGCCACGGTGTCTGTGCTCAGCCCTGCATCTCCGCTGACCCTGGCCACACTGGAAGTCCAGCTTGGTGCTTCCCAGAAGGGTCAGAGGCTGTTGGTGTCCCCAGGCTGCTCAACAGCTCTACCCGGAGCACTCACCCCTGAGGGTCCCACAGTGCCCTGCTCCCCAGTTCCATGGTAGCAACTGGTCACTGGTGATCTTGGATATTACACTTGTACAAAACAGCTCTATCTGCCAACACCAGTCAGTAGGTCTGAAGGATATTTTCCAAGCCAACTCTGTGTGTGTGCAGTGCACTGGTTTATACTGAGCCCTGTACTGCCATCGCACTTGCTCTGCCATCCTCACACTTTTAGCTCTTTACATTGGACTGCTTTCCAGGGCCTCATTCCCCAGTTCTAATATACATCCACGGTATTCCCACCCCAGGTGCAGAATCTGGCACCTTCTCTTGCTGAATTTCGTATGGTTGGTGATTACCCAGGCCCTTAATTTGTCGAAGTCTCTCTGCAGGGCCTCTCTGCCTTCGAGGGAGACAACAGCTCCTCCCAAAACTATTGTCTGTGAACTTGTACAAATATCTCCTGCTATTTGTAAAAGAATGTCCTAATTCAGCTGCCAATTACAGAGTAAGCACCATTTAGACTGTTAGTGGTGATAAGGCACTCAGTACCTCCTTCAAGGTCCTGACAACACAGATTGTCCATCAAGGTAATACAAGTGTCATAAGAACACCCTCAGGAATGTCAGTCCTATGCTTTATCTGTACAAGCTCTCTTTCAGTAATAAACACACTTTTTATTTCCTTGTTTAGACACCAACAGAGAGATGTGGTTTTGCATTTCAGTAAGTGTATGCAATTCCATTAACAGTAAGGGAGATTGGAATGTGCAGCAAGAGAGTATATCCTAAGGCATTCATCTCTCATCTCTGCTGGAGAATTGTACTGTCTTTATCTGAGAGTACAGAAATTTCATCCTGGTCTTTTTTGTAAATTCTATATAAACTGATAACTAAAAAGTGCCCTTTTTTTCCACCTGAGATTTTTTAATGATAATTTTCTCTGTTTACCAATTGTGGAATATCAGCAGGTCATACGTTACCACTGATTACCTCCAAATCCCAAAGTTATTTATCAGATATGAGAAAAAAACCCCAAACAATGTGGGCATGGCAGAAAGTATATTTTGTCTCACGGATAGATGTGAGATTTGATGGGAAATCATCTAGATCTCACTTTATTTGGGTGTGCTTGAAAGTGCTGTAAGAATTAATAAAACTATGAAGAGAAGAAATCTCTGTTAAAAAAAGAAAAAAAAAATAGAATTTTATCTCTGTGTGTTTCCACCAAATAATGAAACTTGCAAGCCAGCCTAAAGGTAGGCTTGTAACCAAGTATAGACACTGATGTTTGGATATGCTTTTCAAAGACAAGTTCTATGTACACAGGTTTGAAGTCAGTGGCTTTTAAGCAAAGGTACCTTTTTCTCTTAGGAAGTTAGAGAGAGTTGCAAAAGTGGGATTTTAAAAATTGGCCACAATTTGTATTTTCACGTCTATAATCTATGAATGAAATGTCTCAGAAAATGTTCCTGGGTAACTCTTTATTCCACTGAGTGAGAGATTAGAGAAAATGAAAAGCTGAAATGGGGCTGCAGTTAAGTAGGACTGGCAATTTTTCACTGGTGTGGGACTAGGAGAGCAGAGAGAGTGACACTGAGGCTGAAACACTGACAAATGTCTTCAGAGTGAAATTAACAGCAGTGTGTTTGATAGAAGTGAGTTTTCTTCCTTTACTCAATGTTTTTGTGTCAGAAATTGGAAAATGCAATGACCCAATTATTTCTTTATTGTATTGGCATGACTTCAAGTGACTGCCATTTCACACTGATTGAAGATTATAGTTGCTAACTCTTTCATTTCCATCTGAAAGTGTTATGCTCAATAAAAATAGTCACTCTGTGCTAGGAGCTGCAGTTCAGCTGTTTGTCCCACAGGTTTTCTATTATACCAAAGCAGCGAGATCCAGGGAATAAAGAAAGAATGAAGATGTAGAAGAAAATTATTTCCCAGTCTGACTCTTGTGACTAAAACACTGGAACATCTTGTCCAAGTCACTGTGCTCTTTATGCATGATCGAAAGGAAATAACTTTCCCTTCACTTGTCGGTGAAGTGCCTTAGAGTTCACAATGTTTTAATTGGAAAGAATGACCTCCATGCAATCCAGAGATTCAGTGATGGTGTGTATGAACAACAAAAGGTCAAAGGCTGAACTAAAGCTTTTATCATCACCTCATTCTTTTTTTTTAAATTATATACTAGGAGCACTACAGGCTAGGAGACTGCCTAGAACACTGATTCAGCTGTGAAATAAAATACAATAATCTGCCATTTTATCAAGCTACCCATGCATTGTTAAAAGACTGCTGGGGATGTTAGAGCTTGGATTAATTTCTACATTTATTGGCTCTGAACTCTTCCGTACTTCTGCTATAAAAGAATTCACATACGAGTTTAATTAACACTTGGTTTTAGAGTTATTCTTTATGATTTATTGTGTTGTTATGGCTTACTGTAGATGTTTCATTTGAAAAGAGTTGGCAAATTTGTGTCTGGAAGGGATGGAATTTTTAATTTTGCAGGTGATTAAAAGTATAGGCCAAAATCTCTCCTTAGATTTCACTTAATTCTTCTGAGACCCAGTCTGGCTTTAGTTTACAATAGACTTATGCGAGTCTTCAAAGAAAGCTCATTTACACAGTGTTGGAAGGATGATGTTCTACAAGGTATATAAAACAGTTCAGCTTGTCTTTAACAGCAAACAAACTCATGTAGGTTCAAGTTAATTACTTTTTAGTGCTGTGGGACCTGAAGCCTTAGTGACTTGCTCTGAGTTGTCACTTATAATTAACTGTCAAAACACCCTGAACTTATGTGAGTTCTGTGGCTTATTACTTCAGCCAAAGGCAGTATAAAAGTTTTATATATCAATTTGTAAAATACTTAGACACTGTCACTTGAACCCATGATAAGACCATTATTTGTCTTAAGTTCATTTTACCCACTTACATTTTTAAAAGTTTGGTGCTGAGATACCTAAGCTTCGGCAACTACTGGAAAATCTCCTTAGGAACACATCTTACAAAAGTTAGAAACAGCTTAGCTGAGACAGTGTTGTTGCCATGATCTTTTCAGCCTTCTAATATTTGCATTTTTGTAATGGAATTTCTCACAGATTTAATGTAAACAGAGTAATGTTTTTGTAACTGCTACCTTTTGTTTACATTCTTCTCCTCAAGGAGGAGACAAATGATGGACTGCTAGTTTGGCCAGTGTGGTTGGAGAGGTGGCAACCTCATCCTCCAATCCATGGTCATTGTCCAAAACCTATATAAATTGAAGTAGAAAATAAACTTCCCTCTTTTTGCCCCTGAACTTGACTGCATGCATGCCACTCATTTCGTGTCCTATAGCGACAAATATAACAATTCCTGGTTAGAGAAATGGGTCTCTCACTGACATGAGAATTAGGATTGGACCTTTTGTGAATACATTTGAATTCTTATGGACTGCCACTGCTTTTCTCATACATTTCTGGACTGTTTTTTCTATGTTAGGAAGGGCCTGACTGTAAATCCAGAATAGACCCAGGTAATACTTTACTTGAATCTTCACATGAAATGGTTTATGTTGCATTCTAGAACACTATAAATTAAAATAATTTAATTTTGTGGTCTGTTTTTCGTTTCTCCCATTGATTTCAGCTCAAATGTTAATCTCCGAGTCTATATGTAGATTAAAAAAGCAAGTTTCAAAACCGAGTGTCTGGTATTGATTGCAAAAGTCTGGTCATAGTTAGTCAATTGGAATGTATTGGACTGAGATACCATGTATTTTGGAAGATTTCTCATGTAATAACTCTTTGAAACCTGATCGTGCTTCATTGCAAATGGTGTTATTGACCTGTGTGTGGAAAAGACCTTTCTGCAGAGGATTTTCATTTCATATATTCCTCCTCTGCTTTGCTTTGCTTTGGTTTGGTTTAAAAATGTGTCTTTAGGGATTTTTTGAACTAGTTAGTAACTAGGAAAATATTCCTGTGTCTTGTCATATATACAACTCCATGACTGTCTTGCTGCTCACTATTATTTGGAATGCAGCCAAATGAATTATTAGTGGCAATTGTTCAGCTGATGATCAATGTCTCAGCCTTCAGGAATGGTGGGAGAAAGCCAGTAATTGTTAAGAGTTATAAAAAGCATTTCATGAGGCTGTGTGAGGAGCCTTACAGAAAAGTATTTACTCTTCTCTCTCCTGCTTTAGGTCCATGGCTGCTTTTCTTTTATCTCCAAGCAGAAGATTTAAAGCTGTTTTGTTATTTTACTTTCTGTTTTTTGAGGGCTTCATTACTTGATCTGGTGCCAGCATCTGTGCAACTATTAGCCTAATTTGTCTATTAAAGATAAACATATTTTTCTTCCAGAAATCTCAGATCAAACATGAATGGAGCATTTTCTGCTTACTTTCCTGTTTCCCTCATTCAGATTCTGGTTACAACTGGCAGCAGATACTGTCAAAATTTTGTCACCTTTGTGAATACACATTTGTGCCTATAATCTCTGCTTTATATTCCAATTTTGTTTCCTCATTTCCTCCATATATGATTATTTTATTTTTCAGTCAGTGAATATGCTATTCGTTATACTGTAGCTTAGTCTATGAATAGTAGAATACTGTGGAAAAGGAGGATCCTCACAAGAAATCTCATCCCTCTCCAAATGAACTAATGTTTCCTTAGGTTTCACTTACCCTAGTGTGAACATATAAGATATAAACAATCCAGATTGGTGGAGTTGAGAAAGGGGCATTAGTGAGGTGAGAATCCATCTGAAAGGATTCCATCCGATCTCTATCTTGCTCCATCTGAGCAAGGCCCTTCAAAAATTTTTAAGGTGCGTAAATTACTGTGTCATTGTTGCCAGATTTCTTATGAAAGATCTAGTTGGAGATTTTATTTGCTTCCATGACAGAATACCATCTAGAGTTTACAGAAATACATTCTTTCTGCAGTCTGCATGCCCAAATCTAATGCTAAAATATTCCTCTGTAGTTGTAACTAGTGATGGCTGAGGCAAATTTTGTATTAATCAGATTATAATTATTAAAAAAAAAAGGAATGGCATAGTGAATTGTCATATTTTACTTTTAAGATTTTAGTGTGTGTGCAATCCACAAGTATAATGTCAGGCAGTTGACTGGAAATTTGCAGTCAACCTGGAGAGCTGAGTATCACTACATAACTTCTCTGAATGCTGCTGCTGCTGAGCAAANAAAAAAAAAAAAAAGGTTAATTCTTTACAATGGGTAAACAAATGTTCCTTGGAGCATTCATTTTGTCCCTCCCTGTGGAAAGGTGAAATTCCCTGGTGAAACATGCTGAGAGCACTTGTTGTTTCTCGCAGGGTATCTTCATTTTGATTAAGTCTGGATGCAATTTCTTCAACTAATCTTCACTATCTATGGATTTAATGCATAAATTTAAACTTATTTTGCAGTCAGTAGAGGGAAAGAGGCTCTGAAGAAAGCAGCTCATCCCTTCTTTGGACAGTGATGTGAAAGTGCAATGCGATGATCAGCCTAGGTGAGATGTGATGGTGTTGAAATGATGGGCCCCAAGCCCCCTCCTGTCCCCAGCCCAGCATCTGTGCTGCCTTCCCTCCCATGGATCTAGACAACCCTCCACAGCTAGGATGAATATCAGTTTGGGTTCTCCTATCTCCTTCCTGTAACTATAGGACATGCTAATTCTTAGAGGATATAAACTGGGTGAGATGAATCTTCCCCTTTGACTGGGAAAGTAAGAATAACTTGTTATGGACACACTTCAATACTTGGCTTAACTTTTGTACAGAAAAACTTCCAAACTACATTCTGCCAGAAGGAGTTAATAGCAATAGAGGTTTTTTGGGAAGCTGTGACTAGTTGCTATGCATTTCCTGTGAATTTATGCAGTCTTTGTTTCCAAACATTCATATGATTTTCTGGAAGTAAAATAGAAATATTTATTCTTTTACATGAACTTTTTCTCCCTCTTCTATTAATATTTTCATTCGTTACTCATTCTTTATTTTCATAATCTCTTGGAAATACTCTGTCAGTATTTGAATAACAATACTGTCTTCAGGTAAGACCATCTAGGTAACCTGGGAGCTGAAAAAAATGAATTATCCTTTTGCTATAGATAAACAGCATCCTGAATTTCTTAATATTTTGTCATGAAAAAGGGAGTCTCAAGTGATTAATTCAGGTGCAAATATTTATATTGTAAAGCTAAGTCTTCCAAGGCTAAGTTTACTCTCGTCTTAGTTACTGGAGATTTGTATCCATGACAGATGCCCAGTCTGGGAGACTGGTTGTGCTTGCTCACCTAGGATTTTGCCAAATTACATCTAGGTTTCTCTGAGACCTGCAAATGGAGGAACTTTGGCAGTAGCGTTTCTCTTGGTTTTTATAATTACGATTTTGCTAAGCAGGCTGATTTCAGAGAAATTATAACCAATTATAAGACAGATATGTGTGTAGAGATACCTGCAGTTAGGTGGGTTGAGTCCCATCTAGACTGGTCATGCAAGACTACCTCCACAGAAAAACAGGCTGAAACGGGTCAGGAATTTAAAATAATTGCTATTCCTACATTAGTCTAAATGAGCATTTAAAAACAATGCTCAAGTTAACTGTACAGCAGCACAAAGTGCATTTACTGTGTGAGGGGAATACACACTGGAAAATTTCAATTAGATTTCATTGAGGGTTATCAAAAGTTCAATGTGAATTGGAGCCTTAATATTGCAACTGGGCTTTCCTCTTAACTTCATCTGCACAGGATTAAGTCAATAGTGGAAAGGATGTTATCAATTAGATTGTACAAGTGACTGTTTGACTTAATTACCTGCAGCATTTTCCTAGTTATAAAAGATGCATTAGCAGTATATACTTGCTTCCAAAACAGACAACTCAGTTTCTCTAAAATCACAGTGAAACTGAGGTTAAAATACCTTTGTGACACTTTTTCATGGCTCAGCAAGCCCAGTAACAAAAATAAGCTTATGTCTCACTTTGCCAGTTTGAGTGATGCCTAATAATCAAGAATGTCAAGTTACCTCTTAGAAACCAGGCCGTATTGTCCCATTCCGGAAAAGACATTACCAAATGTATCTATGGCTAACAAAAACCTTAATAATTAAAAAGGCAGGTTTTCTTTTGTTTAGTTCTTCCAGCATAGTTATTAATACACACCCATTTCTCAATTCTTTCCTGGGAATGGAACAGCAGTTTAAACAAAAGTAGCTCCTTTATATTTCTGCATTGCTTTTCTTTGTCTTTATTCTGTTCTGGTGACAAGTTCACTTGAAGGTTAAGAAAGTCTAATCACATTAGCTATAAGTGTTAACAGTAAGGAGTCATTGGATGCAATGATTTTTCTGGTGATAAAGCTGACTAAAAATGTTCCTACCTCCTCACAAACCCATCAGCACATACCTGTCCTCTGGAGGCAAGCTTATCTCCTCTTCTGAATTTTGTTCAGATAGCTGAGATAAATGTATGTTTATGCTCTAAATTGGATGGAGAAAGTGATCCAGATTCTAGAAAATTGTTTAAAAGTATGATTGTGTTTTTTGTTACTTTTTAAAAAAATCTTCACTACCTCTGTATCTATAGTTAAATAAGAAATGAAGATGTTTAGACAAATACAAAGCAATTCAAGTTCAAATATATTCAATGAAATAAAAAACAGGATAAAGGAAAACCCGTAGAAACTTGATATACTTCTGCTTTTGACTAGCTAGGTGAGCCTTGACTTCTGTTCATTCAGTTTTTAAAGACAGCATCAATGATTTTTTCCTAGCATAAAAAGCTTTCATTTTTCCATTTCCTTATTACAGGTATGAAGGATGTTGTGTTACATCTCTTCAATGCCTCAGTATTTTCCTGTTTGATGCTGAGATTTAGATGATCTTTTGACAGCTGCTTGCAGAGAATTTACTGGGATTAGCAAACCATCATAGATCAAGAATAAACAGTAACTTTTACTGGTTAATAAAAGAACAACAGAAGTGTGTATCTTTTTTTTATTTGTGCTGCTGGATATGAAACACAGTGGTAAGGGTCTGATGTGGTTTGACCCCAGCCAGCAGCTCAGCCACTCGCAACCACTCACTCAACGCTGGTGGGATGGGGAGAGAATCAGAAATCACAGAAAAAGTGAGACAAGCATGGATTGAGATAAAGACAGTTCAGTAGTTGAGGAGCTGCTGTGCACACAAGCAAAGCAAAGCAAGGGATTCATTCACCACTTCCTATGGGCAGGCAGGTGTTCAGGCATCCCCAGGTAAACTGGCCTCCAGTATCTGCAATGGTGCCTTGAGAAGAAAAACAGCATCATTCCAAACATTCCCCCCTTCCTTCTTCTTCCCCCAAGTTTATATGCTGGGTATGATGCCATATGGTTTGGGATATCCCTGTGGTCAGTTGTGGTCAGCTGTCCTGGCTGTGTCTCTCCCAGCTCCCTGTGCACCCTCAGCCTGATCACTGGTGGGCTGAGAGGCAGAAAAGGCCTTGACTCTGAGTAAGCGCTGCTCAGCAACAGCTGAAACATCCCTGAATTATTGACACTGTTTACAGCACAATTCCAGAAGTGTCCCATGACACTACTGTGAAGAAAATGAACTCTATTCCATCCCAAACCAGCATAGGTTCATATACAACCTGCTGGCATTTGATTACAAGGATTTTCTCAAATGCATATCCATCTTCTTTGATCAAAGGTTCCCACTGGTTGAGTTCTCTGACTAGACAGCTGTGCTTGACCATAAAGTCTGCTATAAAGAATGCACTTTGTACCTCTCACTGCATAATTTTCAGGTTCAAGGCTCCTCAACAGCTTCAAAGCAACTTCAGTAGCAGCAAACTTCTGCTTACTTTTTATCCAGCTTCTCTCTTAGCAAAGATATTGTGGCAGGTGGAGCAGTCCTTTGAACTCAGACAGAAAAGCAGGACATACTCAAGAGATTTGCTGCACAGGTGTTTGGTTTACCTACCAGTTGGACAGTCCCTATCCTTACCATTGTTGTGACAAGTTTTCAGTCGGCTTCTGCTATGGACAAAATTTCAGAATATATTTCTTTTAGATTAGGTGTTTCATTAGGAAATTCTTGTGTAAGGGGAGGAACCATTTTGTTCCCAAGGATGGTGCTGTGCTGCTTTTGTTTTTTTTCCTTTTCAGAGATCGAATAGAAATGCCTAAGCTAAACCGATTTGAATTATGCAGTAAGGACACAGAAACAATCTGTTCAGATCTGCAGCTGCTCTAAACCACAACAGTTCTGAGGCTTCATGGCCACAAGGCTTGGCTGAACCAAAATCAACCTGTATACAAGAATTTTGCATTTTAATCAGCATGATCAGAGTGTTCTTCCCCACTAGTCTGCACTGCAAAATGTCTAGTTGGTGGCAAAAAGCCATTAAGCACTTAAGAATAGTATTTCTTATGCTATATGACTCACATACTTATGCTCTGTAACTTTTCTGGGGTTGGTACGTTGTTTTGTCCAAGGGCTACATTTGGCAAATTTTTAAAAAGCAATCTCACTTTGAAGTGACTGGAAGTTTTACTCAAATAAAGATGACACTCTCTGATTTACTGTTCTGCCTTAAAAATGATGAATAGCTGCTGTGCCTAATCATGGCCTTGATAAACTCTAGAAGGTTGTGGCTCAGACACTGCTGGCTCAATCTCTCTTTGGGATGGCTTTCTGACAAAGAATTAGGTGGAATCAATTTGGTATGTAACTGGCAACAGATCATTTATTTTCCTGATCTTTAATAAAATGGTCAAATGCAATGAAGACTTACAGTAAGATTTATGCCTGTTATGGTAATGAGTCCCTACAGTCTTCATTTCAAAGCTTTCATAGTTCTGTCAGTCAGCTTGATTCAACATCATAGTAAATGCAAGTTTAATTTTCCTGGCTTTCAACACACCTTTATTTTCAGCAAACCAAGCTTGCAATAACAGGATTCAGAGTCAGAGACTATCAGTGCACAGTAACAGATGAATCTCCCAGGGTAAGTCGTCATCTTTCACAAAGGGTGCATTGATTTATCTTCATTAAGGTACAGCAACCAACCACAACACATCACACTTGACCATTTACTTGTCTACCTTCCAGTTTACATCTCTGGGTCCTTCCATCAATTAAGGGGAAGGTGTTAACCCATTTGTTAAAGTTACTGAAGACTTAATTTTGGCCTTGTTTTTTGGTTACTCAAAATTTTCAAATGGTTTCCAGAAACCCCCTTTAAGAACTCAGTGGAGCTTTGCTAAGGGCTTATGTAAGTGTTCCTCTGCAGAATCAGGTAGGTAAAAGTAAAAATGACTCAAATATTTCTTTTCTGCCCTAAGGGGGTGGAGTGAGAGAGACAGGCAAAATTGATGAGGCATTTTCAAGTTCAGTGTGATTTAAAAAGAGCCCAAGTTTTAAGTGGTTGTGTATGAAATTATGTGAGATGACTGAAAAGGCTTGAGGCTGTGAGTGGAATTTGGCAGGGAAACGGCACTTGCTGAAAAGAAGCAACTATGCTTGTTTTGTGGGGAATTGGTTTCATTTGACCACGCTAAAAGCCTTGTCAAATTATGAGCTGTAGCTGTAAAATATGCAGCTTTTAAAAAGTGCGCAGCACTCATATGCATGGCAGACTTACTACATAATGAAAAGTCTAGTCAGGTAAAT
Organism: Pycnonotus jocosus; assembly: GCA_013400435.1. NCBI lineage: Eukaryota > Metazoa > Chordata > Aves > Passeriformes > Pycnonotidae > Pycnonotus > Pycnonotus jocosus. The sequence continues at coordinate 38,251 of VWYP01007056.1, read as the reverse complement.
TGCTGCAATTCAGAGAAGGCTGCTTGAAAAAGGTACCTAGCAAGCCTTGTCAGGCACTAAATGACTGCTTGTGCAAGAAAGGGCTCCTGCTGACCTAGTAGGAGACATTATGCTGCACTTACACATCTTAGGGGTGTATTGTTTCCTAGCTATTGTCAGGGAAAAGCCAATGGATGAAATAGGATTTTAGTTGAGTTCTGTGTGGCAACTCTTATATTTCTAAGAATGTAAATTTTACCTAAAACTGAAAAGCTACCTGGGTTCCTCTAGGCAAAGCTCATTGCAATACAAAATGGAAATAATATTTAGTGTCTGGTTTCATCAGAGATCTTTCCATGCCACAAGGAAGCCACAAGGCCAAGACCCTTGTTAATTTTCATATCTGTCAGTACATAGGGACATTTTCCTTTGCAGGCCAAATTCCCAGATGAAGGTTCAAGGATGGCCTTTTCTGCATCTGTATTCTGAGTCTGTGGGAGAAGCTGTCTATACAGCTGCTCAGTACTGCTGCTGCCTAGCACTGTGCATCTGTCTCCACATCAACTGTGTAGTGATTTTAGTGTCATTTCTCAAATCTCATCAGAAACAACAGACTACGCTAAATAAAAGTTTGTTTCAAAAAGACATCAGACAATGTCAAATAAAAGAAACACAGCTCTATAGGAATTTTCTGTAGGAATAGGGGTCTCATTAACAAAGATATTTGAGGAATCTGGTCCAACTGAAACTGTATCTTAATGTCTTAAGTTCCCATTGATTTCATCTGAGAAAAAAAGAAATTTGTATTAATTATTTTGTGACCACTCAGCTTCTTTTGGTCTTGATTCTTACTTAAAATACCCCTTAACTGCAGTCTACTTCATATTACATATGCTTCCTCTTTAATATACCTTCCTTGCCATCAATTCACATACAATTCTATCCAAAACATCTGCTGAAAGTACCTACTCCTGAGAGCACCAATCTCAATATTTACTCAGTTATGCACTCATACTAAATATCCCCAGCTAATACAAAAGGCAATTAGTTTGCTGATTCGTGGTCTCTTTTACTTCAGTTTCAGCTAGGAGCAATGAAAATTAAGGTTGAATGTGCCTTTGAAAAGGCAGTCTGGTTTACATGAGAACTTTGAGCTGAATGGTGATTGATGTTTTGTTCAGTACTGGTGCAGACTTCTCCCCTGGGGAGCTGTTGAGCTCCTTGAAGAGAAAAAACCATTTAGGAGGGCTATCCCAGGAAGAAGCACAGACCCCCTGATCCACATTACAAGAGGGAACCTGAACCCAAATGCCTACCAAAAAATATCCAGCAAAAAGCACAGGAGAGCTGGTCCTGTTTGGAAGGTAACTGTTTGAGTAAGAACAGCACCAAGGACTCCTACCATATCCAGAAAGCTGATCATTTATAAAAGGAAAACTGAAGAAATAGTCATTTGAGCTCCTGTGTGTTTCAGCTCTTAACAGCAAGCAGGGCATGGTGCCATATTTCCCCCTCTCTGGGACTTGTTTCAGGAGACTGACTCCCGAAGAGCTGTCAGCCAGCTGTGCTTCTTTGCAGTGATGCTGAAGCATTGACTCAGGAAGGGAGGTAGGAGGCATTTAAATCACTGTCTCAGGCTGCCAAGATCAAAACAGAAGTTGCACATTTTTAAAAGTGTAATGTGGCAGAACATTCAATAGCTGTAGCATGGCAGTGCAGCCAGTGCTAGGAGTGCAACACATGAGTGGCCTTTGCCTAGGACACGGCTGCTGGCACCAGCAGGAGTTGCCTACCCCAGTGGGAGAGTGAAGGGGGAGAGACCCAGAGCCTCCTTCCAGAGGGCTGCAGCAGGAAAATGAGGTTGACACTATTCTGGGAAAAAATAAGTCAAAGAAGGAGAAGAGAAATATCATCCGATCACTCCAAGGACCTAGAGAAGGAGCAGACAAATCTAGGTTTTGAGTTCATAGTGCCATTATCTCTTTAAAGACCCATGCCCAGAAGATTTTAGGCACCAGAGAGCAAAAAAAAAATACACTTAGTAGGGTGCCCACTCTTAACTCCATCATTACAAAATTTAGCTGATTGAATTTGCTGCTGATGCAGGGAAGAAAGCAGGGTAATTAGGCAGCCATGTCACTACTCTTGTTTAATTTGTATTACCAAAGCAGCTAGGAACAGGAGGCATTTCTGTGTCACTGTGTGTTACACAAATACTGAACAAAGAGATGGTCTCTTTCCTCAAAACCTGCAATTTTAATATCCACAGACAAAAGACTTTAAAGAGACAGGAAAAATGTTGAGATGCATGAGAGGTAGCAGGCCAAGCATTTCTCCAGGACCTGCTTGTGGTGAGGGAGGGAGGAGGAAGAGGGGACTGCAGAGGAGGAAGACACATATGACCTCTGGCTGACACAGCAGAGCTGCTGAAAAGTTGTGTGGACAGAGTAAAGTGGCAAAGTCATGGGTTCAGGGGGAAAACCTTTGTGGTGATATGCTGGCTGCACATCAACCACACAAGGTGACATTTGTCCTTTCTGTGGCAAAATCTGTTGCTCTGGCTGAGGCAAAGGATTTTAATGCTGGGAGGAAGTCAGCAAAACAGCCAAAGCATGTACAAGTGCATCCCAGGCAGTCTGTGTCATCCCTGAGGAGCAGAAATCTGGATTACAGGTAAGGACAATGTACTGTTTCTGGGGCTGGACAGTCAGTTGTAGCCATAAGTGTTTCCTTAAAAAGAAAAAAAAATTCCAAACTCAGACAATTCCCTCATTGCCACAAGATTCAGACGTTGTCAAAGATGTCAGCCTGACAGTCCTGGAGCCTGAAGTCCTCTCATTATCCACAGAGCAGGTGCAGCACAGGGAGCAGAAGGACAGGTTTTTCAGAGTCGATCTGACAGCCCTGCCTTTAGCAGTAAGATGCCACTTTTCTGTGACAGATAAATTGTTGATCTCCTGATGGAGTCTGCAATTTGTGGTGGTAGGAGCAGTGGAGTTAGGAGACTGATTGCACTCTTATTGAGAGCTGAGTTGAAGCAAACCACTCGCTTTGGATCTCTTGAGTGAGAAGTCTGTCAGAACAATGCCTTACAGTCAAAATACATTACAGTGTAATTTAAACCAGCACCTCACAGACAAAAAATTAGAGCCCCACTTCAACACCCCATTTTCTCACCAGAACTCTTTATGTTGGCTTTCAGACCCTTGAATCATTCAATATCTTTAAAACTCCTCTCTTGGACTTTATTATCCTTCCTGACCTGCCTTGATAACTAGGGGTGTGAAGATTTTAGGAGAAACTATTGAGAAGGGCATGACATAATTCTGATGTAGAACTCGCAGAGTCACCTCACATGGATGCTGGACCCAATCATACGTACGTCCATCTGGAAGTGTTTTTCATTGCTTGTCATGTGGTAAAATGCACATATGCACCACAGTCCACCTCTCAGGGTGTCCCATGTCAGACGGCTCCTAGAATACCTGACAAGGGCCTCTTCTTTCTGATTTAGGCATGAGGATGTCTTGTCTCAATGTCATAGTTTCCTGCAGCTCCAACCTCTATTCCTAATCTATCTCCATGGATGGAGCAGAGTTTATAGGTTGTTAAACCATACGTTTATTCTAAACTAAGGATTTAGCACATTTGGGGAGCTTGGAAAACACTGGTAAATCAAAACTCCTCATGCCTTAGAAATGTGTGATAGGTAGGCATATAAAGTTTTCCTTATTTTTTACTCATGTCTTGAGAAATTTTACATTTCTTTCTCAGACTTTAAATACTTACTGGCAGAGCCCACTGTTAGCCATGGTTTAACTTGGGGTTTTAGTTTGTTGTTTTTTGTTTTTATATCAGTCAAACCAGCTTGTAAACCCCCTGTGCTCACTTAACAGTTGTGATTACACCAGTTGTCCTCATGAGTTTCACTAGTTTTACCAAGTCCCTGAAGTACTATCAATATTTTTCAGGATATCTGCATACCTTTTTGATTTGCATTTTGATATTCTGCACTGGCACTGCAAATGCCACTGCTTTCCAAAATAAGTCCAAAATGAAACAGTAGATTCAGGAACATCCTTCCCTACTTCCTTTTCAGATATAGATTATCTCTCTTTGTGCAACATAAAATGTGAACTTTATCAAATACTTCCCCACCACCCTTTTTGATGTCAATAGCAACATTCTCCATCAGGATCAAATAGGCTGGATACTTCTTGTCTGATTTAAAACATAGAATAGGATATAAAATGAATATTTTTTATATCATCGCTTTCCATTTTTTCCATTTGCATCTGTATTATTTGAAAGAACACTTCTTTTCTTCTGAGTATATTTTGAGTGGCATTTAGTGCCTTTGTCATTACTGACTGCTTTCCTTATCCATATTTGTGGCATTTCCTTTACTCCACTCTTTAGGCATCCAATCTCTAAGCATTGATTTGTTGATTTTTTAAAATTAAATATCAGTGCTTAACCCTTTTTCAAAGCAAGGGGTTTCTTACTCAGAAGATTTCTGCAGACTAAATTTAGAGTATTTTTGAACCACATTTAAAATTATGAACTATGCCAGCAGTTGTTTCAATTTTTATAAAATGTGTTTTCAAAGACATATTTTTATACAGCATCTATGGGTGTCCTGTCTGTTTCTACACATGTGGAATCATACCTTTATTGTTGCTACCTAGGCAACAGTTAATTTTTGGGTCGTTTTGTACTAGTGATTGGCTCATAGAATAGTGTGTCCCCCAGAAAAAAGGCCCTTATTATTTTGTGTGAGAAAAAACTCTCTGATCTAAACAGCAGATATTTACTGTCAAATGTAAGCAATCACTGTAAAGTCATTTAAAAATGCAGAATGCCTTTAAGCAATAGTCCTTAAATTTTGATAACATGGACTATTCAATTTCCTGAAAAAGTTACTCATCCAAGTAACTTGGATAGCTTTGGAAGTTACCAGTAGCAAATGATCAGCCCCACCAGAGTGGGAAGGTGAGTAATGTATCAGTTCAGAATATCTTGTTTTGTGTGGGATTCAGTCCATTTGATCCTAGGAGAAACACACGGCTTCAGGAAAATTCTGTTGTTTCTGGACTGGCAGCTTCAAGGCATGCACTTCTCCTCCCTCCCATGTAAAAGTGAAGCACTGACAGGTGTCACTAGGAGATGAACTCAAGGCTCTGGAATTTGTGGAAAATTGGTCTGATCCTGCCTGGTAGTTCTGTTGTTAAGGAGGGACTAAATGAGAGAGCATGATGGCTTCTTATTCTACAGAACTCTGAAATTACAGCTTGGAGTCTCCTGAATAGCTGTTATTCCCTGTTTTACTCTTTACTGGATGAGCTGACATCACCTAACAGCTCATATCATCAGTGAGACCATGTCAAACCCTTGCAGGAACATTACTGTTGTCCAGGGTGGCAGAGTCACATTCTGATGTTCTGCATCTGGTGACTGGAAAATCTGCCTCCATGTCCCTTTGGTGAGAACAAAGTCATTAGATCAGATTATATTGCCATTTATTCATCTTTAAGAGAGGAAGATGGGACTTTACGTATTATTGGACAGAAATTGGTCATCCATTTCAGCATTAGGTAGAGGAAACCTCCCCAAAGGGATTGTATACCCCATATGCCTGGAAGTGTTCAAGGTCAGGTCGGATGGTGTTTTGAGCAGCCTGGTCTAGTGGAAGGGGTCCCTGCCCATGGCAGAGGAGTTGGAACTGAATGATCTTCACGGTCCTTTCCAACCCAAACCTTTCTGTGATTCCATGATTCTATGGAAGAGGACAAATTTATAATAACTTCCCAACCTTACATATTTGAGACACTTGGGTAATACAACTGCTCAGCTTTTTAAGTGGTTGCCATAGGAGGAAAGAGAAACATTTACATGCAGTGGAAGAGAGTTAAAGCAAGTCTTGTGAGGTACTGTTCTGCATTATCTCAGGCACTTCAGAGTCAATGAGGAATCAGGCATGGCAGGCATCCAAACACTCAGCTTTTCACTACCAGTGATGTTCCCTTTAATGTCTTTGTCTTTGAGGGAAATTCATCAGATGTAAAACCTGAAGACACATTACACTATTCTGATCATCCTTCATTATTGTTGTTCCATATGTGTTTTAATACAGCTGACCCCAAAGGTTCAGAATTCACAAATCACACTCCTGTAAGCGATCTTGAGTTAGAAGCCAGAAATTTTAAAGGAAAAAAAACCCCAAAGTAATAAAAAGCTTTTTTATTTCCTAATCCTTTATGAGCTATTCTGGATCTGTCATTGCCACATGCCCCATGATTCTTCTGTGAAATTAAAGTCTTGATATTTCTCCTTGCCTTTTGCCTTGCCTTGCCTTGCCTTGCCTTCTCTTTCTTTCCCCTTTTCCTATTTTGCTTTACCCTTGTGGACAGGGGTCTCAGCTGCTCTTAAGTTGCCTTTTTGAACATGTTTTTTGAGGAATGATGCATCTTTTTCTTCTTTCTGATTAAGAGAAGCCCTGGGTAGGGAAGATGTCTTGATCCACTTTATCTGTCTTAGCTTTGTCCACTGAGCAGGAAGAATGTGGGCTTTTCTCATCTCTTGATTCTTTAAAGTAGGGAGGATAATTTTGTGTTTAAGGCATGGCAAATCTGTGAGAATTTTCTAGCTTCCTCTGGGCCACAGCTTGAAAAATATGATTAAGTCTGGTTTTTATTCATTTTTCTTTTAATGAACAAAAAGGACCCTTGACTATTTAACATGACCTTTAAAAAAGTTATTTTGCTTTTTTTTGGAGGGCTTACCATGGAGGTTAAATTCAATAAATTGAGGTGTCTGTCTGTGCTTTTGTGTCTGCTTATGTACTGTGTGTGAAGTCTCTGTTACAGGCCTTGGAGAATTCTGGGGGAATTGCCTTGGATAAACACAGAGCTGTAGAGTCATTTTAGGTCAGTCAGTCTCCAGAGTCTGTCGCTATAGGACACGAAATGAACAAGGCTCACTTGGTTCGAGTTCAGAAGGCAAAAAGGGCAGTTTATTTTCTGCTTGGGATTGTATAGTTTTTTGACAAGGACCACGAGTTGGAGGATGAGGTTGCCACCTCTCCAACCCCACTGGTCAAACTAGAAGTCCATCATCTGACTCCTCCTTAGAGAAAGGAATGATAACAAAAGGAACGGTTGCAAAAATCATCACTCTGTTTACATGAACTCTGTGAGAAACTCCACTAAAAAATGCAAAACCATCAGAAGGCTGTAAAGATCAAAACAACAAAAGTCTTTTTCAGAAGGAGCAGGCTTTTTAAAGTTTGAGTTGTGCCTGCTCACCCTGTGTACCTTTCTGGGATATGGATGAGCATCCCAGCCCCTTATGGGATCTGGACATCTGAAATTGGTCAGTTAATGTGTGGGTGCCTGATGAATCCCTCTCCACACACCACTTAAGGAGTGTCTGTTAAAGTATTCTAAACACAGATGTACCACATATGCACTGAAGCATCTGAGACACCTGAGCTGGACTGACAGAGCTGATGTGATGCTCACACTTTGAGTCATGGTGCAGAGGCAGTTGGGATGCCCAAAGGCATCTCCCAGGAAACCAGAGAACAGAACATGGAAAAATGAATTGATTTGTAATGTGTTGTCCAGATTTCCATGGAGTTTATTTGGAACTAAGAGATGCAGCTCACACCTTGAGCTGTCTTAAGCTGTGAAGAGAATCTATGTCTGGTTGTTATAAGGTGCAAACATATGCAATTTAAATCTCACATAGGTATTTCATCCAGTGGTATTTGTACTACAAGATGTTACAACCGTACAAGCAAAAATGAGACATTCTCCTTTGTGTAAGAAAAAAAAAAAAAAGGCAATGATTGCATAAACAATGGCTGGGGATTTTTTTGTCTCAGTTTCCAGATTATTACTTTTTGTCTTTGTATGTCAGTGTTTTCTTTCAGTTCAGTGATGTATTTTGAAATCTGTATTGCACATTTTCTAAATTCTCAAATGAATTATTAGAGAAGCACACCAAATTATGAGTTTTCAATGGCAAGATGGATATCTGCCTGTTTGCATATGTATTTTATGTAAAAATACAAGCATACTTCTAATTTGCTCGCTACAGTGTGACCTTTGTATTATGGTTTTGCTATGGGAGTTTCAAAACTTGTTTCAGACCAGTGGATCATGTCTGAAGGAACAAACCAGCAAATATATTGTAGCTTTTTATTAAGGCTAATGCATGCTAATAAATGCTAATGCCATTTTCTAAAGTACCAAATAGTGATATTAGTCTCCAGCATAAGAATCTGTGGATTAGTCTCAGGTAGCTGAGAGATGGAAAGACCTCTCAGCTTGAAGAGCACAGTTAAAAAGGGAAAATGGAAAACCCAGGGAAGAAAAGCATGTGTTTTAAAACACTGAAGTCAGACTGCTTTTGTTGATGTGGGTCTCTGTGCAGATCTTCCTTGTTTTTCTCTAAGGCTCACGTGTCTGTAAGTCTCGAGCTTCTGCCAGCCCCATGGGATCACATCCAGTGCCTGCTGCTGTGTGAAACAGTGGTAGATGCTTGGTGTGGGCAATCAAACTGAAGGTGAGGGTTCGAGATTTTGCTGTTTGCTGAGGTTATCAGGACATATTTGGCCTGGCTGTGCTGCATTGACCCAGCAGACATGTCTGGTGTCCTCCCTGTGTTGTCTGATCATCCCCTCATGATATTCAAAGGCTTCCTCTGCTCCAGAGAGTCCTGGGATATTAAACTTAGGTATGTTTGAGTCTCCAGGTATCACTGAAAGAAACTGTGTCTTCCCCAGCATAGCTCTGAAGGTTGCTATATTTCATGAGGGAAATGTCCTAGTCTAGTCTTCCCAGCACACAGACAGGGAGGTTTTACTCCACCTTGTAATGATAAAACAGAAACCTGCCCTGACTAAACTGGAATCCCAGAAGTTAAGTATACCTGTGAAAAAAAGCAAAAGAGAAGGGATTTTCTCAGCATGAATCAGTCAGTGGTGAAAAAAATACTGCCAAGGATAGAGAAAAATTAATGCCAAGGATTGAGTTGTGGATCCTTGTTAACTGAGGGGTTAGAAGTGATTTCTACCATCTCTTAGGTGAACAACAGAATTATGAGGATTTACATGTTCTATTCTTCTGGCTCAGCCAGACAACTGGTTATCACAACTCTGATTTATTATACCCCAGGGTAGAAGTGAATGATGCATGAATATAATTCTTTCTCTCTGCTGTAATTCTGAGACCTGCCCCAGCAGGCTGTGGCAACAGCTGCCCACCCACAAACACAGAGCCATGCTATAAGGCTATTGTGAAAAAGAGTTAGTTAATTGGATTAACTGTACAATTACATAGACTTCCAGAAATAATCACAGGGAAACAAAAATCTCATAACAGGCAAGAACTATTTTTTAAAATTGTCACTTCAAAAATGACATGGATTTCCACTCCAGAATTTAAAAAAAAAAATTCTATTCAGAGATAAACTTCTTTAGAGTTGATATCTTAGAGGTACCTGAGTGAGTCTGAGCCCTGCCCATGCTATGCATCCAGCAAATGCAAGCCTGTGGTGTTCAGGGATGATTCTGTGGCTGCAGAAACCTCTTGTGGTGCAGCCATCAGAAACGCCGCAAAAGCTGGAAGGGAGACTCATCGAACACTGAAAGAAGGAGCCATCACTGTCTTTATATCTCCCTTTATTATCTGTAAAGTATTTGGAAGAAGGCAGTTGCTGTAAGCATTTTCCAGCCCTTTCTTAGCCTTGTAAATATCCTTCTGTCCACTTTTAACCAGAGTACAATAATAGCCCACTTGAGAGCAGACAGGATGTTTTTGGTTCCTTAAAATCAGAGGCTTGCTGTTCATGGCTAGTACTGCCACACGTTAGCCAGGGGGAAAGCTGATGGTTTTGCTTGTCTGGTACACTGAAAAATGCCTCATCCAAGAAATAAGAGGAATAAAATAATGACTGAACATACAAAATAGCCAACAAGATGACAGCTAGATGATGACAATAATATGTAATCTCGAGAATGAATTTTGTTCATTAAGTCTGCAGGGATCCCACACTCAGTTTGTAAAACAAGGTCTTTAAAAATGGACAGAAAGACTAAAATGGCCATAACACCTCCTTTTGTAAGTGACAAAGCAATCATCTTAAAACATTAACTAGGGCTGCAATGAGACTTGGGTCTGTGTCTGACAAAGACCCAAAGACACAAGGTGCTTTCTAAAACAATTTTCATTGAAGAATTCTGGAATAAAACTATGAGAATAAAAGAAGACGAATTTGTCTCTAAATAATACAGAGAAACAGTATTTTTTGTTCTGCCATTATTAACTGCATTCTGTATGCTACCCACTTTTTAAAATCCTCTGGAGATGCTCTTTTTTTCTAATACTGTGTTTCTATTTCTGAAGTGAAAATCTGGACCCACTGAAATCTACAGAAATTTTGTCTTGTCTGTTGGCAAGGAGTCATATCTGGTTCTCAGCAGCCCAAACACAAAGCCATTCTTTATAATATATCCAAGCTATTCGTTTTCTCAGATAACCCTTCCTCATTCCTTTGCTATCTTACTGGGGAAATATCTTCTCATTCTTCCATCTTCACTGATAGCACTGGCAGTAGGTGCAAGAAGGTGTTCAAGAAGCACAATAACCCTGGCAAAAGACATAATTAGCTCTATTATTGACTCTATTGGTAACAGTGTAGTCAGGGTTTATGTATTATTTGGAGTATGATGGAGCTGAATAACCATGTTTGCAGGCAGAGAAAAATAACTTGATCAATCTGCACATTCACTTCCTTTTTCATATTGAAATGACTTTTAAAGATTTGTTAACAAATAGTAGAAATACATTGAGGGATTCAGTCATTCATTAGGTTGGGGTAGCATAGTTTTATTCATATTAGGTGTCTTTGCACAAATAACAAGAATGAGTCAAGAAAACCTGGTTTTATCTTTATTTTTGTTAGTTAGATGCTTTTTGCAAATGTGTGGAATAAGAAAAACTTCAAAGAAAATGGAAAACTATATTTATTGCACAAAGACTCATTAATAAATGAGTGTGTAGAGGGACAAACAAGTTAAATGTTATGGGCAAAAATCAGTCTAGCCTGTGTAAACTCATCAATTAAACCTTGCAGAGTCTGGTGGGGCAGTCTGCATGGGAGCCATGACCTCTGCTGTTACTGATTGAGACCAGGCTTTTCTAATTAACATGACTCTCCAGGGACCACTGGATTGATGACGAGTTTTGTGCAGGTACCTGTTTGTGTAAGCAAATAGAAGCTCAGAAATTCAGATTGCAGGTGCTTCGCTCTGTGCTGCTGAGATGAATTTGTGCATGCAAAACATGGAGTCCTACAAAACTGTTGCCCAGGCACTGCTCTGAAAATTCAGTCCACAGAACTCTTTTTCATTCTTGTCATTCAGCCTTACCGAGACTGAGTGTGACCTTCCCTTTACATGATTTTATTTAAGCAATAAATTGCCTACTCCATGAGAATGTATTTTCTCATGATTTCCAGCAGTATTTAAATATACCACAGGTTTTTGCTTTGTCTACTTCTGGTTGGAGGCTCCTGCATATGGATGCTTTTGCCTCAACAGAGGAGAGAAGTGCCTTATTAAAACTGATAGTTTCTACTACATGACCTTTTCAAAAGCACTTTACATTTTACTTAAGATTCTCAAGAAGTTGAAAGGTTATCTTCACATTACATTTCTGTTCCATTTAGTTTCCTCACGCTCTTCTATCTTGAAACAATTAGAAACAGGGCTTCACTCTAGCTTTGAAGAAGAAACTAATTCTTATTGGAATGCCAACAGGACCTTCTCAGAAATAACATTGTATCCTTACACAATGGAGATGCAGGCAATGAGCAGTGCCTAATCTGGGCTGCCTTTCCATTAAGAAAGTTAGAAATGTCAGAATTTTGGGCTATGCCAGACCACACAGAGGGGATCAGTTTCAACTGCATGGGCCAACTTCAGGCTTCAAGTACTCCCAAGCAAACAGAAAATGCTCTCATTCCTCTCGATTACGTGCTGTAAGCAAATTTCAAATACCTCTTCGGAAAAAGTCGCAGGTCAGGCACCTCAGCCAAGAAAGCTGGTCAGAAAAGGAAAAGAGTGTTGGAAGTAAAAGGTGTAAAGCTGGAGGTAGTTCTGTCTTTGCTATGGTAAGGTGAAGACAGAGATACAAGTGAGGAAAAGTCCCACAACTGCCAGATGAAATCCAACAGGGAGAGAGCTGGCCAAGGGCTACAGAGACAATCTGGGGTTTCAGCTGCAACAGAAGCCACAGGGGGAAAAATAAAAATAATAGAAAAAGAAAGATGATGTAAAAAAGCATGACATGCAAGGGTTTGGTTGCAAAGTTGAGATTCTGTGAAGAGTCCCTCTGAATATTAACCCTTGGTGAGGTGTGGAGGTCCTCAGTAGCCAACTCACACTTTTTGATGCAAATTTGCCAACATAATTCAAAATGGTGTTTGCTTCCACAATGGCATTACCCCCATTTTCTGAGGAAAGGAACATGTGGGATGAAGGTAAAGAACAGTGACACAAGGGTTAACATCCCTGGGAACTTCAATTTAATGTTTCTTTCTCAGAAGCCCATTTCTGGTGCCATGCTGGGATGCTAACAGATGAAGCATGTCTGGATCCATGTCCCTTAATATTTCAACCTTTTATCTTCTGGTCCAGTGAGGAAGTGGTGCAGAACTGAAATGCCACCCATACTGTGACAATTCAATTGTTGTTTTATATTTTAAAAATGTCCTGTTGTTCACAGAAATACGACACCAACAAAATCCCAATAGGAACTAGAGGGAATTATTTGCTTGCCTAAAACATCACCTTCTTTATCTGCAGCAAATCCATGTTTCTTTTGTAAATGTCTGCTAGTGTTGGGGCCAGCTGGATTAAAATAATTGAGGAGTTAAAATATCAACCCAGGAAAAATGATCATTAAAAATAGTGCAAAGCCAAAAGGAAGCCATCCAAAAATGTTGCCATTGTTCCTTAACATTTTGTTGTATCTTAGAACACAAAATGATGTTTGACATTAAATGACGTACACTAACCCCAACAGCTTGTGTATCTATGTTTGTAAAATTTATCAATTACATATTTTTCTCTTTTTAATGATTTCGGACTTTTACATTGACATCTTGGCATTTCAATTGTTTGCTGTAAGTGGAAAGGATGATGGCAAAACACTTCAGAACTGCTTTCAATCATATTGACCTTGAATTACAACTCCTTTTCTGGCAGGATAAGCTGGCTACTGCTGCACCTCAGCCAGGGCTGCTTGAGTGAAAGCTTCTAAACATGAAGGTGAGCGATAGTGGGTGACAAATTATCAGTATGTGTCTGTACAAGGCTGAACACATTTGAATATAATTCAATAAATATGTGTTTCGATGTCCTGAGGGATTGTGTATGTCACATGTGTTCATTTGATACCGTGAACAAATAATAATGGGACACTACAAAATCCCCAAAACAAAACAGGAAGAAGTATTTGAAACAAACTATCCATTTACAGGAATAATTCTGTATCCTTTCCTGTGCTGTATAACACACAGTTGTATATCAACTATGTGAGAAAGGAAAATTGCTTTTATATAAAATCACTGATTTTGAAATTGAAGAGCAAGTAAGAACTTTAAAATAAATTTGTAATGTAAATGTTCTTCTCAATAAAAGGAGATTGCTATTTTTTCAATAGGCTTTTATTTCTAGAGTTGCTGAAACCTTTACTTCTACATTGCAGTAAGAGAAAGCAAAGTGATTATTGACGTATGCTCTAATTAATAATTTTCTTCTTCCAGAGCTATGTCAGCACCATCATTACTCCTTTTTTAATAACAGAAAATGAAAAAATAGGCATAATTCAAAACTGCTGCTTCATACAACATGGATGGGAGTGTAGAAAGCCAGACAAAATCAAGCAGACAAGCAGAAGTAAAATGATTAATGATTTCTTCAAGAAACACCATTGATTTAACAATTTGGGGTTGAATGTGGTGCATTTTGGAAAGCCCAATTAACTGCTGGTTAGAAGGAGATAGCTGTGTGTGGAGTGCCCTTGCTGAATGCATAAAGATAGCAGTACCTAAAGGTTAAAAATGGATGCAGGAGAAAATGCTTGGAAACAATTCAGGGCTGAACATGCATGAGGTCAGGTGTGAAAACTGCTTCCTGCTTATTCTGTTTTTTATCTCTAAGCAGAGTAGAAATCGATAATCCTGTATAGTGCACGCTTCTGAATAAGAACTAGCCACCCCATCCTGAGTAGTCCATTCATTCAAGCTCCACACATTGACAATAATATAAAAGAAAGAAAGGACCTTTTTTTCTCCATTGCCACAAATTAGGAATAGTATTTTACCTTTTCCCCTTGGTGCTGCTTTAGACACAGGTTAGCTCACTGCCATTGCACACCTGAGAGGGACACAAAAGGTAACGTTCAGCTGTTTGGATATAAAATGAAAATACATCACACAAACTGCTTTGACTTTCACTCTGCAAGTGAAGCTGAAACATCCCAGAATGGACAGAGTACTTACCTTAATTCATGGAGCAGCATTTTACCATCCTCTTATCTTTCTTTCCTTCTTTTTAAACATAGGTGATTACCTACAGGAGCCAAGGCAGGAACCACAGACCCCATTCCACCAGTCAGTTCCTCTCAGAGCAGATGATTTTCTTTTCTCTATTAGCAAACACTGATTTTCCTAGTTTTGTTTCTTTGGAACTATACTCTGTGAGGCTCTGCCTGCTCCCATTGTGCTGCTGCAGATCATCAGTAACATCAAGAAAAACTCTGACAATAATACAGGCTACTTACCTGCTGGTTTTGAGCCAGCAGAGAAAGCACAAAAGCACAAAAGGATGCAGAATAAAGATGCTCTGGTGGTTAATCCCTTCTTAAAACCTTCCTCTATTGCAGTGCCAGCAGCAAAACTTGACAGTGGTCAGGCTGCAGCTGAGCAGAGACCTCTGCCCAATGCTGTGGCTGTGGAAGCATAATTTCAGCTTGTGGTCTCTTGTACTTCTCCATCTGATTTACCCATCACTTGTAAAATATTTTAGGTAGGCACCATCTTTTCAACTGCTATGTCACAGGGAAATGCCCCCCTGTGCTGCCTTAACCCAATCTAGATAAAAGAGGCCTATTTACTTATTATTGACATGTGAGGTAACAAGAAACCACTGAGACATACATTCAAGACAAACACAACAGGCAAACCACAGCACTAGATGTTGAAAAATCCTTAATGAATGCCCAGAAATTTCTGAAGATCTTTCTATAACAAACCCCAGGATGTTTTAATGTTTTAATGCCCTCTTGCAGTCCTCTTGTCAGTGGGTGTCCTGCAGAGCAATGTGTGGGTGTCTCACCCCCCTGCTTCTCCTCCCAGCCTGCTGAGCTGCAGCCCTGGGCTCTGGCATTTCAGAGAGCCATTTCTGCTGTTTAACTTAACCCAGGTTCCTTACTTAAAACATCAGGATGTGATTGTCACACCTGTGTCCTCATGTAACAAGGCTTAACATGGGTGTTATTTTGCTGTGTGCTTTGTAGCCACCAGTGAGTGACCCAGAGGTGGTGATGTGCTTCTGTTCGAACTTGGGCTCGGCAACACAGTGGGAGAAACACAGTGTTTTGCAGGGAGAGCATAAACTGATTGAACTTTTTATTTTTAATTGAAGTATTTCAGGATTTAGCTACCACTGCTGCAACAAAAGACTTTTGCAGAACTGTCTTTTTTTCTGAGGCTTAGAAATATATGTTTAATTTCCATCCTAAATTTATTCATGGCCACTTTTTACCCACCAGTGCTTGCACAAGCAATGTTCATTAGTCTGAATAACAGCTATTTCACAGGCTGCAGCACTGGAGGCCTGGTAGAAAGCTCCAACAGCCAGGCAGACTCGTGGGCATCCTAAATCCATTTTTCAAGGAATTCTTCAAGGCTGGAAGAACAGCTTGGTGTGATAACTGCATGGAAGCCAGACTCTCAGCTGGGGGGGAATGCTAGCAACAGTAGGAAAGATTTCTGGATGAAAACCAATAAATGCATTGTTACACAGGATTTTACGTGCAGTGGGACACAGTTAGCTTCACTTGAGAGCAGAAGCCAAATTTTCCTTGGCCGTTATCTATCTCCTGCACCTGATGCAAGATGACTTCCAAGGGGAGAAAGAAACTTCTTTCTTCAGAAGAAAGCTAAATCTTCATCTGGATATTTTGCTACACTAACATAGATTTTATTAAACAAAGGAAGAACAGATTATTGCTGTAGTTTGCATGCAAGAGTGCTTAACTCGGCATGGAACATTTTGCCAGTGTCCATGTGTCATCCCAGGGGAGCCTCTTTGATAGCTCATGTGTAAGTAAAGAAGTATTTTGTGGCTTTGTATCTGTGAACTGGTTATGTTCATTTATAGTCCTATTGGTAGGCAGAAGCCTCACCCTCAGAACACAACCTGCTCCTTCTTGCTGACCCTCTCCTTCTGACCAGGGTTGCTTGAGAATCTTTCAGCTTCAAGAATCTTCAGATGATCAACAAAACTCCCGTGGAGGCCGGGCACCAGCTCTCTCTTCTCAGGATCTTCATCGGTTCTCAGCTGAGGAATAAAAAAATCTTCTTCATGCATGGCAAAATCAAATAACCAAAGGCTTCTCTGGCAGTGTTGATGCTGAGCTCTGTTTGATTGCCCACAGGCTAGGGATATTATATTGCCCAGGTATTTCCAAAATTGTAAGGTGTCAAAATTAAGTCACAATTTCTTTTTGCCACTCCTAGAGAAGTCCTGGAACTGCTACTGCTCCTCCCAAACTGCCATAAGCCTGGAGGTGCCTTCACAGACATGGCTTATCCATGCTGGATTAATTTCCAATTTTTAAGTGTCCTGGATTTCTGCATATAGCATCCAGTTTTGACTGTTTGCCTAACAGAAAACATTTTCTTACCTAAGGCTAGTGAATCAGCTTGCTCTACCTGAGAAGGAGAAAATAGTTTCCTTAATTTTCATATCATCACCTTTTCAAACCACATCGAGGAACTAATCTGAGTATTTATATATATATATTTTTACTATATTTATATAAAGTGCAAATATTCACTGTTAGCTTTGGCTTTAAAATATTACCTTCTCAGAGTTCACTGATGACTTTCAGATAGTTGGGATCATGTTATGGCTCTGGCAGACATCCTGGGAAATTTATGAGTGCAACAAATCTCCTGTTCAGGGGTCTTTGAATAAACTTACATGTCAGCATAATGAAAACAAGCAGGAAGCTGCTGTTGGTATCAGGGACCTTGTAAGACTGCCCTGGGATAGGAGGTTCTGGAACTTAATAACCTTTATATTCTAAGTTCTGCTTTTAAAATGTAGATGCAAATAATTGTGTGTGGATGTGAATCGAGATCAAAAAGAATGAACCATGGAAAGAGATTTATGTGTGTGGGTGATTTCTCAGCTTGGACAGGGCAATTCAATTGGATGAGAAGTAGTGTTATTTAAAAGCACATGGCAAAATTAGGAAATATTCCTGCTGAAGTTGGACTCCTAAGATTTCAGGTTCATACAGCCGATGATGTAGTGCCACAACTGTGTCTCTGAGGAACAGACCACTTGAGCTGGCACTCTAGCTAGCAATAGGACAACATTTATCCATAGATGCAAGTCAGTTGTTCTCTGGAGTTCAGAAGCTGATTAAACTGCCATGTTTCAGGTTGCCACATGTCACAGACAAACTTCTTTCAAGATGACTCATGTTGTTTATGCATATTTTGCCTGTCAGATGGGGCCCATGCTGGATTCACACAATGACATTATACTTCCATATGGGATCCTGAGATGATGGGGATTGGAAGTAGATGATCTCTGGGGTTCCCTTCCAATCCAGACTATTCTGTCATTCTGTGAGGGTCTGCCCTTGGCCTGTTGCTTAAAGGAGAAGGCCACAAGGTATTTGGCTGCTGTTGAGAGTGTCAATGTACAAGCTGCTCTTTGAACCTGGGGCTGTGCCAAAGATCCCAGATATTTCTGTGTGTGGGAGGACACAGAAGGAGGAAGAGCCCTGGTGGCAGAGGTTTGTGGAGTAGGAGGCACCTGGGTAAGCCTCCCACTCAGCAGAGGCACTGCCTGGTAAGTTGAGAACCCCACCCAGCTGAGTTGTGTCACATTCACCCCCATAAAGTGCAGACTGCTAAGGGACAATCCTCAGCCACTACAAAGCCACAGATACATTCAGACTTCTGTAAGTGAAAACTATTCCATAGCTTGCCATAGCCACTTTCTATAGCCCAGGGATGAGTGCTGAGATGTCTTCCAGTGCTTGAAAAGAAGCCAATTTTGGTGAAAGACATTTTTAGTTGAAAATACGCACCGTGAGCCTTCCTTTGAAGCAGACAGGAGCAAGGCAGTAGTGGGGCTGTGAACATTTCCTAACATTTTGACAGGGCAGGAGCAGTTCTGCTCAGGGATTTGGGACAGTTCTCCTAGGCAGGGAGTATCACAGAACTCAGTTCCTGGAGAGCCACCAGGCTGTGGGCTGCTGAGAGGGAGCTGAGGAAGCTTTAGAGCTCAGCACATGTGAGCAGGGTATGGGTGTCACTGGGGATTTGGGTTATGGCACATGGGATCTGCAGCACTGCCTTGTGCCAGTGGCTTTTGCAGGGGTTTCCTCCGGTGCTTGGACACCTGACAGCTGCATGCCACAGGCTGGACACGTCTCTGCAACAGCATTTTAAAAAATACTCCATTCCTGCTTGTGTCAAGGCTCTCCATGTGCACAGTGGTGTGGCCCCAGGCTTTTCTCCACAGGAATTTAAAGATTCTGGGCCTTAAAGTCCTTTGGGGAAAGATTTTCTCTTTCTATGCATTTTAGAGCATCAAGGAGACCTGAGCTTAGCAGAAACTGTCAAATAAAAAGCATTGCTTTTATGTGTCTCCCAGATATATATAGAAAAAAGTACCATTCTTGGCAAGAAGAGCTTTCTCTGAAAAAAAGGAGATGCTAAAATAATTATTATTTGGAACCTGAAAGGCTTGACTTTGCAAACTCAGAGTAAATTTAAAGCAAATTTACTTTAAAGTTTGTTTTAACTGGGTTCTTTCATCACTTATCTCAGCAAAGGAACAGTGGCCAGGGCTTTCATGTTTGGTAGCTCATATTGCATTTATGTTTACATGGCCCGCAGTGCCCCTCATCAGTAGGAAATTGCAATGTAAAATAAATTGCAATGTAAAATAAACCTAAACCCTGCTTCTATGCTGCCTTGTTTTGTCTGTTGCTACTTACAGAGATTCATAGGAGGAGAGTAGCAATTAAAAAACTGCTGGAGTCACTTTGGGTCAATTTTTATTATTCGTGACACTAGGAGTGAAACGCTAATTACAGGTCAATGTAGCAAAGGTTTACTACTCCTGCCAGAGAAGCCACAGCCATATTTTCACTGAACTCACACAGTTTGCTGCTTCAGGGAGGCATCATGCCCAAGAGGGTGCAATCAATGACAGGTTGCCTCAGGCAAGAACACTGGAGCCATGGGACACATCAGGTATGAAGGTATTTGGGAAAGATAAACAAGGATACATTTGTGTCAATGGTAGCTTGGCCAGAGGTGTTTTATCTAGTGGACATGAAATATTTGAGACCTTCATAGCACAAACAAATGCAAGGAGAAACTTATTACTGCACCTCTGTTTGGCAAATGATGAGCCATTGGTATCCCAAATCACCCAGCCAGCTTCATGGCAGCTGGCTTAGGAGACTCACAAAGAAAGGCACAAAAAATGACATTTCTGAATCAGGAGACCACACATCCAGCCCCTTGTCAAGTAGACCTAGTCAAATGTCCCTGGCAGCTGTGCAGTCTTTTTAGGCCTTTTGTTTTACTTGTAGATCAGAGACATTTCTGGTGGCTAGACCTATTCTTTACTAAAAAAGGCAAAAATCTTTTCCACATTGTGCCACACAACATGAGAACTATAGTAGTTCACCATAGTAGTACAACAAACTGTACCAGGAAAGGTTTGTCTTCTACTTCATGTGGTATTTAAATATTCATTAATTATAGTCCTATGAAATACTACTACAATATTGTGGAAATAGAAAGCAAATACTGCTAGTAGGATGGTCCTGATAAATACTGTTGCCTCTCCCTTGTATTGCTTACTATTTCAGAGAACCAAAAAAACACTATTAAAGAATTTTTTAACACTCAAGTATTTAAAGATTTTCTCATAGCTGCTGTTACAGACCTAACCATAAAACCAGAAGATTGGCTTCACTGAACCAATCTAAAGATCCAATATCCTGTCTCTGGCAGAGAGCAATGACAGATGCTTGGAGAAAGAATGTAAGAAATAGCACATTTATAGAGTGATCTTTCCCCTGGTATGCACTCTCTGTTTCCAGCAGTAACCATTTCAGGGTTTGCCGTGCCAGCCGCACCATCCAGACCATCATGTTTAATGAGGAACTCCTCTCACTGGGCTGTCACCATCTTGTTGTAATTAGGTCCCGAGTAATTCTGCGCCAGCTGGAGCTGGGCAGAGTCCAGATGCCTCCTGAAAAGGGCTCCAAGGTGCAGTCCCCGGGGCAGACCTCCTGCCTGGCCCCCTCCTGCAGAAGGTGGAGCTGCCAC
This sequence comes from Pycnonotus jocosus, assembly GCA_013400435.1. NCBI lineage: Eukaryota > Metazoa > Chordata > Aves > Passeriformes > Pycnonotidae > Pycnonotus > Pycnonotus jocosus. Next base: position 17,608 of record VWYP01007056.1, on the reverse strand, counting down.
TCATCTGCTTCTGGGGTGGAGGGCGACTGTGTGTGCGAGACCCAGGCCAGGCTCCAACACACACTGGGCACAGGTGCTCTGCTACACAATGCTGTTCCTTGGGGTGAGATGGCAATTGGAGAAAAAAACAAATAAAGGAAGAAAGATTTCCAAGAGCCTTCCTGAAAACTTTTACTGCTGGTCAGCTGTAATTTTGCATGTTTCAGGAAAAAGAGGTAAAACTTGTATACACTTCCCCATGGTTTACTGATAACAGTTTTCCAGGAACAGAACAGCATTCTTTGTGAAGGTGTTAAGTGACTGAATGAAGATGATGTCCTTAAACTGAAATTTAGATTAGATATTTGGAAGGAATTCAGTAATATGGCACTGAACAGGTTGCCTAGAGCAGAGTGGATGTCCCATCCCTGGAAGCATTCAAGGATACTTTGATGGACTTTGAGCAACCTGGGCTAATGAAAGGTGTTCCTACGTATGTCCTTTCCAAACCATTCTATGATTCTCTGAGTCTATGATTCTTGTTTGAACCCATTGTGAAAAACAAGGGAGGAAACATACAACACATAAGAGACAGCAGAAAGCACCTTCAATTAAAAGACTGTCATGTTAGAAAATTGCTGCATTTGCTTTCAACATCTTTCACCCATTGCTCCAGAACAGAGAAGCTTAGAGACCAATTTCACTCTCTTTTCCACTATCTGCACATATCCCAATCTCATTTTCAGTGGTGCTTGTATATCACTACTTCTCACCTGACTAATCTCTGTGCTGACAAGCTTGTGCATCTTCAGGCAGATTCCTTTGTTTGAGGGAGAGCGCTTTTATTGAAGCGGTTCACACCTGAAATAAAGGAGGGTGTCACAGTTCTGGTTCTTGGTTCCAGTAATGCCCTTGCCTTTGAAGCAGCCTGAGAATCCTGATACATCATCATCTACAAGAGGAAATGTTTTCCCTTTGTGCTCTAAGGAATTAATTCTCCCTCTGACTATTAATTTTGCAGTGTACTATGCACTCACTTGCAGGTGTTAGGGAAGATAATTTTTGTGCCAATTAAAGCTCTGACTTGGCACAGAGATGATACAGCTTTGCAGGTTACTTTTCTCCTGCCTGGAGAACATATGTTTCCCTCTTATTTCCACACCTCAGCTTTGGGGACAGCACCGTGATAAACACTGGCATGACCTGTCTCCCTGAGCTGTTCCCTATGATTTTAAACAGAAGTTGCTGGAGACACATCTGAAGAAATGGCTGTCCCTCATTACCCAGCCTTGCACTGCTGATGGGTGAACTCACCCTTATTACCATGTGTGATTCTTCTCCCAGTATGGTCCCATGCCCTTTGGAAAGAACCCCTAAAGCCCACTGGCCCTTGAGTTGTGTACTCCCTTCACGGCTGCACCCGCCACTACTGTGACATCCCTGGCACCTTGAGGACCAGCCCATGCCAGCTAATGGGATGTAAACTCAGTAATGTCATTACTACCACTTAGTAATGACAAAGGAACAGCAGACTCCTGCAAGGTGGAGTTTTTTTACTCACTTCTAAGGATGGAAAGAAAACCAGTATCTGCAGGAAAGCTCTGTAAAGATTTCCTGAAAAATTATTTTATGCATATTTGCATATTCTAAGATGCATTCTTTGCTGCTGTCCATTGCACAGCTTTACAACTTGCAGCCATTGCAAGGCTTTCTCAAGTAGACACACTCAGGAAGAAAAAAATCCAGACCCTCAGCCTCTTCTTTGTGGACTGAGGAAAGCAATACATGGAAACAGGTTGCCCAGACACTGTGGATGCCTTATCCCTGGATGTGTTAAAGGCCAGGTGGGATGGGGCTCTGAGCAACCTCATCTAGTGGAAGGTGTTCCTGCTCATGTCTGGCGGCGTTGGAACTAAATGATCTTTAAGGCTGCTTTCAACCCAAACCATTCTATGATTCTATGATCTTTCTGTCCTTCATCTTTCCTCTGTGCCTTTGCTGCCTCAGTCCTCTCATCACTGCACAACTCTAACTGTGCTGCAGCCTGCTTGCATTTATCAACAGAATGATCACAGAAATTTCCAGCAATTCTTCCACATGGACTGACCCTCAGCTCCTCCTTCCCAACTAAATGTTGGAATGGAAAGAAACAACAGAAGGTTTTTACACTGATTTGGGCTCCAGATTATGTTTCCTGCTGATAGGTATCCCACTACACACAAGAAAGAAAAATCTCTCTCTCTTGTTGCTTCCCCAGCACACAAAAGCTGAGCAATGCAGGCAGTGTTTAACTGTGACGCCAAATGCAAAAGACAATCACAAAGCAAACCTGCCCTCGCTGCAAGGTAGCAGTGCCTCGTGTGCTCACAGGTTGTGGGCTACTTCCTGGGCACCACTTTGCAGTTCACTTGCAGCAATTTCCAGATGTAGAGGTGCACTGGAGTTTTCTAATGAAATTCATGCACAGTTCAAGCTGACTAATCCCTTGTTGAGAGTTTACCCTGGAAATATTTTGGTATGGCAGAAAGTCTTGTGGTTCGTGTTAGATGAACCCTTGAGGAGGAAGCCCAGAATGTAATTTGAAGTGAAGATGTGGGCATGTGACTGAATGTGGGTGAACCATAACTGGACAAGTTTCTGCACACAGCTGGGAGCTGCACACATGTGGGCATTTGAAGTGGAAATGAATCACATTAGTCCAAAGTTCATTGCATCTGCCCATTAAGGAGGGACACCACGGGCTCACTGCAGCTGCAGAGAAACTTCATGCTGCTTTTAGTGGACATTGTGCACCATTCTGTATTTTTCTTCCCCTCTTTTCCTCTTACTGCAAAAATTGTTATGAAAAAATTACCCCAAGCTCTGCCTGTTTTCTTGATAAAGCACAGAAAGCAGGCTGTACTTCCAAATATTTCTCAAAATTATTAACTATCCATCAACAAATATAATCTGTTATGGTATTTCTCATCTAACCATAGCTTCTAAGTGAACATATGTGGATACTTGCAGCCAGGCAAAGAAAATCCAGAAACAAAAATAGGCAACATGAAATACAGGCATCTCTGTTCAAATTATTGAGCAGAATTTCTCTGTCCAAGAAGCACAACATGTATTTATTTTGTGGTATAAGGCTTTTGGCATCTTTAGCTATTTTTTTTTCAGCTTTAGTATCTGGATTTTGAATGTGAATTTTTCTGAAAATCGATATGCAAATTTAAACTGCATTCCATCTGACATGCAAATATCATAGTCACTGGAGATACAGAAAATGGAATGCTGTTGCTAACTCAATCTTCTATTACAACTTCTGTGCACATCATATACAAGTGGGAATTCAAATGTCATTAGTTTCCCAAAAAGTCATGCTTCCACAAACAAAATCAAGCAGTTTTTCTAGAAGTACTATAAGGTCAATGAAAGGTCCCTTGCTGTATAATGATGGTAGAAATATCTTGTCACTGCAGTGTCTAAACACTCTACAAAATAATTGAACCAATATTAAACCACTACCACAAGGAGGATCAAGCTACTTTATCTTGTGTGAATGTGTGCAGAGACCAGTGTAAAGTAAGGCCAGCCCTCTAGTGTTAAAAAGGAGTTTACATTTGTCATAATTCTGTGTAGCTATGCTAGAAGGCTCAGCTCTTTCTCATCAGAAATTGTTGAGATGGTCTGTTTCTGGCAACTCTGACTTTCCGTCTCCAGGGGAATATAATGTCTAATTACAATTGTGGATGACTGATCATATATTAAAACTCTATAGTTAGATCAGCTCAGAAAACAGGTCTTAGAGACTGTAGAAAAATCTTCTGATGGAAAGTACTGATTTACTTGAAAGGGTTTGGTGAAAGCAGTCTGAGCCCAAGTTGACTGTTGGTGTCTAGACGTGTGCTTTGTTCAGCTCAGTCATCTGGGATAAGGCAAGGAATGTATCACATCAGCCATAGTGTGAAACTGAGAGCGTGTCCCACATGCTCTGTGGCATGGCAGGAAGGCTTGTAGAAATATTAGGGGTTAAAGAGCTGCTCACACCATATCCAATGACTGCACGAAGTGGGGGGAATCATACATAATACAGACTCATCTGAAATGACTCCTCATGGGTGGTTCTTGGTGTAATGCCCAACAATATCTTGTGGCAAATTGGTTGGAATGTCATGTGGCAGAGCCAGGGTTCCATGGATGCTCAGGCAGCAGGGAGACAGCTGCTCCTGAGACAGCTTCTAGTGATCTTCTCAGCTGCTGCCAGAGACCATAAGAAGGGCCTCCTCTACACAAGGGACTCAGCACCACATAATTAAAGGTGTGAGTATTAAGAGGGCTGATGCATAGACCTGCGGGAGCACTCTTGCCATTAGAATAAAAGCAAGGTTATTTGGGTTTAAATATAGATCAATATAAAAAAATTCTTTAAACTGAAATAAGCATTTCCACGGGTATTCAAAGTGATTTAGAGAAATCAATTTGCAGTAACAGGTTAAATTTAAGCTGGTCCAACTTTGTCATGTAGATAATCCCTTACACATACACACTGAATTGATGAATGCATATAAAGTTGAAATACATCTATAGGTAAGCATCAGATAAATATTCTTGCTGTTGCTGATGCAATTAAGATGAAGGTTTTAATATCTTTCTCTTTAAATCTGGAGCATTTTACAGACCTCAAAAGAAGCAACTGGATGAAGAGTAAACTGCCCAAGTTCAGAGCATTGTACTTTCTGGTAGAAGAGCTGGAGGTGGCTATGAACAACTGCATTTGACACCTTCTTAATCACAGCAGCTGAACCTGTTACTGATTCACACCCTCAGGATTGTCTGCAGCATAAGAGTGGGTAAGTTACAGACCTAATATCACTGATCTGAAAGTGTTGGGAAGAAAGCTTAGGCAAACCTTTCTGTGTCTGTTGACTGCTCTTGACTGCCCAAGTACCACGGTGACAAAGGCGTCCGTTGCCTGGCAGAAAAGCCTGAGGGGACCCGCATTTTTTCAGCCCCTGATGACATTTTTAGAGTTTTAACTCCTCCCCACTGTAGGTATAGTCAAAAAGCAGAGTTTTGTCACGGAGGACAGAGGCACAGGCACCTATTTGCATCTACCAGCTTTGAGAAGGAAATGATTGTCTCCAACAGCTGGGTGGCCAGGGCCAGCTTGGCCTACAAGCACTTTAAAACTCACCACCAATTGTCTGGTCACACTGGAGGGCTTGGCAGGCAGCTGAGAAGGAACTGGGAAGAGTTATTTGTTTTTCTCCTTGGTGATATTTAGTTCTTGAAATACTTGAATTGCTTGGGAAGGACACCCAGTGATGTCAGCAAACCAACCCTTTCTCTGAATAAATTTCTGTAAATAGAGTAAAATGTTTTGTTGTGCAGTTTTCAGCATAGTGATAACCAAGGCAGTGTTCAGCTTTCTCCTGGGTGTCATTTTTCTGTATGCCAGGTAAAAAAATACAGTAAATATAGATTGATTTGACTTGGAAGAATCTTAAAAGATGATCTAGTTCAAGGCCCCAGTCACATGCAGAGGCACCTTCTACTAGACCAAGTTGCTGAAAGCCTGATCCAGCCTGGTCTGGAACACTCCCAGGGATGGGGAATCCATAGCTTCTCTGGGCAACCTGTTCCAGTTCCTCACCACCCTCAAAGTGAATAATTTCTTGCTGATATCTAATTTAAATCTACTACTTTCAGTTTAAGTCCATTAACCCTTGTCTTATCAGTACAGGCCTTGATAAAATGCCTCTCTCTGCCTTACTTATCATCCTGCTTTAGGAACTGGAAGGTGCTACAAATTCTCCCTTGAGCTTTCTCTTAAGGCTGAACAGCCCCCACTGTCTTCATAGGAGAGGTGCTCCAGCCCTCTGATTATCTTCGTGGCCCTCCTCCGGATTTGCTCCAACAGGTCCATGTCTTGTTTGTGTCAGGGACCCCAGAGCTGGGCACAGGACTCCAGGTGGGATCTCACCAGAGTGCAGTGGAGGGGCAGAATGCCCTCCCTCTACCTGCTGGTCACACTGCATTTGATGCAGCCCAGGATACGGTTTGCTTTCTGGGATGGAAGTTCACATTCCTGGGTCATCACCAGTTTTTCAGCTAGATGAACCTTTTCCTGGGGGACTTAAAAAAAAACGGGTGGATTTCTATGCATGATAAAAATTTATGTGAAAAATCAGTTTTTCATAACCAAAATATTGATAATTTTTAGTCAAATACAGGAAATAGATCTTGATGACATTTAAAAATCAAAAGTAGAGAAAAAATGTGAAAGCTCTTAATTTCAAAACAGGTACATTTGAAAAATGGAGACATTAAGAAAACAGTAAAACTATTTTTGTTTCTTAGATTGGTCAGAACAACTGAGAAGCTCGTGTTTACATAGACACAGACATTTATTTATTTTTAAACAGTCTCTAAAATAAAAAAAAGAAAAAAACCCCAAAACAAAAACCCTAGGTAACTTATTTTTCTCTTTCTCTCTTTTTTTCTTCTTTTTTTCTTTTTTCTTTTCTTTTTCTGTTTTTCTTTTTTCCTTTTCCTTTTTTCTTTTTTTCCTTTTTTTTTTCCCTTTTTTATTTCTCCCTGTTTTTAAATGTGCCATGAAGAGATTCCCCAGGCAGTATGAATTTAGAAAATCCGAGAGGACAAATTACTTGATCTGTAGAACACATAGTTCTGTGGAATAAATGCTTAGACAAGAAAGCAATACTTGCTACTCTTATAAACTGGTATCATTTACATTATAGTGAAATCATAACTGTTGGATCCCCCATTTCTTGGGAGGATGTCCTGAGAATGGAGAATATACTCAGACACTGTCCATCCGACATGAAATTGGAGAGCAAAACATTAAAGAAAACCAGAAAATGGCATGAGAGATGATGTAATATCCAGATTCTCTGCCAATGAACTCAAGGGCCAACTCTCTACCTTTGGGGGAAGATGTACTTACCAACAGCAATCCCACCAGAGTGACTTGCAACACGTGGAGGACCCAGTCAGAACCTGACTGCCCAAGTCTCTAGGACACACAGATGTCTGTCTGGTATAAATCAGTTTGTTTCCAACCTCAGCAAAAGTCTTCCTGAAATAAAGTAACTCCTGCTGAGGCACTGCAGACTTTTGCCACTTTTGGTTGATGCCTGAATTCAGAAAGAAGATGAGGCTAATTTCAACAGCTCTTCGGGTTGATGGATAGTGTTTTGGGATTTCTTCTTCCTTTTCTACATATACTAAAGACATTTCTTGTGTTTCCAGTAAGATACCCTTGTATGAAACACATTTTTCTAGGTGCTCAGGTAGTTCACTGTCCTGGTTTAGGGCAAATTTGGGAGAAAATATCAGAATGAGGTCCCTCTGGAAAGGAAATTCTGCAGGGCAGATATCCAAGTCAGGTGAAAGTATGAAACCAGTAAGGGTACTGGAATAAGCATCTGAGACAAGAACCTGTGGAAGGGCGATAAAGTGCCACTGCCCATACACTTAGCTCACTGATGGGTTAATAACTCCATGCTTAGAGGTTCTTCATTGAGAACAATGGGCAATAGCTGCTAATGGCGTCTGACACCAGCACCCTTGGGATGAAGAGGAAGGTTAATTGAATTCTAGTGAGGCTGCCTTTGTGTTTCAGAGCAATTGAACAAACCAGGGCAGCCAACTTCCCAGCATCAGCCTATGCACTGTGGCAAGTTCATCTGTGGTGTGACTAAATTGCATTCAATAGCAGGAATGAATTCAGCCTCTGAAAGCCAGATTCAGGGAGACTGAGATAATCCTATTGGAAATTTTGATTGACAACTCAAGCCAGTGTTTGTTTTTGCTTGTGGAAATATTGCAGAAGGAAGTACATTTTGGATGGGAGGTTGCTTGCTGGTCCTCCAAATGTACTCTCACAACAGTGCAAACTCCTCTACTTCAGTTATTCATGGACACTCTAATCTGCATGGACATGCTGTGAATAAAAGAAGAGAACAAAACAGATTATTCTCCCAAAGTTATTCACTTGCTCTTGGCATCTAATCTTCTTTGGCTTCTCAGAAGCTGTGATACTGGTCTTTGAATGCAGACAATACTGAATGTAATGTTATTTTGAAGATGTTTAAGCCTGATTGCTCTACATTAGTTAAAACAAAGATGGTATTTTGAGGTTGTAAAAGCATACTTTATGGTTTCAGTTCTTAATTCAGTTGGATGTCTTCCAAAAGAAAAGGGTTTCAGGTTATTAGTTTCTTCATTAAAAAAGCGATTGTCTGAAATCTGACCTGACTTTGGAATGATATTGACATCTTTGCTGTGTGTTCTCAGACTTCCCACAAGCAGGTTTTTATTTGAGCACTGACAATATGCACTACACTTTTTGTCCAACAAAGCTATGAACACTTTTACAACTTGCTTCCTGTGAAGCAGATCTTTCTTAGTGGATGAAAAGAAGCCTAAACAACTTCCTTTTTTCATTTGTATAGGATAACTCTGCAGGTAGTAATATTTCTGCAGCAATTTTTTGTTTACCTTTGCTTAGGATCTATTCCTGTTTGAAATTTTCTCTAAGGCTGTCTAGACTGACTCTGACTTCCTGACACACTATTTCCTCTTTGTGTCTCTCCATTGTTGGTGCAAGCTCTTTGAACTCCAGTCATTCTTCAACTCTCTTCTTTGCTTCTTCACCTTCATATGCAAATGTGCATTGGTTTCTCCACTGCAGAGTAGGACCTTTAGTTATACTGGCGGTGCTGTGCTAGGGAGGTTTTTACCTTAAACTGGTTGCTTGTGTGCCTGTGTATATATTATTTTCATATCTTTGTAACTTCATTCCACTTCCTATATCTGAAAAAGCAAAATGGCACACACACACATTCACATCCAGGTTTTGAAGCAAACAAAGCAAAAGTCGGTTAAGTAAAAATAAATAACGAATAGTCCTGTTTAGCCCCATCTTTTGATTGAGACCCCTTGTGGCAGTACTGATGAGGTCCGTTGTTGCAGTGAAAAAACCAAAGACCCTCAATTGAAAGAGGTTGAAAGTACCTCTACATAATCAAGTACAAACCACAGAGATTGTTACCATGCAGCATTATCATGGATGAGCTGCATATAGCCAATGCAGTTACAATGAAAACCAGAGGGAGGAATATTGCTTAAAGCAACTCACTTTTATTGACAGTGTACTGTAAGGCAAGAAAAAAATGTTTGCCAGATTTTTTAAAAAGAAGGCTTGCAGCAAGAGTGATCTGCAGCTCAATGTATTATTGAACTGTCAAAGATACTTTCTTTTATAAATCCAATATTTATCTTTTTGTTATATATACAAAAGCTCAAGTTAAACAAGCACAAAACAGAACAAAGAAATGGATTTGCATATGAAGTTTTGTTGATGGTTCATGATCTAGTAAACAAGAGAATGCACATATTCTTTTACTATAGAGTTACAGTTGACTAGATTTAAACTTAAATATACCCCAAAACACATAAACCTCCCACAAAATACAGGTGTGTTCAATATCATTATTTTAGAAAAAAAAATCTAAACAATGTTCAACCATACACTGGGAAAAACGACAGATGCCAAGAAAGCTGTATTTCATAGCCAAAACTAATTTTGCATTTTTGGTGAAGGCATCTGTGTGTTTTCACTGTTGTATTCTGACCACTTTAAATTAGTATCTTGGCCAAAAAAAAAAATTGCAAAACACTGGCTTTTGTCTGCTTTTGAAAGGATATATTTTTGAAGAGGTGGTGTAAATAAACCGTGAGCCTCTTGCAAGATCTCAGATCAGGCCATGTTAGAGCAAACTATCATTTCCATAGGAAACAATGGTAACAGAAAGGTCCCAGCTATGCCATAAAACCTAGTCAGGGGCCAAGCAACAAAATTTGCAACCTCTTAGCTCTTCCCTGAGGGAAGGACACAACTTTACCTCACATTTTTTGGCAGTCTTAGATTCTGAAACTAGCAAACACGGTTGTGTTTTGTGGCTTTCCTCCTCCCCCTCCATATCCGTATAGCGCTGGCCTTTCCCTGGAAAAGCTTTTATGAAAGCGATAGCTGCTTTTTCACTGGCGACAATGTAGCGCTATTGGTGGCTCGTAAAACAAGTGAGGGCTAACACTTCACATATGATGTGTTGGGATAAACGGGACAAAGGTACTCAGCCACAGCACAGTGCCATGCCTTACCTTTGCAGGCCTGTAGCATGAGCTGTAGCATGGGTAAGTAAAATTCTACCTATACAGGCAAAACTGAGCATATTTTTAAAGATATACTATACTATTTTGTAATCAGAATCCCCAACATGCTAATTTTTATCACAGACAAGAAGAAAATCTTACGACTACACAAGAAAAATGGGCCCCAATTAAAAGAATAATGACATCACACATATATGTAACTAGTATATGCTGAAAATGAAGCACAAACCCATGTCTTTCACATGAAAGTCTTCTGCTGGATGCTTAAATGAACAGTTTTGCTTTTTTTTTTTTTCTTCCCCCCACCCCTATTTTCTCTACGAAAATCAAGTTCTTTGCATAATTAATCAAACCTCAAAGATATTTACATTTTAAAAGCCAATCCTTCACCTTCTGATTTTAAAATGAGTAATCCTGTATCTTGCATATTTTAAAAAAAGGTCCAGAGGAAAAAAGCTTAGAACTGTAATTCAGTATCTGTACTTAGTAAAAATACTTCCCTTGAACATGAAGTCAGTGCTGACCTCTTCAGGTCATTTGTGAATAATCTTTTCTAAGGAAACTTTACTAAGTAAGAACTGAGGGAAAACACAACAAGAAGAAATACATTACCCCTGTATTGTAAAGTGTCGCCACTTTAAAGTATAGTAAAGGTTGAAGGAAAACACAGAGGTGTGTATATCAAATTTTCACTATGATTCTATGGAATACACGAAATCTTTCAGTGCTCTGTCTGCTAAAGGCAATGTACTCTTTCTGGCTTTGTTAGTACTGCTATAGTATACAGGTTTCTTAGAGTTCACTTAGTACCTACAGAAGTTCAATTCTAACATAGAAGTGTGTGCTACACTTCATATGGCAGGAGGATAAGCCTAAGAGAAAATTTATGACACTGATTTTAAAGAAATCATACATCACACAGCATCTTTAATTCTAAACATAGAAAATTAGATTGTGGTATGACTTAAATGCTTTTCAGATATCAAGAAGATCCTCTCCACTCTCATCACTCTCCACAGTCAATTGTCTTGTCCACCATTTCTTGACTTCTGATCCACAGGAAGCAGCATCGGACATGGGATTCATTTTGCATGCAACAGATTTCATAGTTGAACGTCCACCAAAACGGAGGTTGACTGAAGACACTGAATGGCTTATTGGTTTGGGGGCTAGGAAATTAAACAGAAAGTTCTGTATTAGAGTAGGATCTGTTTCTTGAACATTTTGCTTAGAATTCAGGTATAGAGAACTAGCTAGACTAGGGCACCTTTAAACTGATTTAGTTCAGAAAGAGTAGAGATCTGTTCTTGTTTGTTTGTTTGTTTGTTTTCTCAGCTCCAGATGTTCACACTGTACCCACTAATATGCTGGTAGAGCAGTTTAACTGAGCAGTGCCTCATTTCCTTTGCTGGAATAACTGATGCAAGAGATCTCTTTTTATCCAGCTAATTGCAACCTAAATGATTTAGGCAGTACTTACATAAGCTAGCCTGCTAGCAAAATGGTGAAAGTAGTAAATGTGAGGGTGGGGAGGTGCTTTTAGGACTGGCAGCTACATCTAGAGAGTGATACTTTACAATAGCCTAGGGGTTGAAGCCAGTACAAGTTGCTGGTATGGCACAAAACCACATGCCTAAGTATATAAACCCCACAATTGATCTTAATTATGCTATTCATAATCTTAAATATCTGTCTTTGCTGGACTGGAAGCAGACTATTGTTTTGCTTTTTGTGTTCTTGTTGGAGATGATCCTCCTTTTTAGGACCATCCACTGAAGAATGTTCAAAACTGACACAGATCAGATCAGTGCTAAGAAAGAAAACCCTGGGCCATTCATGCTTTCAAGATTTCTCACTTGAAAAACCTGTGCAATTAACCACAGTAGTATGACTCCTTCTTACCATGCTTCCTCTTTCACTCATTCTCTCTTTTCCAACAAAATGTTGATCTTTGCTGCTCAGTGATATTTAAATGGAGATCATGGATTGAAGGATTTCTATTAAACTATGCTGTTTCTTGGACAATTTCACTGGGAACAAATGTAGGGTCAATGGTAGTCAACAGAGCAGCATGACGGTCTCTCCTAGATATGGTTAGGGTCTGAACAGTAGCAGCCTTTGAGGGCAGCACTGATTCAGAATAGGACTGACTGATGCAAAAGGCCCTGAGTAAATGTCTGAAAAAATGTAACCATTTCCACAAGGCAATGCTTGAGCCCATCTTCCAAACCTTCTGAATTGTGAAGAAAGGGAGAAAGTGCTTTATTCCCAAAGGCATGATGACAGGAAAGCCCTGATGTGGGTGCAAGCAGCAGACAGTAGGGAGAGCTGTGAATCTGGAAGCCTCCTTTGGCCTTGTTATTGCACAACAGCAATTTTGCATGTGGGGACTTTACTGATAAACCTTTTTCACTTACCTGATGGCAAGCGCCATTGTCCAAATTTCCGCTGAGGTTTCCCAGCATCTCCAGTGTCTTGTCTATAGCCACCTCGGTCAGAAAGTGTCGGGCTAAGGAGCTGCTGCTGGCTACTTGTCTGAACAGAGAAAAAAGAATCTCAGTCATAGCCCCACTAGGTAACCCTAGGAAGGGATATCTTCCTATTCTGTTTCAAGCTTTATCCATGAATACAAACAAAACATATTGCCATTCATTAGGGCAGCATGCTTTCTGCTTTTTAATACCCCAGAAAACTACTACTAACAGACAAAAGCAAAAAGGTTATGTGGGCTCTCAATGCCATTTGTCCTCTTGAAGGGTATGAAATTATTCTTAGCCTACATGGTTGTAGAAAGCAGCCTTTACATTGTACCCTCTATATTCCCTATTCTGGAAGAGCCCAGGACTCCTGCTCAGGGGTCCCAGCATGCCCAGTGCTGTCACTCTCAGTGTAAACACCACTTCAGAATTCCTGAACTGGAAAGCTTCACATCCCCAAGCCTGCATACAGCTCATGCAAGTGCTGAAAGCTGGGGCTGTTGGAGTTGCACAGCTGAATTTGCCCTTTATGTTGATAGCAGGACAGCTAAATATGTTAAGGGATTTCTGCCTTAGAGCATCTTGCCTTCACATCTGATGGCAAAGACTGAAGCAAAACAAGGTATTGTTTCTAATTTTTTTTTCAGTTAAAATAATGTTTAAAAAAGAAGAAATAAGAAACATGGAGGTTTTCTGTATTTGTTATGAGTAGCTGATAGTTTTCTGGATAACATACCTCTGGCTGTGCACTGTTGTCTTGATTAATAGCATTCATATCTTCACTTGGCTGTGTTGTCTCAATGCTGGGAGGGTTCAGAAATCGGCTCAACTCCTGCTGTTGGCTCTCTCGTAGGCTGTGGATAATGCTGCACGACTGCTGCTGTTTCTATCAAGGTACAATATGTGTGTCACACCAATATGTTTGATTTTTTTTTAAAGCATTCCAACTATTCAACTGAACAGTGAGCACCAGCTGTGGATCCCAGGTGCATCGATAAAGATCCACGTATTAGATGTTGCTATTTAAGTAAAGGGAATTCCAGCATATTTCTAACCTTTAGGGAATAGAGGATGAAATTTATGAACTACATTAAGTGGAAGGCACATTGCTCAATTGTTGGTTTAAACCTAGAGTTTAAACATATACAAAGTTTTGAATTTATCAGTTAAAAGTTCTTGCAAGGAAAAAGAAACCAGGAAATTGGTAGACATTCACAGGGAATTACATGAAGGCAAGGACAAAATTTTGAATTCTTTAATGGACTTTGGAGTGAGTTGTCAATAAGACTGAATAAAATAGCAGTGGAAACCTTGGGAATAAGTATATATTTACAGTACAAATAGAAAAATAAACCTACTACCATTATGATTTTACAATCTAATTTGCTTTTAAATTAAAATAAACAGACTTAGGAAAGGTTTCACTTTCCTGGGTAGTTTTCACATGATCCCTCTAGGGAGACTCAGAGAATAACAAAAGAATATGAAAATACATCTTAACTTCCATAATTACATTCAGTTTATAAAAGGTTCATAGAATGTAAAATGACTCGAACCATATTATTAGAGTGAAATGAATAGCATATTTACTTTAACATAGTGTAGTTCAATATCATAATGAAATGAACAACAGAGTTGAACAAACCCAGAATTGAGAGCTGAGATTAAATTTACTGCCATTATTATTACAGAGATGAAATCAAAATGAAACTATGTATCATTGAACACTAATGTTTCAGCCGGAATGTACATTATACTCAAAGTGTCCAGCTAAGTAATTTTAAAAATTTACAAACAGAAGACAGATGCCAAAATCACAGATCACTATGGAAAATCTCCTATCACAAGAAGTAATTTTTTATAAAACCAAAAAATATATGTATCAAAACCTGGAGTCAGACTCATAGTAACTGAAAAATTGGTCATCAATGCAACCAGCTTGTGACTTGGTCCATACACCTGCCTTCCATGCAGACATTCTGTTCATTTGCAGACACAGTAACTGTAATGGCTCACTCAAATGATTTATTTTAATAGAGGCTTCATCTGGGAGTCATCTACAGGTTTTTCATCTGCCAGCAAAGGCAAGGAAATGACACCATTACATTCTGTGAGGAAGGATTAGGCCTATGAAGTACATTACTTTTTCTTTATTCCTTTGACTTTGGTCTCTGCATAGGCATCTTCCTGCTATATTGAAAAGACAGATAAAGCTTGGGCAACAAGGCAGTTTTTGCCTTTAAAAGATGCCTATTTTTGTAGCACTGTAGAGCTATAACAAACAACTCTATTTTTGTAGAGCTGTAACAAACTTTTTTTTGCTCAATTAGCAACTGCTACATACTTCAAATAGGTATTGTCATGACTCCAATGTAAATGAAGCATAGGGACAGCAGATTCCAGCATCGTTGAGCAGTTCAATTTATGCAATTTATGCAGTTCAATTATGCATTTAGATACTGCTTTAGCTTGACTTACTGCTCTGATTCGCTTTAAGCACTTTTTCAGCCACATTCGTATGGTCTGTTTGGCCACCTCCTCTTCTATGGTATATTCCAGTTGTTCCCTAGCAAGCAGCTCTTCCAGTTGAAGACTTTTTCTGATATCGACAGACCTGTATGAAAGCATGCTGGAAGAAACACAATTTATTTATTTTTAAATGCTGGTGTCTTTGCATTTTTTAGAGAATCAAAGCTCATACTTAAGACCTTAGTGTGAAAATATATAATGCAGGTCTGCACAGTAAATTCACATTTGAAGCTAAAAAAATTGCTGAGATGATTCTAGAAGAGATTTATTGTGCTCAAAACAAAGACCTTATCACCTACATCCAGCTATCCAATACAGGTGAACTGCTGAACTGTAAGCAATTAGGGTACTTATGGTGCTTTGGGTTTTTCCCCCCCTAAGTGTTTACGCTTGGATAATGTTCCTATTTCTATTTTATTTCTAGTCAGGCTCACTGTCATGTTGGTACACTTGAAGGTATATTTCATTAGTTGGGATACAAGAGGAACCATGTGGCTGTAGTTTGTGACAAATCTCCTGCAATGAAAATGTTAAAATTACTTAGAGCTGATTCCCTAGGACCTGTGTTTACTGTCACTAATATTTTTGCAGGAAAAGAAAGGGAAAGATAATTTTTGTAAAACATTTAAAATTGCAGTGCCCCTGTGGCTACCAGTCTTGCCTTCTCCCGAGCATAATAGCTACCTGTTAGCCTGTAAAGAAACAGAGGCTGTTATATCTGTTCTAAAAATGTGGAGAAAATCTCAGGGTACCTGAGCACGTCATGAAAAGTGACATCACCACCATTGTGGAGCCGCTCCATCTCATAGCACATGTGCTTGAACAGCAGCTTGTCCTTGTCAAGATCCACCTCCAGCCTGCCTCGCAGAAGCCTCAGCAGGAATTTCACTCGGAAGGTGGGGATTACACCCTGTGTTAAATTGCACAATTGATGGTAAATTATTACTGTATTCTAATAACCAACTCAGACATTCAACTTGATCGCTGAGAGAAAAACTATTTCTCCTAGCATATTTAAGTCACTGTGAACACATTGCTGAAGAATGTGCACATTCAGCCAGTTCTTCAGCAAATTCACAGAAGTCTTTGTGGTTATTTGACTCATATACAATGAGAATCTATGCTGTTAATTTTGCCAGAATTTTTCAAAATTGCTTGGGGATTTAGTTTCCCCATTTGCATTCATCTGTAATTAGAATCAAATTCCCAAAGAACTGCCTTTGTAAAATGGAAATTAAACTATAGTTTAAACACTCATAGCTATGTCTATAATTTGTTGTAAACCTGTGCCCTTCTCTGTGCATCTCTGGACGAACAGGAGAATGTTGAGAGCTTACTGGCTTTTTAAAGGTTATCTGCTCTAAGAGGCAGCACATCCTGCACTTTTGGTGGCAACAATTTCTATCTGTTGTTACAAAATTAAGATACTTCCCTCTGAAATTGTGGTATTCACAATCTTCAAATACTTTTTGTTCTGCTAAACGAGCCTCATCAGAACTACTTTTGCTGTAAGGTGTTCCACATCAGAGAGATTCTGTCAGTGCTGGGCATGATGGATTCAGAACTCTCTACTCCCATGAGTACAGACTTCAGCTTCCCTCTCCAGCACAGCCATGTGCCAACTACAGACAACCAACTGCTTTCACCATAATGTTGTTTGCATTCAAACCTCAGTGATGTCATGAATCATTCAGATGATGATTTAATTTGTGTGAGCATCTGAGCAGCTCAGTTTCCCAGATGTTATTCTCATTTCAGAATTACAGAATGGTTGAGGTTGGAAGGAAATTCTGGAAGTCACCTTGTCTCACCCCTCTGCTTAAGCAGGGTTTCCTAAAGCCAATTTCATATCCAAAAGCCATCAGGTCCAGATGGCTTTTGAATATCTCCAAGGATGGAGACTCCACAACCTCCCTGGGAAACCTGTGCCAGTGCTCGGTCATCATCACGGTGACAAACAGTTCTCTGATGTTCAGAGGTAACTCTTGTGTTTCAGGCTGTGCCCATTGCCTCCAGCCCTGTCACTGGGCATCACTGAGCAGAGCCTGGCTCTGTCCTCTTTGGACCCTCCCTGCAGGTATTTATATATATTGAGGGGATTCTCCTGAGCCTTCTCCAGGCTGAGCAGTGCCAGTTTTCTCAGCCTTTCCTCTCAGGAGACATGCTCCAGTCTCTTCATCCTCTTTGTGTCTCTTTGCTGGACTTTCTCCAGTATGTCCGTGTCTCTGTGTACAGAAGAGCCCAGAACCAAATCAGGATTCCAGCTGTGGTCTCACCAGGGCTGAGCAGAGCAGAAGGACCCTCTCTGCCTTGGCCTGCTGCCATACTTTGTCTAGTGCAGCCCAGGACACCATTGGCCCTCCTTCCTACAAGGGCAATGGTGGTTCATGTTCAACCTGGTGTCCACTGGGGCCTCCAGGTCTTTTACTGTCAAGCTA
>VWYP01007055.1:8058-25387 GCA_013400435.1 Pycnonotus jocosus | reverse complement strand
GGAACAAACCATGAGGGGATAACCGGGGTGCAGAGAACTTCAAAAATTACAAAGAACTGAACATCAAACATAAATTTGTTATAAACGAATCAGAATCAAAATTAGTATCAAACAGCTTATTTTACACTCCCCAAAATCAATTTGAAATAGCCACAACAAAAGCATACAACACCGATCGAGTTTGGTGGGAGTGGGTACAGCAACAACGGTGCAGACCCCTGCCTCCACACCGTCTGAGTCTCAGGGCTTAGATGTTATATGGTTTTTCTTCCCCGAGGCAAGTTTATTGTAAGCTTCTGTCCAGTGTACATATTCATGTATTTCTTTCTCTTGTTGATTTTGTTCTGAAAAGTCTTCCTGTAAGAGCCAGAGCCTCTGAATTGGATTACTGGAACCGAACACCGAACACCGGAGGAGTGATTTGGTCAATCTTTGGCTGCCTCCACCTACATTGATATCAGGCGTTGGTTACTCGAGAAACAGTGTTCCCATCCAGGGCTAAGGTGCCATCTCCTGTGCAGCTGGGTCCTTTCAGTTGTAAATGATGACTTCACCCTGTTATTGTCTTTGAAAATTTACCATAGGAAACACCTTTGTGCAATCTCTTTAGGGGGATTTAGTGTTTCCCATAGGAAACACTTTTGTGCAATTTGAGAGTCAGGGCTTGCACTACAGCTTTGGATTATAAAATACAATGTACTGGATGTGTTTGATACACGAATTTATACACCACACATATTACAGATTCAATAGAAAACCTGCAGAAAGGCACCATCACACACCACCACACTGCCCAGCTTTGGCGGTCCAGGCATGAATGGCACAGCAGCAGTTCGACCCCCTGGCTGGTGCACTGTGCTGTCTGAGAAAGCCACGGAAGCACAGAACGTGTGGGTGGCTGCAATTTGTGTTTATCATTCGTATTTTATGGGTAACAACTTGGATTTTCAGTTGTGAAAGCAATAGCAAGTGATAGCTGGGAAGCTGTCAAAATCACTGAAGTGTTTAGCAGTGTTATTCCAGTGACTGTGGTGAGGACTATCTGTGGAATTTGAAGCCATAAAACATAACTGAAGTCAGGTCTCTTTCTTATCTATTTAAAATGGTCGAATTCTTTCTCTGGAGACAACTATGAAGGAAGAAGTAAAAAAGAAAAAGGTATCCAAAGACTGAAAAGAAGTATATATCCCAGTACTTTGCTTATTTGGCATGTAATGCCAAAATATAAGGACATAATGATAGAGGATTGGTCTGGAAAAGCTCAAGAAGTCACTATTGGATTATGCCTTTTTTCCTGACCTAGAGATGGGGCAACTGAGAGGCATTTTAAAAACTTTCATTCCATTTTCAGTCTCACGTGAAGGGTGAGACAGTACGGATGTTCCAATTCACACCATCACAATCAGAAGCCAAACTATTTCCCAATAACAATACATTATAAGCATTTCTTGGCCTATCAGGTTTTGCCACATAGTGCTGTAAATGCCTTAAAGACAAAAATTACCCTCGTGGGTCCTACTACAATGCACCTTCCATAGTTCTATTTCTCCAAAGTATCTGGTCTATTTGCAAGGCCATCCTTTGAAACTTGTTTCCAGTTCCATTTCTCTCTCAACATTATCTGTCCCATCCCATGGCATTTCTAGGTCAGCATTTTCTATCTTGAAGTTTGCATACAGGTACATACTATGTATGCTTTCTGTCAAGCTTTAAAAATTAACTACAAATCCATTTCCCACAAGTCAGCAGGGCCATCCCTCTCCGGTGAGGTGCTATCAGGGGTCTGTCTAGGCTGTGGGCTCCAAAATTTACCTCTCTCAGTTGTTGCAGAGCTTTTGGTAATGTCCCATTCCAGTCTGGCTGCAGCAATGAAAGATCTGCTGCTGTTTATTGGGATATTTTGAGTGTGGAGGGCACCTCCTCTGTGAGAAGACAGATGGAGATGGGGCTGAGGGCAGTCTTGAGTTTCATATATTGCAGCTGTGTTGATTATTCCACAGTGGGAACTTGTCTTCCCAGCTGTGGGTGTGATAAAGAGTGAGATATCAGGTAGCGAGTGAGCTAGAGTCTGCTGGAAAGGTATGGGAGGGCCAAACAGGGTTAGGTGGCCATGCTGGGGACAGGAAGGAGTGAGCTGGAACTGCAGAAGAAAGAGAGAAAAAGTAGAGAAAGAGCCAGAGCTGTGTGGAGCTGCCCATGGGAGGCTAAAGAGAAAATGTATGACAGACTTCTAGATAGTGAGGTGCTGATGCTTAAAGCCTTCTGAAGTTTTTACTGAGGCACTCTGAGTGTCGTGGCAATCTTGACAGCCACAGCAGAGCTTTTGGTGATGTCTGATCCCAGTCTGGCTGCAGCACTGAACGATCTGCTGCTGTTTGCTGGGATACTGTGAGTGTGGAAAGCACCTCCTCCTCCTCCTCTCTGCAGTGTTTGCACCGCCTGCACCACCGTGGCTTTTGCTGCTCTCCATCTTTCAGTTTATCTCAGCTGAAGAGCAATCCTCAGGCTCTCAGGAGCAGGGAGCTCAGCCAGCCTGGTGCCCCTCACCCTGCAGGCTCTGGGCTGAGCTGCGGACTGGCTGTCAGCACAGGATTCCTGACAGCTTGAGAATCATCATGTTGATGTGCCCTAATCAAGTAATATGGCCTCGTTCTGTGTGAAATTGTCCTCCTGGAGCAGTGTTGAGTATTGAGTGGCCCCGAGGATTTATCAGGGATAATCTATTTCCAGATCAGACCATGGGTTACCCAGGCATTGTGGAATATTTCCTTACAGAGAACACAGGAGGAGTGATATCTTGAATATATCTCAGAGCTGCAGTAAATCTGCAAAGCTCAGTGTTATGAGGTTCTGGGTAAAACTTTGCTTGGGGAGGGACACAAAAAGGATTGGTGGAATGTGATGGTGTGAGGATGTCTTTGGAACCAGTAGGAACATAAATGGAGGCATGGCTTGCACATGTAAATTGCTGTTAGGGAGTAGTAGTTGGGTAAATAACATGGAACAGGGCAAGGAGCATTTAAGCACTACAGAAAATAGTGTTTGTGTCACAGGACGATGATTGTGTCGATAATCTCACCTAGTTTACGAGTTCACTGTATTGTGAAGTCTATGAAGCACCACAAGAGTTTAGGAGCCAGCTTTAGAGTCTGCATGGCACGGCAAGCTGTGTGCCTGGAAAGATTTAACTATCCTAAGAATACCACAAGTGATGCAGCCAGGCTTTGAGAAGCACAAAGAATGAGCATTCTTTGCATTATCTTTCCTCTCAAAGGATTTGTTGTCCATCCTGCTCTAGCAATGGACTTTTCTGTTCCTTTATTTCACTGTGTCGTCAGATATTAACAAATTTTAACCTGTGAATTTTGCAGCTGGTGTCAAATGCACCCAAAAAAAATTCTCCAGGAGAGTGAATATTCTGTTTTATTTTATGCAAGAAAAAATGTATAGGAAGATGAGCGAGACTTAAGAATAAGAAAATATAATAGTTGTACTGAATGGATGTATTTCATCCTGCTCCGCCAGCTCCCCAGTTCTGATTTAACTGTCAGCCTGCACAGGGAAGTTTTTATAGTAGCTTTGGAAGATGAATAGAGACAAAAAACTCAGAAGCTGGGAAGAAACAGGGTGAGGAAATGCATTCTGAACCATGCCTTCAGCAAATTCCTTAATTTAGGAGAAAGAAAGAAAAGTCTTGTTTATTAGCTAAAAAGGCCACTGCCAGTTTGGCTAATGTGCTCTGCAGTCCCTGTGTCATGACCCAAAAAATGTACATTAATTTTATCTACAGAAGCTGATCACTGATAAGATGGAGGCTGATGAGTTAAGAGGTGAGGATTCTCCCTTTACCCTTTTTTGAGTTTTAAGTTTCTGGTCTCCTCTACTCGTCTCTGAATATCTGGAAGGACTCTCCTTTTATAAAAGCAAGAGCCCACTGTTACACGAGTCTGATCAGGTTCTTCAGGTGTCCCAAATCACATCTCCACGAGTGGAGTTCTGCACTAATCTAAAGCTGCCANCCACGAGTGGAGTTCTGCACTAATCTAAAGCTGCCATTCCTAAAAGGGCAGCAGTGTGCTGATAGCAAGATGTTCTCCTAAAATTTCCTGATCATTTTGAACTTGTAAAAAGCTATGTCTAAAAAAAAAAATATACAGAACTGTTTTACACTAAGATATGATCTCAAAGTTTGCTCCATTTTTCTACTAGTGTATCTGTTTGGAAAATTACCAAGAAGTCATGACCCTATAAATCTTGGGTTTTGGTCCCTGATGTAGTCTAACCTGTTGGTACAAACAATAGAAATAATGTTGGTTGTGGCTACATTGACAAGATCCTATTTTTTTGTTTTGTTTTGTTTTGTGTTTCTGGTTGGGTTTTTTTTTGGGGGGGGGAAGGGTGTTTTTGGGTTTTTTGGGGTTTTTTTTGTTTTGGTTTGGGTTTTGGTTTTTGGTTTGTGGTTTTTTGTTTGGTTTTGTTTGTTTGTTTGTTTGTTTTTTAATCTGCACATGTAATAAAATTGGCTGGACTGCTGAGATGTGCACTTAGGGATGAAAGCCCTGTTTTAAAAACCTTTAGAGATGTCATCCTTTGGGACTTTATCTGCACATCCTGAGAGGGTTTTCCCATGACCTTGAGGCACCTCCCCTGCCTCCCACCCAGGACAGGAGCACAGAAATGCCCTGGGAATGCTGACCCTGTCAGAGCTGCATCCCTGCAGAGCTGCTGCCATGGGATAGCCCCAAAGGCTTCTCCTGCTCCAGGCTCACTGCTCTGCCCCTCAGGCACAGCCAGCCTGCTCCCAGTGAAGAAATTCCCCTTTATTTAGACCAGGAGGAGTAACAATCCCACAGCCACTGGTAGGGTCAAGGCCAGGGTCTGCTTCACTTCACTTTCAATAAATCCAGGTTTATAATCCATTGCCATTGAGGCTGTGATTTAGTAAATGCTACAGATGTGGCAGAAAAAAAAGCTGTTTTCTATCAGATTTAACACTGTTAAAGGCGTACTAAATCCATGAGTTACTGCGTCCACACATTTTAACAGTCATATAGAGGCTGCACACTTTTCAGTGTTCTTTTATTTCAGTAAGCCTAAATTATTTTAGTCTGGGCCCTGAAATAAATGGAAACTTGGCTTTCTAATCATTCACATATAGGATTTCCAGAGAATAAAAATGCATAAACACCTTCTTCTCTCCACAGCACAGGATCTTCTCTCTTCTTTTCCTCCAAAAAAAAAACCCAACAAAACACCCGAACCAGAAGATAGGCTGCATGAATTCAAGCTGCTATGCTTCCTTCCATGGTCAGAATAATGAGCAGAAAAGTTCTAATGCATTAAAGTCAGGTGGAAAATGGAAGGGCTGTGAAAATCAGACATGGTTTTGTGTTCAGAAAGCCTAAACAAAGACCTAAATCTCATTGTTTAAGCAAGAGATATAAAAAGAAAGCAGAAATAGCTTAAAGAGTATAAATTATTAAACTTAATAATGGGAGAGAAGAAACCAAACGACCTTCAGAAAGCACAGAGTGTTCTTGACTCTGAGTGCTTGCTATTCCCATCCCTCCTCTCTCCACTGGCTTTGCTCCACACAAGACTGGAGTGCTTGCACATTCCCTGGAAATTACAATCATTCCAAGGATTGGCATGACCAATGGGCATCTAATTATTATTTCTATTGTTTGTACCAACACGTTAAACTGCTTCAGAGACCAAAACCCAAGATTTATAGGGTCATGACTTCTTGGTAATTTTCCAAACAGATATGCTAGTAAAAAAAAATGGAGCAAATTTTGAGATCATATCTTACTGTAAAACAGTTCTAGTTTTGTTTTTTTCTTAGACACAGCTTTTTACAAGCTCAAAATGATCGGGAAATTTTAGGAGAATATCTTGCTATCAGCACACTGCTGCCCTTTTAGGAATGGCAGCTTTAGATTAGTGCAGAACTCCACTCGTGGAGATGTGATTTGGGACACCTGAAGAACCTGATCAGACTCGTGTAACAGTGGGCTCTTGCTTTTATAAAAGGAGAGTCCTTCGAGATATTCAGAGAGGAGGAGACCAGAAACTTAAAACTTGAAAACGGGTAAAGGGAGAATCCTCTCTCCTTAACTCATCTGCCTCCAGCTGATCATTCCTAACACCAGGAACATTTCCCAATAGCACAGCAGGTTGAAGAAATAAGATCAGAATTTTTTCACCTTGATACATTTTTTTTTTGTAATTTTTTTAAAGTGAAGACTATTTGTTCTTCCAAGCCCATTTGCTACTTCTCTGCAAAATTTCTGTTCAGGGAAAGTACTGCCCAAAATTCTGGGACTCTGGGAAACAGTGCATTGATGCCAGCGAGGAACCTGGAAAAGGTCAGCGGCCCTCACACAGCTCAGGGGGATGCATGAGTGATATCCCATTTCTCTGAGAGGGAAATACAGGTTTTGCTCAAGAAACACATGAAAAATTTAAAAACGATTGTGTAGCTCCAGCACATGAGGCCCATGTGCAGAGTCCTGGGCTGTTCCAGTGAGTCCGCATCTCTAAATGTGTGGAAAAAAAAGAACACAAATCAATGTTTTGGTGGGAAAATATCAACGGGGGTTATAGACAGAAGAGGTTTTTAAGTTTTTCCGGAGGTAAAAGCCGGCTCTTTCATTCCCTTTCCTGATACATGACAAATCTCTTACTGCGAGGATTCCTCACCAGGCTCCCCTCAGTGAGGAAAAGAAGTCGTTATCCTGCTAAAACCCTTCAGATTTCACTCAGGAATGTTTCAAATCTTTCTCATCCTCTTAAGTTTTTTTCTTTGTAGCAGTATGAACTGTTGCTATCAAAGCAATCACCTAGTCTGTGTGTGAACAAAGAAAAGCATTTCACAGGTTTCACATCGTGAGACAAACAGCTCAGACTGCTGGGTGCCTCCTCTGCCTAAATAATGTCCTGATGCCTGGGAAGGACCTGGAAAACGAGGGGAAAAAAAAGGTGCAAGGTTATTCTGGAATCTGTAAGAGAAAATATCAACCGATTGCACCTGAAACTGAGCTAGAAGTGATTAGTCAGGGTAGTGATTGCTGGTGTGGCCTGTTTGTTTTTTGGAGGTTGGTTTGTTTGTTTTGTGGGTTTTTTTATCTTTTGTTGTTTTGTTGTTCTTCTTCNCTTTCTTTCTTTCTTTCTTTCTTTCTTTCTTTCTTTCTTTCTTTCTTTCTTTCTTTCTTTCTTTCTTTCTTTCTTTCTTTCTTTCTTTCTTTCTTTCTTTCTTTCTTTCTTTCTTTCTTTCTTTCTTTCTTTCTTTCTTTCTTTCTTTCTTTCTTTCTTTCTTTCTTTCTTTCTTTCTTTCTTTCTTTCTTTCTTTCTTTCTTTCTTTCTTTCTTTCTTTCTTTCTTTCTTTCTTTCTTTCTTTCTTTCTTTCTTTCTTTCTTTCTTTCTTTCTTTCTTTCTTTCTTTCTTTCTTTCTTTCTTTCTTTCTTTCTTTTTTTCCCCCAGCAAGTTAACAATTTTAATGGGAAAGTTTCTGGCGTTTAATAGCATCACATCACAACGTGAGACAGCTTTATCAGGGCGGCAAGTGGTTCTCAGCTGGCAGGCTTGTAACCGCGGTGGTGTTAAACCGAGAGCTCCATCTTCCTTTGAAAGGGACACAAATCTTCCCTTTAAGACGACAAGGGTTTAGTTTTGTCACCTGCTTTGCAATTCCTGCTGTCCTGATGGGATCCTTCAGGCTCTGTGATGTGTTTGGAGCCCCCCGAGCTGGCAGTGGCAGATTTTTACCCTCCGAAGTACAAAGCGCATCCCGGATCTGGGCTCCTCTCTGCTGGCTCACACCACACCAGCCCACGGTTTGTGCTGACAGACAACACCATTGACAGACACGTTTTCACAATTAGAATCTTTGGCAGACACACAGAAAGTGCTGCTGCTGCTGCCCACCGCCCAAATTTTCTATTGGAAATTAGGAACTAGATCAGGATTTGTGATTCCTTCACATTGGGGATGAGTTGATAGCAGTTCATGGCTATGGTAAATAGCATGGAGAAATCCATCCAGCTGTTTTGAGGTGCTCTGTCAGAACCACTGCATAATCACACCTTTGGGAGGGCCAGCTCTGTCTGGATTCTTGACTGTTCTGACACTCTAGTACGGGCCTGCTCAGAAACAGAAATTTTCCTTTCTCATTTGAAGAATTTCACACTGTTTCCATGCTATTAACTTATAATGTCTGTTTTTAAGGGTAGCAAAAATAATATTTCAGATCTTTTCTAAGGGTTGACATCATCTGAGCACAGGTAAGTTAAGGCAGAGTTGTGTTTCAACAGTGAACTATTTAAAGACATTGTTTGTCAGGAAGAGTGATTTTTTTTTTTTTTTTTTTTTTTTTTTTTTTTNTGCATCAACATATCCATGAACCATCAGTTCAGCACTTGACAACACCACTGTTACAGGCAGCTGTCATGTTTACAGTTTGCCACTTTGATCTGATGTTGTCACATCATGGATTTTATATTCAAATTTGACATGCCTGGCTTTGCAAGTTTTCAGTAACCTGAGGAATGTGAGGGTTTCTTTATTCAGTGATGGAAAGTTCATGAACACAGGAAGGTAAAAAAGGGGGTGGCACAAACAAGAGTGTTGCATTAAATTGCACTGCATGTGTGGAAGAACCTCTTAACCATAAATGATGGCATTAAACTGAAGCATATTTCTTTAAAAATTAAAGAGGAGTGAACAAAAAACAGCCCTCCACTAATGACCTGCTGAGCCCTATCACACACCAGCACAGATTTACCTCTTCATGATGGTTTTGTAGGTAAATGTGGGTGTTTATGCCTCGTGTTGGGTGTCATGCAGGTGCTGGATTTGTGGGGCAAGGATCTAGAAACCCACCAAAATTAGTGGATTGCTGGGTTCCAATATGATTTGATTCCCTCCTGTCAGCACTCAAACTGCCCATAGAAGACAGCACGAATTTTAACAAAACCTACCTAAATTTTGTTACCTTTCTTCACTGAGAAACCAAGAGCTCATACTTGTTTGATTATGGGATAGGAAAGAGGAATGCTAACTGTGCTCTGTGGTGCTGCAGTGGATGATTTCCCAAGCTGCTGTCTCAGTCAGATTCTCTGATCTTTAAAACTCTGAGCACAAGCCTGGACCAGTAAGTCACCAGTAGGGTTTCCTGCTGGCTAAGACAAGTGGTGATTCAAAAAATATTCCAGGTTTTTCCTTGGCTCCAGACCTGAAAGCAAAAATCTCAGCTCATTGAGAAGGGACTCATTATAGAAAACCATCCTCTGAAAATATTTCTACATTTTAACATAATTCTGCTCAAAAAATGGTCCGCTGAATGCAGCAGTTTCCTGGGTAGCTAATCTGAAAAGCTGGATGGTGTGTACAACAAAAAGAAATTCTTTAAAATTGGTTCCTTAGGCTGCTCTGGGGCTTTAGGGGGCCTGTTTAATTGGCAGGGCTTCTCTCCACCCCACCCTGCTCGGAGCTGGAGGCTCCTGCATCGGCCCCAGCCACATGTGTGGGTTTGTGCATTCAGGTCTTGGCTTCTGATGTGTTCACCCAGCTATGGCAAAGCTCGGTCCAGCTGGCAAACTTAATCAGGGCCTTTTCTCCATCAGTGTTTTTCCAGCTTTGTGATACTTGAGTCTGGTCTCCCTCAATAAGGCAGGAGGATGGTGAGGAAGAGGGAGATTGAGCTTGTGAGGGAAACACAGGAATGCTGTAGCAATGCCAGGATGATTTTAGCCAGGTTCTCCTGTCTCCTGTTTTCATTTCCAGCCCATCTATGCATGGCAAGAGTGAATGAGTTAATGTCAGCTCTGGAAAGGTGTAAGTCAAGACATGTGTAACTAAGAATTATGAACAACACAGATGAATTCCACAGCATCCATTAAAGTGAAATGTGCTGTTAAAAACCCTGCACATAAAGGATAAAATGTGTCAAGACTAAAAACAAACAAGCAAGCGATTTTTAACCTTATTAAGGTCTGATGCCTTTCTGTCTAGAGGGCTTAATCTTTTAATACAGAGCTATAAAGAACAATTACTTTTTATAGGTTACGATTACAATCTAAGATGATTTACTGTTTGGTTTATGTTGCTGATGAGAGCTGGGCTGTTAATTTTACTGGGTTTTTTTGGTTGGTTTTTTTTGGTTTTGTTTTTTTTTTTAATTTGGTGGTCTATCTTTTTCAGGCTCTCACTGCATTTTCCGTTACCTAAAACTCCTTCATGCTTCCATGTCAGCAAGTAACTCAGCTATGTAGTACAATTTGTTGAGGATGTAGCAGTAGAAAAAGCATTGCCCCCTTCAGAAGTGACATTTGGTGTATTACCTGCATGTGCAGTATTGTCAGGGGTGTAGTTTCTGACCTGCAAAGCATTATCTGCTCCACTGACTTTGGGGCTGTTTATCACCAGTGACATATTTCTCTGCAGGAGCTTGCCATTCTTCTTGTGTCTGCTTTAAAACCCTAAATGCAGACATCCAGTCTGCATTTTTGAGAGTGGAATGAAACCAAATTTTTCTTTTTTCTTCTTCTTTTTTTTTTTTTTTTTCCCCTAACAATTCCCTTCAATGCTGTCAGTTAAACAGGATGCTTTCGTAAGCTGCTTTTGCTACGGTAACAAATATCATGTTAAAGAGCAGAGGCACAGTAAGAGTGAAATTAATTATGTATGTTTTATGCTTGTCCAACTAACCACACTGTATTCCCAATGAAGTACTTAACACATCTGTGCATTCCTGAAGTCAAATAACATCACTATAATTTGAGACTTATTTTGAGCAGAGAAGGAAAGGTTTTGTTAAAACTCCAGGAAAGCCATTCTTTTGGAGGGGGCTTTTTTTTTTTTTTTGTCTGCTTTGATTGTGAGCTACTTAATTTAGTCAAAGATTCTAATTGAGCTTCTTGGCAGACTGCCTGATATTTGGCACAGTAGGAATCTCTGAGTTTGAACCTTTGGGGATGTTTTCAGAGGAACGTATGTCTTCTATTTCATGCTTTATTGTGGCAGACTGATGAGAACTTCTAAAGCAAATGACAGTTGACAGAAAATAACTCACACTGGAGTTTGTTCTCCCACTGTTGCTATTTCAGTGATGAATTTCAGATAGTCTGTTTTGTTTATAGCACATGAGGTGCTGAAATGATGATAATACATGGCAATGGCAGCAGAATAACTCAGTCATGGAATAAGAGGTGAAGTGTGGAAGGAACTCTTTAACAGGAATGATTTCTGACTAAGCAATCTGTGGCAGTCACTGGAGCAGCCTGCAGTAGCTGAAGGAGTTAAACAAGATAGATGTTATTTGACAGAGCACTGTGTGTCATGGTCTCAGCAGATATAACAGGATGAAATTAAGAAATATGAATATTTAGGCTACAGACAAGACTATTTCCTGATACTAAGACCTGTTCTAGCTTAAATGGTCTCTCAAGGAGAAAAAAAAAAAGCAGCTCCTAGCAGGGAATATTTAACACCATGCTGAACAATATGTTAATCCTCAGAGGAACATTACAAAATTGTCAGCAGGATGAACTAGCTGATCCCTTCCATCTCTGTTCTGTTTAATTTCAATATCTCAAAGTTTCTGCTCAGGAGAATGTGAACTCCACAGCTTCATTTTCCTGTTTCCTTGTGAGCTGTTGTGTCTCCAGCTCTGAGAATGACCCAGTGCTGCAGGACACCTTTGTTTCCCTCTGCCCTTGGTTTTCCCCAGTTGCCTTGTCAGGGATGGCTCCAGCTGCAGCATTTGAGCTCAGCTTGCCCAGTTCCATACTGAGCATCTCTGTGGTGGTGTCAACCAGATGCTTCCATCCTGGAATCACCAGCTCTCCAAAGATCCAGGGCTTTGCAAAGGGAAGCACTCAGACAAAAAAATGTCTTTGACTTCCCACCTTCCCTCTGCTCACCAGGAAGAAACTGAAGGGTTTACCTTAATACCTGCCCCCTTTTTTGCCTCTGGAAACATGTAGGTAATTCCACTTCAATAGACATATGTGAAAAATGAGACAAAATTATGCTGAGAGAAGATTTTTTTTAAATGTTCCAAACTCTTCAAAGCATTGCAAGTGAGATGAAGCTGCTTTATGCCAGATCTAGAGTTTTACATGTAGCCACTCCTTGGGTATTAAGATCTGAATTATTTCTGAGAATTTAACAAGTTTCTGAGAATAGTGAAGGCCAACACCAAGAAGGGAGAGGGTCTGCCCATCCAAAGAGAAGGCACAAAGGTGTTTACAGGGATTTTTGGCAATGAACTGCAAATCTTCAGAATAAGACCAAAGGGGAAACAGAGAAGTCCATAAAGACCAGAGACAGCCATAAAACACAGATTCCCAAGCACCACTGATGAGCAGGCAGTTCCTCATTAGGAACTTGTTACAGTACATATATATAGTCTCAATCAATTTGTTTTATTTTAACAGTGCATCAGGTGCTTCCCATTAAATCTGAGGGCACCGAGTACTTAATTGAAATCAGCCTCATATAACCTCTGTACTCAAATCTGTTTTTGTAAGAAATAATCAACTAAACCTTACCTACATAATTATATACAGGGTAGCATAAAGGAAAACCTATTTGTTTCAGTAATTATAATCCTGTACATAATGTGTACTGATCAATACACTTTTAATAATTGACCAGTCAATACTGAGCACCACTTTATTCAGAGGGATTTTTAACAGTTTTGAGAGCGGAAATAGTCCAAAGCTCACTGTGCTGGTTCTAAACACACAGAGGGGAAACAAACATTAAAACATCTTAATTTTGTTATTAGATAATCTCAGATTTGTCTCTCATTTTACTAGAGAACTGCCTATGTTGTTACAGTCTTGATGAAAAAGATGATATGAAAAAATATGATATGAAAAAATTGATGAAAAAAAGAAAGCTTCCATTTTGAAGGCAGTGACCTCAATTCTCCACTCTGTCACACCCTGAGAAGGTGCCTGCACCTTCCCAACTCCTCCAGCACCAGATTGTCTTGGATGTACCAACAGGGGCACAATCTGTACAAGGATGTACCAATACAGATGTCAAAGGCAAAACGTGATCATGTTAAATTCATAATGAGGATCTCCATTTCATTAACAGCCAGGAGGATGTAGTCCCTTCATTTGGACACACCATGAGAACAGACTAAACAGAATCATAAATAAACATTTCAAATAGCTTGACTGCTTCCCGAAGCAGGCAGGATCCGTTGCTGGAGGATATAAAAAAGGAGGTTTATTTAATAGAGTTCTGCAACTTCATGTGTACATTTGAGCATGTAAACTGCTGCAATGCATTATAATGCACTCCAGTCCCAATATGCTCTCCATGGAGCCCCATCTGTTCTCGATGTGCTGATCCCTGAGCACGGCAGATGCCTCACGTGGTGTCAAATGTTTGCTGCACACAAACCAATGCAGCCTAATTACAAGCCAATAAATTCCAGATACAGTCCAATTAGCTGACATAGAGACTCTTGTGTTCAGCAAATGTAACTGATCTGTCTCAGCTTGAGAGTTTAAGTGGACCAATATTTAATTTATTTAATTGCAGACTTATATAGTCAGTATATGATACAATAGAAACAATAAATGCTTCCAAGTACAATCTATTTAGGTTAATTTGTCTGATAATTCAAGTGGCTTCCTGTGGGAGAGGGCACCATGAATGCCTCTGAAGTCCTCTTCCTGCTTCTTTTTGCAGGAAATTATCTCTAAATGTGCACAAAACACAGGTAATGTAAAGAAAAGTTTAGGGTACAGATTTGGCTCCCCAGTGGATTTTCACACTTGGGCAAACCAACACTAGAATGGCTGTAGAAAGCCTTTTTCAGAGATGTGAGGAGGAAAAGAATAGAGATCATCCACTACAGTACTGGCTTAAAAACACAGATTCTCTGTATCTCTGCCAGAGGTGAAGCATTTCCAGAAACACTAAATAACTTCAAGAAAAACAAAACAAAACAAAACAAAACAATTAGAAGAAAACAAGGTTCTTCACACAGGGAAAGACAGCGTAGGTGACTGCACGAGTCTGTCAGTACTGCTGCTCTGGGGAGAGATTAGAATCCAAAATCACTGTGTAATGAATAGAGTCTAAATGTAAAACCACACAGGGCTGCCTGGGGAGCAGCCAGTCTGCAGTGCTGGATGCTGGCTGATTAAAAACCAGCTGAGATTACTCAGAAGGTGAGAGCACCACATCACTGCACTGATTTGGGGCAGAGAAAATCCTGAGCAGGAAGGCAGGTCTTGTGCCATGGAAGAAATTCCCTGGAGAGGCTCATGTGGGACTTTTTTATCAAAGGTCGTGAACACCTCACCACTTGCACCTGAACCAATATGTCCATTATCTCCAGGTGGAGTTCTTCAGATTCCTTAATGTGAAGTCTGAAGGGTTCCTATAATCTTTAGCAAGATCCTAATTTCACAAGAAACACTAACTAATTTTTAACTAAGTGATAATTATAGCTGCACAAGAAATAATTGACAGTTAATTGTATTATTTTTTTTAACCATTGGTATTCAGAAACTATCAAACCTGCAAGGAAGAGCATTGCACCCAATCCAAGCTGTCAATTATCCATTACTGTTCACTAACATTTGCCAACATTTCACTAAATCTTGTCTGGTGAAACCCTGCTCCACTGGCTTGATTCCATCATCTCACCTATGCCATTAACTACTAGAAAATAATTACCAGTAATAACGCCAGGGAAGACTGCTATGGATAAGTTTCTTTCTTCTTCTGGTGGCAAAGAAGGAACTTGGTGTGAAAATTCCATAGAAATACAGGTTGCTCTTCCCCATCTAAAAGCTGGAAACAATTCATGAGATGAATTTGGGTCAGTTCTGGGCCTGTATCACGACATATTTAGCCACAAAAAAATTTACCATGTGCCAGCTTGGAGCTCAGAATTGTGGGATGAGGTTTTCTGTTGGGTCATAAGGGAGGAAACTTCCCCTTCTGTTCCAGACTGTTGCAGCTGCTCTAAATATTCCAAACGGTTGCACCCAGCTCATAAACAGCAGTTTGTCTGGTGGGGCTGAATTGAAATCTGCAGCCTTGTCCCTGGTAATAGTCGGTAGATAAGCTTGCTTTCATTTTCGAGGTGTTGGGCTCAGCATTAGTGAATTCACAGATAATTTCTTTCCTCCTAGTGAATATGCAGGATGTGACTTAGAATTGCCTAAAATGCTCACCAAAGAAAGAAGATGACAGTAGAGGGGAATTTATTTCAACGCAAAATTCTATTGCTTGCAAGAGAAAATGAATAAAGTTGGGAATTCATAGCAGAGAAGCCTTAAGACTCCTTAGCTTAAAATTATTCCTCTTTACCATTCTAATCTGATCTCCAAAGAATAGCAAAATTACCTGAAAAAAAGTCTGCATAAATAATTGATTTCCTTTACTCTAGATAGAGATTCTTTCTGCAAGAAAATATTCTTGTGGAGTACAATTTGTAAGGTGGTAAGAGTGAAGAATTTGGTCTTTTGCTTAATATACAATGGTTCTTTTTAGTTTTCTTGGCTGTGCTTCCCAGTTCTGGCAAACAGAAGCTGTTACACAGCAATAAATGATGGGTTTGATCCCAGGTTAATGGTCTGAATTTGTATCACAATTTGTTGCTTCTAGGCTTTATTTTTCTGCTTGTGCCAGGGTTAGGACCAGGCCATTCTGCAAAACGTTCTGGGGATGAATATAAACCCCCAAAGGAAGTGAGAGAATCGTGTTAATAGTGCCTCTGCAGGTTTCTGGAGACTGGAGAGGGAGAGCTGATTTTATCCTCTACAGAGAGAGGAAACAGAGGCACCAGTGGCTTCTCTGAGATGAGGGTGCTGTGCCACACAGTCCCTGAAAATTTGCATCCACAGGCTTGATGGTGAAAACAAGAGTGGTTAAATCCACAGGTCTCTGCACCAGGAAAGAAATATCCAAAAGAGCACCAGAAAAACTCTCAACACATATTCTGGTTTTATTTTAATGGAATCAGGTCACAACTGGAACTCACAGGGCACAGTATGGAACAGCTGAAATTTGCAGGGATAGGAGCAGAATAATGAGAATTAGCATTTTTTTGTGCAGTTTTGCATTCCTCTGCTGCCTCCCTGCCAGCATGGATGGGTGACTGGTATTACCTCTGGTCCACCTGGAACTCAGGCCTGTCAAAAAAAATACAAATCACAATGCAAAATAATCAGCTCATGAAAAAGTTCAGGCTGAGATTTGTTTCTCATTTGTCACATGAAAAACAAGAAACCTTTTATTCAGGAAGCTGGAGAGTATTTGACATTAATCCTGCTGATATGCAGGGAGAATAAATGAGGAAATTTTTTTGTTCATGTGTTCATGCAGCATATTAATGATTTTGATAGCAGCATAAGGTTATTTGGCTACTGTCTAAAATTAAATTGTTAGGGTCTTGAGACTGCTTTTGCCTGCCATGGTTCTAGCAAATTTATACAATTGATTGTTATATGATTGTTAGAATTGTGAAGAACAAGATCAAGTGTGGTTGAGACAACAGGAAAAAAAGATTATTCTCTTTAAGTTTTATTATATCTGTTTAGTTAATTGACTGACAGATGAACACACCTGTTTCCTTTCTTGTTTTTATCAGCAAGTCATTACATCTCCTGTGGTATTAGTGTGTCCTATGCATGCAGTAGTTGTTCAATGGCATTAATTTTAAAAGGAAATAATTCAGCATACAAATAAGTAGAGTGAAAGAGGAAAAATCCCAAGAAGCCAATTTTCTTTTAAAAAAAAGACATGTTTTTATTTAGACTAACAGTCCTCCCACGGAGGTTGAAAAACGTAGGATGGACTAAATTTAACTGCACTACTGTCACCAAAGATAATGATGTGTCCACCTTCTGACATAACAAACTAAATGACACTAGCTGCACTAATATTTACCAGCACTCAGGTCTCAGGGGAAGGGCCACTCGTGAGTGATGGAAACACAAATCTGCGCCCCTCACCTTGCAAAGACATGTCACTGGGGGAGAGTGATGGGCTGCAGCAGGGATGCAAAGCACAGAGACATCTCCTGAGCTGATAGGGGTGGCCTGGGGAGGCTGAGTTTGCTCTGTCAGAGATTCACAACAATTCCACAGAGCTGAGTGATTGACTGCAGTTGCTACAATGCAACACCCCGGCATGGGAGCTGCACCAGTGGAATCTGAGAGCAGAAAATCTGCTCTCTCATCTGTTAAAAGTCACTCTTTTTCTTGCATGATAGGTTTGCATGCACATGAGAATCAGGTTTGTATTTTTTTTTTCTTGTAACGTCTCTTCTTGGTTTGCCAAAAAAAAAAAA
>VWYP01007053.1:83379-131258 GCA_013400435.1 Pycnonotus jocosus | reverse complement strand
TAAACTCACAAAGGAACAGACTTGAAAATCTTCTTTTCTGGATATGTCAAATCTCTTACAACAAGTACCATTCTGGGAAGAAAGGCAGTTCAAATGAATTACTAGAATTTCAGGATAAATTTAGAATATGGCTGCAGCAATCACTGTCCCTGTGAAAGAACATATAAAAAACCTCTGATCAAAATGTTCTGGCACTCACCCTCATGTTGAAATGACAGCAGCACCTCTGACAGCAAGGCAGAACACAGCACATTACACTGAGTTCTAAAGAAGCTTTGTGTGACTCTTAGGAGCAGCTTTAAGAGATAAGCAACAGAAAAACATTAAGAACTTGGATAGCTCTGGAAATGGGAAGGCCTGGCACGACCCACCTTAATAGAAAGCATTTAAACTTCTGGTAGATGCAGTGATGGATGCAACTTTGCAAGTACAAATTCAAGGATTATTAAGATCTTTACTAGAGCCTAGAATGTGATGGAAAACACCCAAACAGAAAAGCTTTTCCATTCAAGAGATTGGTTCTTTGCCCCAGATATCTTCCTGGTAGGTACAAGGATTTTGAAAGCACGAGGCAATTCCCTCTGGCAGCAGTGCTCAGTCACCCACCACTGAAGACATCAGCTGCAGTAAGTTGAACTCTTAGTAGGCATCAGAAATCCATCTGTTCACAATGTGAACAAGACAAGCTAAAATGAGTACCTCCAACAGGAATGACAGCTAGAACAACTTCTGTCAGTGAAAAGCTTTAGTCC
This sequence comes from Pycnonotus jocosus, assembly GCA_013400435.1. NCBI lineage: Eukaryota > Metazoa > Chordata > Aves > Passeriformes > Pycnonotidae > Pycnonotus > Pycnonotus jocosus. Next base: position 130,506 of record VWYP01007053.1, on the reverse strand, counting down.
TGTCCAACCTTGCACATCACTCTAGGAATCAAGAGAGTAGAGAAGAACATGAAGGAGATCTCACTTCATGGCAATAAAAATAAAACTATCCAACACTGAATATTCTTGCATTGTCCATGGATCAAAATGGACAGCTGGTATAGACAGCACTGATAAAATCATTTAGGGTAAATCTCTCTCTGAACAAATACTGGCTCTTAATAGATCTTTTCAGGACCTACTTACTCAGGAATTGATACTACATGGCCATTCAAGCATTTTGTCATGCTGTTATGCTTCTTGCAATGACTGAACTCTTGCTTCTTCATAGACCAGGCTGAGAATACATAAATGTTCAAGATCTGCAATAATAAGAGATTAAATGGACAGAAATGCTGGGCAATAAAGACTTTTTGGTTCTTTATGGTCACAGGCCATCCTGTAACCAAGTGTTCTGCATTTAAACACTGTTCAGAGAAACACCTTAATCTGCTGATAGATCTGTATGAACAACTGTCAAGACAGAAAGGAGAATGGAATTCCCTGTTGTGAGTTCAAGGCATCAATCCACCAAATGTAGCAAGAGCTTACGGTTGTCTGAATACAGTCATCTCAGAGCTACATGTTTTATAAGAGTCTGTTAATTCAGAATGAAAAGACAAATATAATTGAAAAGGGCTTGTAGCATTAAAAATCTACTCACTTGAACACTCACTTGTCTAGTGTTAGACATTTCATTTCAGGGCAAGACAACAAGCTAGCTCTGAAGACCCAAATTCTATCCATCTCTTGGACATGTTCTGGGACCTAGAGAGAATCATGGAAAGGACTCTCTCTCCTTCATCCATCTCAATGCAAGGCCAAAGGAACGATGGTGGTACTTATTTAAATGCTAAGTTTAAGGCACATTTCAGAACACCTTGCTGTGCCTTCCCAGATAAATAAACCCATATGTTAATTAAAAGCAGAGTTCAGCTCTTTTTTTTTTTTTCACTCAAATGGATGCCTAGATTAGCTTTACTAGACAGAAGATTCGTACATCTAATTAACACAGAAACCCTGAATATATTACTAAGAAACCACTCTGGAACTCTGGATTTCATAACTCATTTTAGATTTCATCTAACATTAGCATGTTTTACTCATCATTAAAAACACTCTCTTGGCAACACTTTTTTGAGATACTTTTGCTGTAGAGATTCATGACTGGCTGAAGGATAAGGAGCACATGAAGTGTTCTCCTCTCTCCTTTCAGTTTCAGGGAATGAGGAGGAAGAAACAGGAAGAGCCAGCAGATCAATACCTGGCTGTGAGCCTGGTGTCCCTGGCAGGATTTTGCGGTTTTTAATTATAGATCAGTTTACATGACAGCAGGCCTGCTGGCAAGAGCCAGGGTACACCTGTCTCAAAGGGGAAACAGGATCTCCGCACAGGAGCCAGCAGGGCTCATTGAGAGCTCTAAACCACACCGGAAGGGGGAAGGGAAAACAAAGATGCTCACTAGAGATAAACTGGGGGCAGCACTGGTGGGGTTCTTCTGTCTGCCAGCAGTGCAGGGATGGCATGGAGACCCATACAGCTGCAAAGATGCAGGTTATTGATGTGCTAGAAACCACAGGATGGAGCACCTGAGGAATTAGAGATGGGGGTGGCCAGAGAAAAGCAGTGGAGATGATNGAGAAGAGCAGTGGAGACGATGAAGGGATTGAGCACAAGTCCTGTGAGGAACACCTGGAGGAGCTGAGCCTGCAGGAGGCTCAGGGGACACCTCATGGCTCTCCACCACCACCTGAAGGGAGGCTGCAGCCAGGTGGGGCTCTGGCAAAGGATAGGACAAGAGGAAATGGCCTCAAGTTGTGCCAGGGAAAGTTGGATATTACAAAAATTTCTTCACTGGAAAGGGTGTCACACACTGGAATGGGCTGCTCAGAGCCAGTGGCAGGGTCACCATCCCTGGAGGTATTTAGATGTGGCACTTGGGAACATGGTTTAGAGCTGGCCTTGGCAGTGCTGGGGAGGGGGGTTTGTGGTCACAGTCAGTAATCTGTTCATTTTTTTAATGCAGATTTTGTTTTTCTGAGGAAAACCTCACTAAAATCCTAACATACAACGTTCAATAAATATAAAAAGACACCTGGTGTCATTATATACTATGCAAAAATAAAATCCCATTATTTGGTCATTTTTACTAGAAATGGACTGAGCATCTCCTTTTGATTAAACTACCACAAACAGTTCAAGAAACACAGAATCAGCAGTAATTCAACTGTTTTAACTTATGTAAAAGCAGTTGAAAAAACAGCTAGTTAATAAACTATTTAAAATTTTATAGAGAATGTGTGGAAAAAGAGTTTTTTAAAAAGTGAATTACTACTAGAGCTAGTAAAGAGTGATCTATAAACTCAAACCTGTCAGAAGAGATCAGAAGAGAATATATAATGGGAACTAAAAACATTAAAAAAATTGCATCTTTCCTTGGTCAAGATTAAAATAATTTTTTAAAAAGCTCTGGAGAACAGCCAAGCAAATAATGCAATTGCATTTCTTTGAGTCAAAAATCACCATCCTATCACTTTCTAACCATTGCTCCCCTTGAATCCTTTGGACAGCAACTGTCATGTTTATGTATGTGCTGGGATAACCAGAATAACACCACCAGCCCTGAAACACAACTACAATATAAATAGTGAATCAAACTGTTTCAGCAGAAAAAGACTGAGAGCAATAAATAATGAATGAACAAAGGCTTTCAAGAAAGCACTACCATTGTCATGGTCTAAAGGTCTGAGCACAAGATTTGTATGGAGAGGTGGTATCTACCAGCTGATGAACAGGAAACAGCTCTCAGAGCACACTCCTTCATTAGGCTTTGCTCATTTTGTATTAAATCTCTGAAACTGTAAAGCAGCAAATAACAAATACACTGCATTAATACTGGTTATGTATTTTTAAAATACTGTTTTATCTAGTCTGTGATTTTTAGAATTCACTACTGGTTTACTGCATATTATATTTTTCCCCTTCCACACCCAAAGCTCTGCTCATTATCCCACAGACAACTCTGGCTCACAGGAGCCAGTTAATGGAATGAACTCCCTCCATAATATCCCCCCTTATCTACAGCTGCCAGCCAGGTTTATCTCCTACTGAAACTGAGCAACATTACTCAGAGCAAAATTTCTTATTCTGTTCTCAGCTTGAAAGTTGCTGCTTATGTCCTTTTTCTAATGTTTTACTTCTCTACAAGCCCTGCTGTGGTCATCAGCTTCTCTTTGGAGATGTTTCTTCCCTCCAAAAAAGGGGTAGGTATTGCCATATGGGTAATCAGCATATTTAACTGTACCCTGAAAAAGCTGCACTATGCAAGACAGGACTGGTATAACTTTGCAACAACCTCTAGTATCAGTTTTTAAAAATATACAATAGGTGAAGCCTGTTGCTAATATGAGGCTTTTATCTGAGTTGTCTTCCAGAAAATAGTCTCCTTGAAACAAATCTGTGCATTACTGACATAATAATGAACAACACTTAGACACAATGGCACCTAGACACTAAACATACCTTAATTTTCCCAGAAGGCAGACTGATAGCCTTACTGGAAAATTTGACAATTTCTTTGGAGGATGAATTTAACCCTGCAAATCTGTGTGCATCACTCTCCTAGCAGCAGCAGTGGCCGTGAGTCACTGCTGTCACCAGGCAGGGACACACAATAACCTTCCTGTGCCTCTCTGCTGCTGCCACTGGCAGTGACTCACCAAGCTCTGCTCAGGCCAAGAGTTCCTGGGCTGCAGCTCCTGTGCCCACCAGGAGAGCAGCCCTCAGCTTCCCTAGCCAGGTAACAACCCTGGTACCCCACCAGGAGAGCAGCCCTCAGCTTCCCCAGCCAGGTAATAACCCTGGTACCCACATCCTGCCTTTCTGATACAAAAGCCACTGTACTCAACCCAAACAAAAGCCCTCGGTACATTCTGACACTACTAAAATGAACACAGCATAGGATTAAATCTTCAAAACAAAATGAAGACCTTTATGGATTCTCTTATTTCTGTCCCTCCTCACAGCAGAATCTGCATTAGGGACCCTGGTTCTAAAGATAAAACACTTGTCTTAGCCAACCATGTTTAAGGTTCCTCATGAAAAGTTTTGAAGACCCTCAATTTTTTTATTAGTGTGTCTGCTCTAAAAACATTTTCAGTGCACGAATACAGCACAAACAGTAAGTCACTAAAAATAAACAACTGTGCTGACAGTGTCTTAAATGAAAAATCAAGTATTCTTCAGAAGTGATTTTAATAGAAAAAAACCGCAATTACATTAAATTAGTCTGACAGAAAAATTCCTTTCATTACTTAGAAGAAAGTAACACAAGAACCATAACCCCTTCAAAACTAACAGAAGGTCAATTTAAATATTTACTATAAATAGATAACAGCTGAGTAATGAATCCAAAGCTGAACCAATGACTCCATTGATCCACTCAATCCATTTATTGCCTTCTGAACGTTGCTACAAAAGTGAATACTAAAATTTATTAATAAAGCATTTCCTTTCCCAAGAAAGAAATGAAATAACTTAAAAGTAAATTGAATTACAAATTACAGTAAAATGAAATCAAACTACACTACAAGTTACTGTAAAAATACATTGGCAAAATATGATTTATCAAAAAATTAAAAATTAAACTATTTAATAGATGTGCTGCAAAAATGTGAAACTTTGGAAGCAGCTGTCTTACATGGAAAAAGGTACTTCAATATCCTCGGTTCCTGTTTACGTACCAAATCTTAAGAAATAAAGTCCTTCATGTGTTTGAGTCTCACCATATATTTTAGGAGTATTTGTAACACTTCTAAAGCAGACTGCCCATGTTTAAGCAGTATTCCTCACTGGCAAAGCTGAAAGGAACAAAAAACTAGAGAAAATTAAGTGTTGAAAAGTCAATTTCTTGATTTCAATATTAAAAACAACTCTAGAAATCACAGGTAAAGCTCTTGAAAGAATAGGATTATCGTATGGGAAATAAGGAAAAGAGTTGTTATATAGGTCAAGAAATTATGAAAACAGTATTTCTCAGTTAGCTCTTTTTTCACGGATCCTGATCATATTGGAAAATCAACAAGAAACATCAGCCTCACACTGGACTTCGGCTTTCTGGCTGGCTTTCCTGAAAAAATCTCCTCAGTCTTAATCCCTACATCCCCCTTGCATGGGGGATTTGAGTAACCCTTCTTTTACTCACAGTGAATTCAGTAACTTCACCATGTGGTCAGTAAGAACAGAGCCAGCCCAGCCCATGTGTCTGCATCTATTCACAGAATGATGCAAGAAAAGTGCCCACAGGCAGCCCAAGGGAGGAAACAGCTCAGTTCTCAAAGCTGAACTCCCATGAGTGTAAAGACACAGAGTTCAGTGCTTCTCTGCCTGATTGTGCTTTGTCAGGGAAGAGGCAAAGCCTAAAATACTGAGTCTCTTCTTGCCAGGAAAACTGTACCAATACTAAAATCTTTATTTAATAGCTACGCCTATCTTTCTAGTAGCAAGAACTTTCTTGTTCTCCTTGCCAACACAGCTCTGCTTGTGAAGTTCAAGAGATGACTAATTTCTATTAGCAACATTTTGCAGGGCAGTGCTGTCTGAAGCACTCAAGACAGACACTGCTAACCCAAGGGAACCTCCCAAGTACTCCCCACTGCTCCATTTCCACCACTTCATGAAAAGCCTTCACGCTCCTCCCTGTCACCACTTTCCCCTTAACCATGAGGATATCCCTGTTTTAAAGGGATACTGTAAGAATAACAGCTCCATGAAAGTAGGTAGCATACACAGGAGGTAACATAAATGCAGAATGAACATTTCAGATATTCTCCACTCATAGTTCCTGTTTTCTTTAAATGATTGTCCACTTGCAATGTAATGAATTCTTCCTAATGTTGAGGTGCAACTTCTTGTGTTTTAGTTTATGACCACAAATTCTAAAGATGACAAATATGAAAGGTTACTTATTTACTCCAAGTCTGTTGGTGTTTCATAACTGCAATCCATCTGGATAGTAATTAAGAATTAGTAATCAGCTACATTCATTTAGCACAATTTAGATACTTGTATCAAATACATTTGCTAATGAATAGATAAAATTTTTTAAAAGTTCAGGACACGGAGACATTTATCAGGTGCTAAATCTCAAAAATACATATAGGACTATTACTGAGTCAATCAGCTGATCAACCAATCCAGAACAAGAGACAGCATCTGGTCTAAAATGCAGCACTTACATCCTCAGGAAGATGAATGGTGCTTTTTTTAGTTAGAGCAGCAGAACTTCTTTAGACGTTCTAATTAAATTTCTGAATGAAAGAATCAGCAACAGGAAAACTTCAATCTGTCTGGACAGCACAGAAGACTTCAACAAGGCTCTCAATTACAAAAACTAATCCTACACCAGGATGAATTTCTCGTTGGTACACACGAACTGAGGCATGGGGGATGCAGAGACAAACCACCCAAAGAAGCACATCTCACCTAGAGGCAGATCTTCAGGGTACCAGCTGCATCTCCTGCAAAGGAGATGCAGGGTAGAAATGCTTTGAGATTCAGTTTGGGCATAAACGGATTAAGGAGGCTTCTCTTCTAATTCTGTGCACTGCTCTTTCATAAGCCAATTTATAATGGTGTTATTTCATGTTTAGTCACACCATTTATTTACTTTTAACAAAGGATTTGTGAAGCGAGTCTTAGAGGTAGCTTAGTTACAGCTCATTCCTCACTTAAGGCTGTAACAAGCTGGTGAACAGAAGACAGTTTTGTGTGGGAACTGCAGTGTGCTCAGCCCTTAGCACACTGCTCTGAGCACCCAGATGGCGACCACTCTCACAGAACATGCACACACAAGGTAAAGCATTGCAAGAAAAGTCTTGTGGGAACAATGAGGGCTCTTCAGAACAAGGCACAGCACAGCAAAACCTAAGAGCCACTGAAATTTCCTAAGCACTAGTCAGAAACACTGTGAAAGAACACTTGGACACAAGAATGAAAGAAAACTGAAGCCCTAAAATGTTAAAAGAACCTGGATGAAGCTAACAGGCTAATGTTCTTGAGATTAACTTTGAAATCATACAGACAGGAACTTTCTGAATAGCAACAGGCCTCCTAGAAACTCAAAGCAAACCTTGCCACTTCATATTACACCCATGTAAGCTTTCCTACAGCTCATAAAGAAGAAACAAGGAGGCTCTCTGGAATTCTGAGACAATCCTACTATAATCTCAAGTAAACACACCATGAGATACAGATACTCTACCTTTGGACATATTTCTTGCACTCCAAGTTCCTGAAAAGGAAAGCTGTTCATAAAAGCAACAGTCAAAACATCTGCATGAAGAGATGAAGGTTCCAAATTCATGAGCATCTCAGTCATGCCAATGTAGCTGAAACATATCAGGCACTCTGCATTACGTTCTGCACAACCCTATATGCAGAACACACCAGCTGGGCAGCACAACACAACAGAAACCCCAGGCAGCCCTGAAAACAGGCTTGCTGTGGAATAGGAGATTCAATGTTATTCTCTTGGATTTAAAAAAAAAACAGTACCCTGCATCCTGGAAGGCTTAGTCATGATACAGCAACTAAAATGTCCTGTACATCAAGGATTGACAATGTCCAGCAAGCAGAGTGCTGGCCACTGGTGCCAATCACAGATAAGCTGGAACTAGTGAACCTCCAAGTGTTATAAGAGGGGAAATTTTAGTCTCTCTCTATTGACTGAAACTGCTTTGGTCATGTTAAGTCATCACTTGCAATTGATATTTTACAGGAAGAGAAATCCATATGCTTTCTGAACTCCCTGTACCTTGAGAACATTTATGCAGGACAGGCATCTAGAGCAGACCAAGAGTCACAAGCAGCATGACCTGAACCCTAACCTTGGACAGCAGTAAAACTTCATCTCCTTTTTCCAGATGTACAGTGTGAGTCTGCCTGTCTGGTACTCCTGCAGACTGACAGGAGGGGTTCACTAAAACAGAGGGTAAGAAAGAAGCAGGATGTTACATTAATGACTCTTGGTATCCTGCAGACAGAAATTCAAGATAAAGGCATTTCAGCCAGGAACATGACTAACCCAAAGTGACTGCTGAAGGGGACAGAGACTGAGGCAAAATGAGTCATCTCCTTCCCAAAGAACACTCAAAACATGCCAGTGAGAGAACACAAACTGAGCAAGTGACTGTGTGTTACTGGCAGCCTGCATATAAAGATCACCAATAGATGACTTTCAGGTAAATCTTGATGTCTGTCCAACATTTAAGAAGCTGAAGTATGAGATATGGTGGGCTCCTCTAGACAGTAGGCTCATTAAAACTCTTCATGAGAGCAAGCCTTCAGCTTGGGCTTACTTATGAGCAGCTTTCTGGGCAGGTGAATCATCCAGGAGTGCTTTGAATTGATCCAGTTGAAAGTAAATATAAATAGGTATGAAGAGCTTCATATGTTTTACAGTCCTGCATAAAATAATCCTGGAAGAGAGGCTTCCCCATCCATCCATCCATCCATCCATCCATCCATCCATCCATCCATCCCTCCCAACTCCTTTGGTCCACACTGGTCAGACTTGTAACAGCTGGTGAGCTCCCTCTAATCTCAGTACTGTCACCAAGTAATTCAAGGACAGATGTGAAAAAAAAAAAAAATTGATCCCACTCAAGGTTGTATGGCAGCAACAATATCCCACAGGAAAAAAAAAGCCAGCTCCATCCAACATCATCTGGTAAAGCAGGCAATTTAAAGAAAAGCTGTGGAATAGGGCAGAGTGCTATGGAGGAGCAGCAGGAAGGTTTCTGCACAGGCTCTGGTGAAACTTGAGCCCAGTGACCACTTGTCACAGCAGATCCACCAAGCAGTCTAATCTGGTATGAGGGGTACAGGCATCTCCCAAGTCTAGGGCAGAAGAAAAACGGTCTCAGTCGTTTAACAAGGTCAGCAACTCAGGTAGGAAAGCTATTGTAGACACAGATTATTGTTCTCTGATCCACCTCTTGGGCTTGCTCATGTACAGGATGGAGCTGAACACTTTCAAGATGGAAGGATCCTCCCTGGATGCCCTGAAGCAAGTCTTGGAAACAGGACCATATGGAGAGACTGCCAAAGGACTACACTTCATGCTAGACTCAGTGCCTGCGAGCTGGAGGAGGCATCACGAGTTGAACATTTACACAGATCTCAAACATTAAAGATTACTCTGATTCAAGGCCAAAGCTGATGGATGTGTCCAGAAAATAATTAAGTAGTCACCCCTCCCTTACTTGAAAGGCATTGGATTGGAAGTCTTTGTAAACCAAATATTTCCTCAGGGATCTGGTCCTCCAAGAAAACATAAGTATTTGGCACTCCTGCTGGGCAAAGGCATAATGGATGCCATTTAAAATAAGTCAGCTTCAGGAAATGAGACAGACAAACGAAAGCAAAGAGAAAGAATTACTTAAAACCAGCTAAACAGCATAAAAACAAAGTCTATGCAATGCAAGCTGTTGCTCAGCCCTGTGCCACTGAGGGTACCATGCCAGCTGTGTGCTTGAGAGGTGCACTACATGTTTCTTTGACAATTTACAGATCCATAAAAAAATTGGTTGGAAGCTAGTCCAACCTCACACTCAAAGCAGGGCTAGTAGCAACACTACATCAGCTCAGCTCCTCCCAAATATTTATCCTTGTGCCATAACCCATGGATTAGCAATGTCATATATATTTCAAGCCTGACATATACTAGCATAACTTTCCTTTCAGTTTGTTTAAATAGGAAATAAGTTGGATGGCATTTGTGCAGAGACAGTCAAAAATTTCAGTCACACTCACACACACATGCAGTAATTCAAGCTAGAATTCCAAAGCCTGTGTGTACTGCATATATGCAATAATATTAACCAGAGAGCATCTCTGTTCAGCTAGAACTGTTCAAGGTAATTGCAATAAATTAAAAGTTTTATCCTACAGACCTGTATTACATGGAAAACTGCTTTCATCTTAAAAAACCCAAGAATTCTCACAGATGATAGAGTATGAAAGTAGCAAAACCTAAGAATACTGAGTATTCAGATTCAGCTGCTCTTCTACCTCAGTGTTTTTCACAATTTATCTTGGCCAAAACCAAACTAGAGCAGAAGGATCAAAGTTACTACATGTAAAAATGTTCACCAAATCCTCACAACAGCAGTTTCCAAGTCAAAAAAACTAGGAAAAAATCAGTTAATAAATATTTATGCTTTCTAGGCCACAACAATGCTGCAGTTTTCACCAAAGATCAATAGCACCACACCTTTTAATGCACCATCTCCTACTCTTGCAAAGGCCTCTGCACTCCCTCAGGCAATTCCATTTCCTTTTCTCTTTATCTGTCCTGAACACAGCCAACTTCTATGCAATGGAAAACAGAAACCAGCTAAGCAAAAGACAGGTTTAACCAACCTAACAGGCAAGAGGAGCTGAAAGGAAGAAAAAAAAGTATAATTAATTTACTAAAATAATGATCAGCAGTGTTGGAATCTGTAGGAAAGTATCTGCCCATAAATCAGGCAGTGCAAAAGGAAAATTACACAAGCTTCAATGTGGTAAGTCAAATAATTTTCAGAGAAATCAGAAGAGACTTTTGCTTTCCTTCAACTAGTATTTTAGGCTTCTTGTTACAAGGTAATATAATGTGCCTACCACTTTGCTGCTTCCTTTCTCTCCTCCCAAACTGGTTTTCAAGAAGTGGTTTCATCCAGCAAGTAACCGAGTTTGTATAATGGCATGACAGACTAAGTTGAAATTGAGCAGGCCAGGCTATGCACAGCTATTTACAGCAGCTATTGAGGGCAACACATTTCATACCACTGACTTCTTTAAAATATCTTTCAGCCCAACTGAGTGCAAGTGGATAAAACTGATCTCAAAGCAGCTGCTCACCTATCAAAGGTGAATATCCTCTGCCTAAATTCCACCAGGGAGAGGAACTGATTAGTAGGAAATAAGCAATTAAAACCACAAAAAAGTATTGTTCCACCCTGAGAAGGACCTGACTCTCAGTACCACGGTAATCCTGAAGAAAACCTGTTTTTCCCAAATTCAGAGCATTTGTTCTGAGACACATGGTACTGAAGGAAGCTGATCTATCCAGTGAATGCACATTACAGCAGTAATGGCTATGAGTACTGCCATGTAGGCAAGGCATTTCTTATTGCTTCCCTAGTCTTTTTACACCATCTATTGCTTTTCCTGGCTAGCCCTTCTAAGAGTTCTTTATCTCTATGCCTGTTTCACAGATATATACATATACACACACACACACATATATGTATATAATTATATATGTGCATGTGTATATAAAAATTCACACACACACATATGCATATATGAAGTAAAAGTTTAAAGAATGCCGATTAACAATATAATTCGGGAAATGTTATTACTAAGAAAATGATGTTCCAAAGCACATGAAATTTTCAGTGCTGCTACTAGGCAAGTAGTATCTCACATGCTTTTTATTTCATGCAGAGACAGAAACTGAACACCTTAATTTCTTCTAAGCTCATCCATGAGGCAGGAAGTTTTCTTTCTTCCACAGCTTATGGAAAGGAAGTAGTAACTACAGAAATATTCCATTTCTTCCACCAACAGATACGACACAAGGTCTTTGCTGGGGCTCATTTGCTTATAAGCACTAACTTAGAATTACTGCCTGTGGTATTTTTGAGTCAAGCTGATTCTGTGAGATTAAGTACTCGGCTGATAGGATTTTTTTAGTATTATTTATTAAGTTTCGGGGGAAAAAAGCCCTCATGACTTCAATTCTAACCCCAGCAAGCTAGTGCCTGAATTGCAGCAGCTGCATACTCCCCACCTACAAACACAAAGCAGGGCATCATCAGTTTCTTTGCCTATGGATCTTCTGGAACATCCAGCTCCTGAGGCTGCCAGGGATCCCAGGTGCCAGCTGAAAAGCCCACCACTCAGACTATCACTCAGTGGCACGCTAGGAAAATGCCTGTACATCAAAAAGCAAACAAAATTTAATTTGCTCATGAATTAAAAATGCCATCCAGAGTCAAATCACACAAACTCAGGGGAGACACATGCCCTAAAGACCTTATTCAAAAGCCACACAACTCGACCCATGAGTTCTCTCCTGCTGTCTGAGTTAGAGACACAAAAGTCAGAAGAGGAAAGGATGCTTTTGATCCCTTGCCCATCAGCAGCTAATCTTTAACATGTACTCAGTTTATCTCTATCTTGCCAGAGACAGAAGGTAACAACGGTACATTTTGTTTAACATTTCATTTTGTAATGGGGATTACAGTGTCACACCACTAATATGATTAGATATTTATTTAAAATTCACATGGATATCCTGAAATCTGTATAATTCACAAAGCTGTATCTAGCATTAAAATCTGCAATATAAGCACCTATAATTATCTACCTGTCCATTAATCATTAATTTTTTGTTAATTTTTGGTAATTACCATCTCTTTTTGCTCTCCTTTTCTGCTAAGTTGGTAGAGCAAGGGGTACATGAAAGAAACATTAACTTTTAACTCAGTCAGTCATATTTAGCAGTTCAAAGTACTGGTATGAACAGTAGGAAGTGAAAATAACACAGAGCTCTGACACTCAGTCCATTTTCACTGGGATTTAGGTGCATTTATGGAGCCCTGGAGAGGACTCTGACTCAGCCATCTCTCTGGAACACACTGTGACTTAGTTGTTACAAAAACTTACATTCCACCTCTTGACCACCATGAGTGCCTCCCACGGAAAGATATTCATAGAGGTAAAAGGATGTCTGCTAAAAATGCAAATTGACTTTCAGCATCCAGCATTATTTGACAGCAATGAAACGTAATTACAGAGGCAACTGCTGAAAGAAGCACTCCTTCCCAAATAAACACCAGCATCAGGCTAAGGGATCAATCCATTTCCTAGACTCTAATGAACAAATATCCTTCAAAAAGCCTCTGCTCTGAATATACAAACACTGAAATTTTATTGTTGCTTTGTAAATTAGCTGGTAAACACTTCAGGTGTTTGAAGCTCACACATTTACTTTTTCTGACACCTTGAGCATAAATTGGCACAATATTCTACTTCCTCAAGTTTCATGCCCTTATCCAATAAATTGAGAATAGAGGTCAGGAATTCTTAATTTCTGATAAAACTAACATATATCTTTAATTTTTAAGAACTTGAACAGCAGAAGTCATACTTAAAGCTAAGGAAATACAAAATTAGCAAATCAGCAGGACCCAGACAAATGGAAATGCATACCCGCAAAGGTGCTCTGATGGACCACCACAGAGAAATCTGAATATTCCAAATATGAAAGATACTTTTACCTTCCAATTTTTAATCAGTATCTTGAATACTGTATAACATTCAGTGAATAAGATACCACTGTTACTTTTAAGAGATCATATATGCCTCTGAGGAGGTCAAACAAGGAACTAAGCTCTCTGTACATCTGAGGCTTAAAATAATAACTGAAAAATATTTGCTAAAAGAAGTTTTTCCTCTTACAGTGCAATTTTAAAGAGCAAAGCAGTATTTTATTTTTCAGGATACTCAATTGCTACTATGGAAACTTTTTCCCCTCTAAAATTTCAAAAGTATCTCTGAATTTAAAGCAAAAAACCTGCCCATTCTAGCTAAATATAACACAGAATTTGTTTTATTTATGCTGATAAACTGTCAAAAATTAAATTAACAATTTAATTACAAAAATTACAATATTAATTCTACAAAATTAATTATAATTAATTAATTATTGTTTTTATATTAATTGTTAATTACATATTAATTATAATTAATAATTAATTAAATTTATTACAAAAAAGTCACTATTACTGTAGAATATACCATCTAGACCCTGAGATACTGTAGAGCAGTTTCTCAGTATACTCATGGCACCCTTTGGAAAATCCTTAATCTTGTTCAGCTCCAGACTGGTCAATTAACTGCTCACAAAAAGCTCCAAATCCTGCCTTTTCACATTTGCTTGGCTGTATCACCTTATTCCATGATTTTATCACAACAACATTGACTGCAGTGAGGTCACTCCTGTGTTTCTGAGTCAGGTAGACAAAAAACATCTGAAGTATTTTAGAAATAGAACATTTACGAGCTCAGCCACTAAGCAGCTCACCAAAACCATGCTTGATTGAGGAAGCAATCCAGTCTCACATGAAATTGCAAGAAAGCAGGAGACAACATGAGCTTCTAATAATAAAGTACTCATCATCAGTTAGTAGGAATATTTAGCCCAGCACTTCCTTTTCCACATTTCCAGAACATTTTTGACTAATGCACAAAGTTCCAGTCATAACTGTATTTCTGCAGGTGTTCAGGTGTTGGCAGTGGGGGCTCTGCTCAAGCAGCTCCACAAGAGACCCACCAAGGGCACCTCTCAGCTGAGCATGAGGTGCTTTAATGAAAATATATTTGAGAAAGGGCACAGAAGAACACCAGAAGAGGAGGAATAATGAGAGGGCATGGGAGAACAAGGTCAGGGGAGGAAGAGGAAGAAGAGGAAGAGAAGGGAAGATGCTCTGCCCTGGAGCAGGTGACTGCCAAAGGGAGAGCAGCCCATGGAGGACCCACACCATGCCCAAGGAAAACAAAATTAGAGAGCAGCAGAAAAACTGATAGACCTTGACTCCAACCCCCTGAACCACATCTTGCCTCACTGAAGGGACCCAGTGCACCCTGTGGTGCTGACAAAGGCAGGGAAGAGAGGTGTCTGGAGTGAAGCTGAGACTGGGAAAGGAGGAGGGATGGATTCCCCCAAGTGTTTTAATGTTTGTCTTTTTTGTTACCCAGTAATTAAATATTTATGTTAATCTGCAATAAATTAAGTTGAATTCCCTAAGTCAAGTTTGCTTTACCCATGACAGCAATTGGGAGTGATTTCCTTGTCTTTATTTCAACCCTGGAGCATTCTCAGGCCTGTTCTCCCTTTTTACTCCCCACCCTTCTGGAGCAGGGAATGAGGAAGCAGCTGTATGGGTGCCTGGGCCAACCCACCACAGCGATGTAACAGCATTATCATGGTAAAACATAACAGTAACATCATTACATTTGACCCAATTTTCACTTACCACCCTTAAAATTGTGTTAATTCATTACTAAAAGCAGTGTCATTAAAGATGAGTTATTCTTCAGTGGGGAAACTGAATAGCAGATAACCAGGCATGTTTGTACTCAGTAAGAAATCCTTATTTCCCTGAGCTGCATCTCCAAGGGCCTGAACATTTAAACACTAATTTCCTCACAGCAAATGCAGAGTATAAGCAGTACAGAAAAGATATGCACGTGGAAAAGTGCCTATGACAAATATCTCCAAAAAATCCTTCAAGATACCTATCTATAGTGAACTAAATCTGCCCACCAGCCTAACCTGACTAGTCAGGATAAATAATGAACACTCACTGGGCAGCTTCACATTTCCACCAGCTGGGCATAGGCTTCAACCAGTGACATAAACACAGAGGTATCTTGTTTCTACATTTTCCTTAATAGTTTTATGGTTTCTGAAATAACAAGCCATAAAAAAAGAGCAAAATTCTAGCAATATTAAGTGTCACCTCTTAAACACCTACATGAAATACTGTGAATATAAGAATGAATTCAACTTTAACATAGAGTCAAAGAAAAATATTGTTTCCCTCTAGTTTCTTTTGAGAAAAGCGGTCTTTACGTCCAGGCTGGGGTATGGAAATTGGAAGTCAGAATTTGCCAGATTTTATCTAGAAAGGACACACACATATTTTGGAAACACAGATATGAGAAACCACAGAACAACATAGGCTAGGATTATTTTAACATATATAACTAAATCATAATGTTATAATCTAAGTTATAATATAACTGGAATTATTCTAACACAGAGTCCTGCTCAAAGCAGGGGCACTGGAATCAGTTTGCTCAGCAGCTTCCACAATCAAGCTATGAACACCCCCAGGATCAGAGATGCTGATAAACCTTGGAGTGTTTAATTACTCTGATGATGAAAATGATGTTCCTTGTGCCTGGTAAGAACAAACTTGTCATGTTACAACTTGTGATCACTGCCAGGTCTCTTCATTGCACACCCCTGGGAAGTCCAGCTGCACCTTCTTCTCACCTTTCCATGAGGCAGCTGGGAACCACACTAAGATGCTCTGAGCCTTATTTTCATCAGACTGAGCCAAAGCAGCTCTTACAGCCCCTCCTTCTATGCCACATACCCAGTCCTCATATGATTTCATGGCCTACTAGACTCATGCCAGAACATCAGTACTGCCCTGTCCTGCCGAGCTGAGGATGTGCTCTCAGATGAATGGCCCATGAAAAACACCAGTAAACAAATAACAATGAGTGCTGCTTCCCATCCTTTGTCCTGCCAGTCCAGCCACATTTGCCTTTTTACAGTTGACTGTCCCAGTTATCCCACTCATTCTTTTCAAAGGGCAAAAACTTATTTGCATAGTTGTACTCTATCCAACTGTATCCTACCTCACAATTTCGCAAGGTAGGATACCGTTGGATAGAATACAACTATGCAAATAAGACACCAATTATTCAGAAATATAGCCCTCAGAGCCAAATTTCAGAATTTTAAGGTCCCAAACCAAGATCAAAGGGAAGCTAGCAGCTGCATCCACATCACCTACTTACAGAGTGAATGTCTCTTCTGCTCTGAATGATAGCCCACATACATTCACACTGATAAAGTGAGTATCAAATGTCAAAATATCCACCAGTGTCTTTCAAGTGGAACTGACCATTTCTTGTTGAGCAACACAGATCAGATAAGAGACTCAGAAATTCTTGGCAGCTACACATCTGACTTCTCAACACTTCAGAAGCACTGGTTTCAATATGGATGCTCTCTCCACACAGGAGACTGGGATTCTACACTTGTTGACACAAAACAGGGTGGTAGCAGTGTTTATATCTAACATCAGGCAGGTTTACATACAGCTGAAATCAAGCATAAATGATATGCAAAAGATTATTATGGCACTCACTTCTGACTGTGAGGCCCTGGAAGATAAAACAATAGCAAAGCAACAAAAGGCAGAATAAAATCAGCAGTTTCCCTTTATAGAATTCATACCATTACAGGTATCATCCCCTTCAAAGACAGGCTGGCAACTCAGCAATCCTAGTAAAGATATTTCTTGTTACAGAGTGGCTGGAGGAAAACACTTTGAATTGATAAGCAGTCAGCTTGAACAACAAATAACTGCAAATATTTTCTTAGCACAACTTTGGGCATTATGCTGGAGAAAATCAGGCTCCAGGGAGACCTTGCATATTCCAGTACCTAAAGGGGCTACATGAAATCCAGAGAGGCAATTTTTACAAGGGCATGTAGTGAGGGGACAAGTGGTGATGGTTTTAAACTGGAAGAGGGCAGATTTAGATTACATATTAGGAAGAAATTCTTCACTGTGAGGGTGATGAGGCCCAGAGCAGCTGCAGGTCCCCATCCCTGGCAGTGTCCCAGGCCAGGCTGGATGGGGCTTAGAGCAACTTGGTGTAGAGGAAGGTGTCCCTGCCAGGGCAGGGGGCTTGGAACTACATCACCTTTAAGGTCCCTTCCAACCTAAACCATTCTGTGATTCTATGAATAAATTACCTGCAACCTGAGAGACATGAATCAATTCTTGCCTTGGAGGTACTATCAGTGGCAATATTATCATCACAAACTTGAAATTCAGGCAAGATGTACTAAATCCTCTTAAAATGGCAATAAAAATCCATCACTGATTTTCTTTGCAGTATTTGAAATGATAAAAATAACACGCCCCTTACAACAGTTGTGAAAGAAAAAGTTTTAATTTCCCAAGAAACGGTTAAGAAAGGAAGACTTTCAAATCCCATCTCATCTCTTGAGAAAGGTCCCTGGGGGTGGATAACTAAAGGGCTTGAAACTACACAGGAATGTCAAATCCTTACAAATACACTCTCTCTGTTGAGCAAACTCTTTACAAAAATGGTCTAGTTTCTTGAAACAAAAGCAAACAATTATCCCTGTTCTTTCCTAAACCGAGATAATAAATGTGAGAAGGAGAAAAGATTTAAAGGAAAAATTAATTGCACCTCTTGGACAGATCAAATCTGGTACTTTAACACAAAAATCTCAGAAGACCAAGCATTTCCACCATTAAAAATTAGTGCCTGGTCAGGAACAAGTGAAGTTCCTGGGTGCATGATCTCAGTACTGCAGGTGAGGGAGGAGAGAGGCTCTCTGAAGAGATTCCCTGAGCTGCACTCAGAGCTGGAACTACTTCAGCAGGTACAGACAGGTGTGGGCAACACACAGAGTGCAGGCTGTGATTGCAACAGTGTTTCTGCACCTGAGTGCTGATGGTACAGGAATATCAACAATACAGGTGTGACAGATCACCTGAACAAATCAAAGACTCTGAACCCTAAGGGAATTCAGGCATGCAAGAAAGAACAACTAAAACTCGTGAGAAAAAAAAACCACCAGCATACAGTGAAACTACAGGGGGGAAAATCCAAAATGAGCCAGCCAGACAGTGGTAAGTCAGTTGTGTGTTTTCAACAGAAACACGGTAAAGAAAATTAAAGTGTTCAAAATAAATGTATGTTTTTATGTATACACATGTGCACATACAAACTCACATATAAACATATTTAATAGAAGATAAACAGAAAAGAATGCCCTGACACATCCCAAAGAAAAAATTTGAGACTCAGACTCATAAGGGAAGTAAAAAGGTGCTATGAAATGCATTCAAAGCCTGAAAATAAAACAGCAGGGGGACAAAAATTATCAGGACAGCAGTTCCTGATAAACATCAGGATTTCCAGATCCAGCTGAATGCTAGAGTTGAAAAGCTGAAGATATCCATATAAATAAATGAAGGTGAGTTACCAAATAAAAATCTTTCACAGCCTAAAACGAGGAAAGGTATAAAACTTGCCAGGTACTTACACAAACTGGCATTTTAAAAGACTGCAATAAGGAAGATGAACCAATGAGTGATTTAAATTAGTGGTGAAAGGTGAAAATGTCAGATTGCTTGCTGTATGTTTACTTCACAAGCTTTGGAAGGGCTTATGATAACATGAATGCTTAATCTGGAAAGTAATGGGAGACTGCTGAAATCTGTAATGAGCCATTTCATAAATATTCAGTAATGAACTTGCATTCTCCAAAGTCAATGCCAGCACTCACTCCCAGGTAGGTGGAGGTGTTCTGTGTGTACCTGGCAAGGGTTTGGCCCTGGGGCTGCAGGGGGGGCCCAGAGACCAGCAGCTGCACCCCTGCCAGACAGGCACAAGAGCCAGGAAGGAAGGAGTGAAGTCAAGCCAGGGAAGATGGGGGACAGGAAGGTGTTTTTCAGGTTTGTCTTTATTTTATCAGCCTGCTGTTTTTAATTGGAAAAGAAAAATTCATTCATTTTCCAAGGTGAGTCTGTGGCAGGTAAGTGATCTCTCAGAGTTATTTCTTTTCTCCTCCTGGTCCTGTTGAGGAAGAAGGCCAAGAGAGCGGCTTGGTGAGCATCTGCCAGCTGGCCAAAGTCACCTCCCCCAAAAAGTTGAGAAGTGTTTGTGCCACTGAACAAGCTAAAATCTTGTTGGGTACATTCAGGGGCAATGAGAAAGACTTATTTTCCAACACCTAGAAATGTAGTGATAACCCAGCTAAGTCTACTTACTGCAAAAGAAAAAATACAAATCCTGAATTAAAATTTAGATTTTTTTAAACAAGATGTAACAGGATTTTTTTGCATGTAAGATTTATATCTGATATAACACAGGTTTTTTTAAAAAATTGGGTCTTTAACTTCTAAAAACTGATTGTAGACCTGCATTTTATAAATTGGTTAAACAGACAGTGCATGAAGAACTAAAGTGTAGATCAGAATAAAATTGCTAACTATAAAAATTAAACTGTAGGGCTATAGAAAACCCTCAGGAAACTTGGATGGCAAGATTATTGAAAAAACTAACATGGTCTGACCTGAATTGCAACTGAACAGTGAGCCAAAGGCAGAGCAGCTACAGAACTGTCATAAAGACTAAACACTTCTTGAAGTTAAAAAAAGATCAAGTGACAACATAAGGCTCACCACAAAACTCTCATACAGATATGCCTACATGTTGATTAATATTTTAAATGCACCAATAACATCTGTAACATAATAACTTCCTCCCTCAGACACATATTTAAAAATAAATGATAGTCATGACCATTAGTTCAGTTGCTTTGAAACAGAAAAGCTCTGTTCATAGAAATTTACAGTAAACTTACAGAAAAAATTGAGAAAAATGCACCTAGTAAAGAAACTAAGCAACATTTAAAAAAAAAATATCTGCCATAGAATCAAAGTTAAAGAAAAGGTGGGAGGCAAAGCAAATCAAAAAGGTCTATGCCCTGAACACAGTATTTGGATAAATAACAGTTAGAATTTTATAAATAACCTTGGATTTATGGGAATACTGTCAAACATAAGCCTTGAAGTCATAAGCCTGGAAGTCATCTGGATCCAATGCATTCGACTGCAAGTGCTCACTGTAAAGCCTGCATGCTTCATGAAGAAAAGGACACAGTGCTGGCAAGGGTACAAGAGGAACTGGCATCCCTGACACTTCCACTGCAGCTGTAGCAGACAAGGTGAGCTCTGCTGCCTTGGACTGTCAGGCAGGAGAGAACAGCTCAGCTGCTGACACACAGAGTGCACGCCTGGGCAGCTCATGCTCTGAATACCTCCAGCAAGGAGATGTCAGAAACACACACAGGTTCCAGTTTTAGCACTGCCAATGTCCTCAGTATAGTTGGGGGGGCAATGCTTTGGTTGTCTCAGAGGCCACTCAGTATTACTGCATTTTATGCAGCTGAACATGTGCGGCAAGCCCAGTCACTGTGGAAGAATAAGATCTTGGGTTGCTATCAAGGCTTAGACTGGAAAAGTTAGGCCATTATTTAGACTGGAAACCTAAGCACACATAATACATTATGGCAATCTACAAAAACAGAGTTATGATACAGTAATTCAGATCAAAAAGGACAGCACGAGGTCATCTAGTTTAACCTCCTACTCAAGGCATAGTCATCTACGAGATCAAACCAATTTGCCAAGAAATTTATCCAGTCACATCTTGAAAATCTTCTACTTATATTCATTATTTCTCATCCTCCCACCATGCAGCATCGTGTCCAGTTCCTCTTCTCAAAAACAAACTCATTGTATGGGAAGGCTGCTATAATCCTCTCAAAGCTTTCTCTTCACCCAACGAACCCATTCCATCAGTCTCTGCTCACAGGGCCTGTGCTTCAGCCCACCCCTCCTAGAAGATGCCCCTAATTGACATCTTTTTCTGCACTGGGCAGATGAAAGTTGGACAGAGTATTCTGCATGTGGCTGAACAAGCGTGAAGCTGGAGGAAATAATCACTGCACAAACTTCTCTGCTGCCACAATGCATCCCTGCCTCATGCTCACCTTGCTGCCACCAGCTCCTTTTTCCACAGAGCTGCTCCCCACCCAGTCAGACCTCACCCTCTGTCTTTCCTAAGAGTGCTTTATTCCCATCAGCCTTGATGAATCTCATGAGCCTCCTGCCCATTCATTCCTGCAGACTGAGTCCCTGTGAAAGGCCCTGCCCTTCAGCAGACCAACGGGTCCCCTTGGGGTGGTGCCACCTGAATGAACAGGACCTTGTCAACTCCATCCAGGTCCCTGAGAAAGATGTCAAACTCATCTTGTTACAGGTAACTGGGTAGTGATCAAGCCCTTAATCACACTCTGAGCCTGGTGCTACAAGCAGCTTTTACCCACCTGGCTGCCACCTAGCCCGTGGCATTCTAACTAGGAATGACAAGAGTGCTGTGGGAAACAGTGATGAAAGCCTGACTAAAGGCAAGGTAAAGGACAGCCACTGCTCCTTCCTCACCCACAAATCCTGACATTTTATCACAGAAGGCAATGAGATCAGGCATGATTAATCCTTGACAAATCCAACCTGACTGTGCCCAACCACAATCTTGTCGTTGAAATGCTCAGCAACGTGTTCCAAAAGGAGTCATTCCACAGGGACTGAAGCAACAAGCACAATCCTCTACCTCCATGGTTTGTCCTTTGGCCTGTTTTGAGGATTGTGGAACATTCATGTTCCCACAAAGGAAATCCCTCCCCAGTTTCTTGCGTGTTTTAAGGATGACAGAAAGAAATAAGCCTTCCAGTGGCATCAAACAGCCATCTCCTCACCCTCACATTCATCCTGTGGTCTTGCACAGATCAAGTCCTCTCAAGGAAGCCCTGAGTCAGCCCTCATTCAATTCATGGCTGATAGTTATTCTCCCTGAACCACACCTCTGACCAGAGAGGCCTGGGAGATCTCTGGTACCTGAGCAGATTGGCATATCACAGAAAGATGCAATGTTTTGTTAAATGTGTTCTCTCTCTATTTGCATACTGTGGGAGACTGTGGGAAGCCAAGTGGGAAGGATGAAGAAATTGAGTAATCTGTCTGGGGGATCAACAGTAGCCTATGTTTCACTGTGAAAGTTCTCAAGTTCCACAAGCAGGAGGTGAAAAAAAAAAAAAAAAAAAAGAAAAAAAAAAAGAAAAAAAAGAAAAGAGGAACCTTCAGAAACCAAAGCATAACTTAATGACTTTATAAAATCACAAGGAAAATTCAATACTTGCTTATTAGTTCCAACTAAACTCTGTTCTGAACACAGATATTGTGAGCAAAGAAGTAAATGATTCACAAGTGTGGGCATAAGCAAGACTGATTTCATTCTAGAGTTCATTAAAAACCATATTCTATGTAATAAAAATACATTTACAGTTCTAAGGTTATACATTTTAATCTTGTTTCCCTCAGCCCTGCTGCTTAAGGAACACAGTCATGTGAAAATCAACATCTTGCCAAGTCACTCCTTAGTTAGAACAGAACCCCAACACTCAGGTCACCCAAAGAATTCACTCAACTCTCTAAAAGCAGTACCAGCAAATGGGGACAGCGACTAATTACCTGAGATTAATGACAGTGGAAACACAGCATTTTTAAAACAAATTTCATCCAAGAACTACATTAAAAATATTTGTACAGTTCAGGACTTCCTAATATTTGGGTTGACTCATACTGAATTGACTCTATTTACCATATGCTGACTGTGTGCTCTCATTATTACAGTACCAACTGCAACTGCTTTGGTGCAGAGACTGAGGGGTACTAGAGGGGAAAAGCCCTGCAGAGATGTTAATTACTGGTACTTCTCAATGGATCTGGAATTTCATTGCAGAAAAGACTGATACATCAAGAATGAGCAGAAAACAGATTAATGGGGAAATACAATTACGACAACAGCTAAATGTTTTTTCCAGAAAGTTTCTGTCAGGTGTTGGTTGTCAGTTTGGTTTATTTCCCTATAGCTTATGATATCCAGACTCTTTTGTTGCTGTTCTGCCTGTTGGGCATTCAGAAGATGTACAAATAATTTGTTACAATGAAGTCAGCATAAAACTGTGCTTTGAACACGAGGTATTGTAGGAACTCCACAAAAAACAGGGCCCTTCTTGTTTCTGTGTTAGCCATGTAAACAAGTAGCTTGGATACATAATGTGTATGTGCCTTAGGGCATAACTTGTTGCACAAAACTGAGCTTATGCAATTTAAATGATTCCAACATCAAAAATGACATTAAAACAATTATGCTACTCATCTCCATCAGCCCGCCCAGCGCTGGAGAGTGAAAAGACAAGAAATGTGCTTAAGTAAGAGGAAACCAGCCCAAAAGAATACAAGAGAAAATTACGTGGGAAGAAAAAACCAAAACATTTTAGCTACAAATTAAATATTGCACATGATGGTACAATCATTTACTTCTCATAAAAATACTTTTCTAATACATTATACTTTGTGTTTTAGATAAGCTCCTATCATCTTGATTTAATAGCACCTGTTAAAAGTGCTATTAAACATACAGGTTAATAGCACCTCTTAATGACAAAAAAAACCTGATGTGATAGACAGAAGTTCTGAAAATAACTGGGATGTTAATTCAGAGCATGTTAACACAGGTTAAAAGGGAGGATATTTCCCACTGGAAGCTAAATCTCTTTATGGCATTAACAGCAGTTTTGTAACTTGGAAGCACTGACACACTGTCTTTCATTTCTTGTAATTCAGGTTTATCATGCAGTGTACAAGGGATGCAAAGTATCAGTTATACCTGGCAGAACCTCAGCCAGTCACTTCTGAACTGAGATCACAAACCACCAAATTCAGGTACTCATGTTCTGCCTTTTCAATCACAAAATACCTTAACAGTCACTCTGCTGTGTGCAAACCTGCCCAATCCACCGCAGAAAGTGGCTTTCATAAATTAAGGGCAGTCTTTTTACCAGGCCTCCCATCACTCCAAAAATGTGAAGATTAATATGAAGTCATTCACATGATAACAAGTTTTGCAAGTTAAACACCATTGCTGTTTGCAATATATATAACTATGAAGAAAAACCTAGGCACTGCTGATTTTCATAGTTTAAAGATCCACAAAAGAAGCCTGGCTGAATGGAAGACTGAGGGCAGAAAAAGCCATTCAGTGAGAATGAAAAAAAAAAAAAAATACAGCATCTTCCTCCTTAAAATGAAAAAGCAATGACAATATAAAAATATTGAGGTAAAATAACCCATTTTTATGGAAAAAAAAATCAAACTTCTGCATTTTTGTAGTGAAGTCTGCTATTCATGAAGTTCTACTGGACAGAGTAGGATTTCAGAAAATTAAGTGCTCAGCAGCAAACCCTCATCTCAGTTTCAGCTATGTGTAAGCCTGTGTAGCACACTGACCCTTCTTGTTGTTGGTACGCTACTAAAATTAGTGCCCTCACTCAAGTGTTAATCAACACAATTATATGCAGTGCATATGAAGGTGTCACAGCATCAACTACTGTCTGACTTCAATAATCAGGTCTTTCTGCACCAAATCACCTGCTAACAAGCTCAACCTGTGAAGTACAGAGCTCCTTTTCCCAGATCAATCTTCAAAGACTGTCTAGCATTCAGCAATTCACAAAGAAACATTAACAACTGTATTAAGTATAAAAGAAAGTGAATTAAAGATTTTGCCCACAAATTCCCAGACTTTCAGATTAAAGAAGCTTGACATGAAACACTAGAAAAAGTTAATTAACAAAAAAGTGATGCTAAATATAAATGAATGACAATTCTCACAGTCAGAAAGGAGACAGACCTCAGGCCTCTCAAAGCCACACAGCTCTGAGCTAATTTAAACAAATGGAAAGGAGGAGAGAAATAATTCTTTTAATATACACACTGAACGAATTCTGCATTGAGAAGACACAGCACACAGTTTTAGAAGGGAATTCTTGAATGCATTCCCAGCTTTAGCAGAAAAATTTAAAAAAAAAGCTTTTCCTGGATAGAAACTATAACTTGGAACCCTCTTTGAGGTCACAAACATTGCATTTTGAATCTTACTCATGGAAGATGGAGGAGAGAGAATGAAACAGCAGTACAATTACTTGCTCAACATGTTAAGTGCAAAGCCCAATTTTAAAGTAAGTGTAAACATATTTAGGAAAAAACAAGAAGTTCAAACAGAATAAAATGGGTTTTGTAAAAGCAATTAGAAGGTATACAATCTCCAACTAAAATGGCTTTAAAAGGACTAATTAGTAGAGGAGCTAGTATAAGATTCTCACTAGGATGTTACACAACAGCATAAAGTATTGTAAATCATAACCTGAGCACACACAGCAGCACTCACATCTGCTTCAACTCTTTGGTCGAGCATGTGCACAGATCTTCTCTCAAATCCTGGCCAAAGCATGCTTCCCAAAACTTTTCTGTCATTCTTTCAAAACCATCTGCTAGTTCATATAAAAATTAAATCCATGTTAAGAAAAATCTGTATTACTCATTTTATTACAAGGTGATTTTTCAGGTTCCCTGCCCCCAAATAAGTTATTGCAGAAAATTCCATATTTCAGAACATTCCAGTCATTGTGAAGTGATGAGAAAGTCTAAACAAATCCCTGCAAAGAGGATCATAAAATGGCTGAGTTACTTTTCCTTCACTCCTAAAAAGTGCTGTTGATGGCACATATAGAGCACGCTATTTACCTTCTCGTGTGCATGTATACCTATGGTTTCTTAGAAAGGTCCCTCCTTTGAGTAACTAAGCTCTCAGATCTGTTTAAAAGGTTACACATTAACAGGCTCAGTCACAATCACAGGGCCAAACCTGACCCATCAGACACCAGCTGAGGGGAAAAGGTTTAAATGTCAAACAGAATAATTTGACTTTACTCAACAGATACACAGGCTGATGAAGACTGGGAAATTCCTCTACCTTCAAAAAAAAGGCACACCTATGGTTGCAGGCTTTTTGTACAACTACTTTGGATAAATTATTAATCCTCACAAGCAACAACATCTGTTAAAATTAACCTATGTGCACACCAAAGGAAGATCTCAGAAAAGTACATAAATGTGTTATGCTAATGTAAGCCACACAAATATGCTATAGTTGATGAGATCCAATAATTATCTAGATTTTTACCTCCATCCTCTCCCAAAGTTGTTCTCTCCCTTCTCATTAGAGTTACTCAGCTGCACAATCAGAAAAACAGTGGAATATTGGTATTTAACTGTTGTACCTAGTAATCACAACATTGTCATTTGCACTCCCAAACTGAGCAGAGATGAATAATGAATCACTGAAGAATCTTATTTTCAACATTTACCCAACTGAGGGAAACAAGGCAGTTTACTTACTGAGTCTCCAGTGCAGGGCACAACATTTCCTAACAACCTATTTAAAAGCCTTTATTCTGCTTGTTCTTTTTGCCCATTTCCTTTTCCCAGGACTATTCTGAGATCCATCATTTCACCTACTAGCACTAATTCTCAGCCTAAAGCTTTTGTCATCCTCTTCGTGGAAATCCTGCTCTCATCCAACAAAGAAACACTAAAACCTCTTCCACAGAAGTCAAAAACGCTTTCAGAACTTCACGTAAATTTTTAGTTGAAGCCAAATCCAAAAGTATGACCACTCTGAAAGAGCATGTCTCTTTCTCATCAATTAATTGCTTCTGTAGATCAGATCCAAGGCATTAATTGGCAATGGTGGAGTACTATCTTCCACAGGGACATTTTATTTTCCAAACAGGTTGCTGTTTCTTAGCTGTGTTGATTTTGACATTTATATCATTTTTAGATCTTTATATGATGCCCTGAATGCTTCAGCAAATCAAGTGTTTACTTTTAAATGTTCCCATCTCTCCAAAGAGAAAGAGACCTAAGATCAGCCTGGTGGAGGCTTCTGGCTGTGAGATCAGATTCTGCAATAGGCTCTGTGGGTATCTCCAATAAGGAAGGCTCCACTTATCTCTACTTACTTTTGTTGCCTCATAGTTTGTTTCTGTTCATCCAGGAACTGATACCACTTATCATGTCTGAAGTCTAATAAATTATGCCAATAGTAAAATACAAAAAAAAAAACAAAAAAAACACAACAACAAAACAACCAAAACCAACCAAACAAACAAAAAAAACCCCAAAAAACCCCCCCAAACCCACCATAGGTTAACAACAGATTAAGCCTGAGACAAGAACCTCTAGGTACAAGTTTGCTCAAAGACAATATGCTACAACACAAATGTTCAGAAAGTTTTTCCCTCCCCTCAGTCAAAAGTAAGTATTTGTCACCTGAGACACGATTCCACTAAAAATCAGACCGTTACTCAGACAATTTTGTGATTCCTGTAAAGAAAAAAGGTACACAAGCCTCATCTCACTGCATTAAAAAAGGGTAGGATCTGTGTGGGGGTGTATATACATACATATTATATCTATTAACATATATTAATAATATATATTAATGCCAGGAGCAATCAACTACTATGGAAGAGACAGATCCTGTATAAAGTATCAAAGAAATAAGATTTTAATTTCTGACTGATGGCAGCTCACATGCTGGCTTGTTTTAATCTCAGAAACAAGTGACAAGAAGCATCAGAAGTGTGTGGCCCCATATTCTTTGGAATCCGCATCCACATATAATTAGAAGACCATCTGCTCACAAAATTTAACCACCGAAGGTAGCTGGTACCTGATCATTTGATAAAGAAGGATCCAAAAATTCCATAAAAGTGAATGTCAAGCCTACTGTCTCATGTGGAAGGCTGCATCTGTGAAATGTTTTAGGCAGTGAAAGACTCTTCAGTGAAGTGCCTGCTTCTCCACAGTGCTGTTCATGAGAACTCGATGACACCCTATGTATTGGCCAGGAAAAAATGCATTTGATACAGATACCAGTGAGGCTTAATTTCGGACTACCATTTATTGCTTGCTTGTTTTTCCAAGGCCTGGCTGTCACCCTGCTTCTCTCTGCAGCCCACTGAAGCAGGGAAAGGGGGAGGAGAAGGGAGGAAGCAGGAGGGGGTACCAGTGCAGAAACAGAAATGTGTAACCACACGCTACAGAACCTGATTACAATGCAGAGATCATAGAGGAGCAGGCATTCAACAATGCACCTTAAAATAAAATTCATTCTTTGCCTCTCTGCCACATTTGCAATCCATTGGAAAACATCTTTTTACTGGACAGCTGATCTCCATCCCTTCCTTACTCCCTCCCTAAAAATTGTATTTTGTGTTACACCTGAAATTCAAAGTCATCACCCCATGACCTGATGTTATTTTGCATGCTTGCAATGAACTGCCTGAGATGGCCAGAAATCCACACACTGCCTTCAAACTCCTTTAAATGTTGTGAAACCAAATTCTGGAAGAACCTAACTGCCTCCAACCAGTTGCTCACCCTTGATGGCTTATATTATTTATTTTCCAAAATAGCACTAACAGTCATTTGATTTTAAAAGCAGTCCTTAACAGGAATTAAATGCAGCACAGAGCAGCAAGGACTGCATTTTCCCTCTGTTTTAAGGGGATCCTGGACCAGTAGTTCCTACCCAGGGAAGAGCAAAAGCAGCCCACTGCTCACACACTTTAATCTTTTAAATAGCAACAGGAATAAGAAGTAGTACATAAATTAATTTTAAAACTTTGTATACAGCTCAACAAACAGCTTAAAAGCAGCGAGCATGAAGCTCCTTAGGTTTTACTGATGACTGTACATTACTTAGCATTCCAGTTTACAAACCAAGTTGCTAAAATTAAACTGAAGAAGGCAGTCACATGGTATTTATTCCTGTAACTGTTATACATAAGTTTAACTCCTCTGATTTCTAAAGCAATGATCACTAGAAAAAGCCATAATGGTGTTCTGTGCCAGGATTTTAGCATCTGGTCATGCTCATTTTGAGGAGCACACATAGTACAAGACTATTTTATGCTTTTGAGGGGTTAGGGGTTCTTTTTTTGATTGGCTGGTTTTGGGGTTTGGGGTTTTTTTGGGGGGGTAGTTTGTTTGGGGTGTTGTGGGTTGTTTTTTCTTTAAAGAATACAATCTCATCCTAGAGTGAATCTGTAAGAAGGCTTTCTTAATGGAGGTCAACTAATAAAAATTTTGATTATCATGAGATCTCTTTAAATACTGATCTAGGTATTGATACAAGATCCTTCCTTTCTTTTCTTTATGGTTCAAATGTCAATATTGCCTTAGCAATTGCAAAACATTATGTATGTTGGAAAGCCTCGACTTCCCCCAAACAGTACAGAAGTTTTTAGTGTTTAATCCAAGGTTACTAATAGGGAAAGAAAAAAAAAGTGAAGTTCTCTCAGGATAATTAAGGGAAAACCGGCCATTTAATATCCTTTGGAAGCAAAAATCATCATTAAATCGAGGAGGCTTTTTTGTGACTTACTAAGATCTCTCAGTTCCAATGGCACTTTGCAAAACCTGCTTTCCAAGGCTGCCAATATAACCAAACACCCCCTTTTGCTTCACAGTCCAAGGTGCTGCTACTGCAAGCACTCAGCAAATCACTTAGAACAACTGGTATCACCACAGAAGGAAACTAAACACACTTTGTCCTTGTATTTTTTTCCACTACAGATGGTGACTCTGACCTTTCCAAGAGAACCAATATCACTCTGAAAATACTGTACAAAAACATAATTATGTAGACCTTGTGGGTTTTGCTGAAAAGATTTTCTTTTCAAGCTCTACTGATTGTTATCTTCAGATGAAAAATGGAGATGTAATTATGATCCACTACATTTAGCAGATGCAGCCATTTTTCTGTGTGTTCAACACATTACACAGAAGAACTACAAAGCATTATCCATTCAAGGAAAAAAAGTCCTCAATAGCTATCCTACCTGCTGGCAAGCAGTTGTAATCTGATTTCTGTAGAGGATCTCAAATCACCAGTGAAAACGCTGTTGTTTTACTGTGTCCCCTAAACACGAGGGTATACAGAAAATATATTCAAAGGACTTCTACACTGGAACATTTAGAGCACGACCAAGTTTATTCCCTTATTCTCCTCCGACCAGCTGAGCCTCAAGTGTCCTTTCACAATGTTTCTTTCTTCAACTACTAGTTCAGATAGCTGGCATGACTGCTCTTCACGAGTTATCCAACACACTTACTACTTTCAGAGCACAGAAATGTCCTCTCTAAACTCTTTTGCTCTCTAGCTTTTATCTCAGAGTATACACATATACAAATATTTATCCTTAATACAGAAGTTCCTCTGTCTTAACTAATGTCTTAAGAATTAAATGGACTGTTAACAGTATCCTAGAAATCTACCTTGCTGAAAAAAACCCCTGTTCTTCCCAACTAACAGTTTAGTCATGGTGGCCCACTTTGCCGACCATCTTCAAATCTCTGAGGCTTCCTAGCATCACCAAATTGAAGAGAGTTTTAAAAAAGCTTTATTTCAGTTTTTGGCCTTGGAGGCATACCTGAAAGACAAACATAAGACCAGCACAACTACAACCTTTTTTTCATGGCTTGGCAGTTCCACCTAAAGTGCTCCTCTCCTTTCTACTTAAATCAATACCAGGCAGAGTAAGGCTGACACATGAGAATGCTGGATTTGGCACTGGAAAGCTGTAACATCAGCAGGAATTACCTATAATGTAGGAGCACCTCTGCACTACTGCCATCATGAATCACTGTTAACTGTTCATTGGGTGACTAAGAGAGAGGAAGCCTTACACAGTCTCAAGCTGCCTAGTTCATCCTTTAGAAAGCAAGAACACTTAAGGGAAAAATTACTAACTCAACTACCACAAATAGGACAACACTGAAAGGAAAAACGGCTTCTAGAGAAATACAGCATTACAGACAAGACTTTTCAGGAATACAAACATTAAATGGTGGAATAACACTCTGCCACCCTAGTTAGGAGTCTAATATCTGAACTGACCCAATACATATTAGAGAAAGAATTATAGCAGAAAGAGTCTGCTCTAAGTTCTGCAGAATTTGAAGTAATCCCAGCTTAACAGCAAAAAAAAGCACAGTTAAACTACTAAGTTCAACAGCACCACTGACGTCACCTGTTTTAGCCCAAGCTGCTTTTTAGGTACAATTCCCCTTATATGTTTAATGGATCAAGTGGAGAGCAGCTGTTCAGCCTAAGCTACAGCTCAAAGCAACCATTAGATCCTACCTCGATAGGAAACACAGAACAAAAGGAGCCCTGGGGAATATAGATAACCACAAAATGTCTTGGTTTATTTCCTTACAGAATTGAAAAAAAGACAGAACACAGGGTGTTCTCTTGGGTGATCATATGACAGTTTCTGAGGTCGTTACAAAGTGCTGCAACTTGATGAATGCTTCAGATATCAAGCACTCTTGAGGAGGTAGTTTTAAGTTATTCTGAAAGAGAATTGAATTATAATTTCATGCTGCAGCTGGGGAAAACCAGAAGGAACCTTAAAGCTGACAGAATTCTAGAGAGCCAACAGGCATCTGCCATTGAAAGAATTATTTAAATGCAATGCTCTGGGATACAGAGAATGCCTTTAAGCAATGCCTATGGAACCATATATTGCACAATTAAACATCCAGAATGGAAGAAAGTTTAGTTTTCTATCAACTAATAACCAACTCAGAAATGGGGCAACTAACAGAACGACACAGCACTAAGACATATCAAAAATTTTTGTAATACATAATTGAAAAAAAAAATGAAGAAGTGAGAATCAATCTGATTTTCAGAGACAGAATGTACTCATTAGAAGCTTAGCCAGTCTCATAACAGCAGCACCCAATGCTTTTAAGAGGTTAACACATGGACAACTACATTTCTGAAAGTGTGGTGCTCATTACACACTACAAAGAAATGGAAAATACTTCTGACTCTGGAGAACGCTGGTGAAATGCTGGAATACATCCATCACAAAAAAGTACAATGTTCTTCAAGTGCTTACCCCAAGCCAGGTGAAATTCCTTTCAGAAATATTTTCTTGGTTAAACTCTCTGACTCAGACATCCAAGGTCTCCAACCACAAGAAGACCACAGAAATGCATCAAAGTAAAAAGATGTTTTCAGCAGTACCACACTGTTTTAGCTGAAACATAAATCTGATCTTAAAAGGAGATCAGTCGAATGTGGGAAATTTCAACGCAGAGTGTTAGACATCAAATTTGCATTGCACTACTTATTTTAAGGCACAAGCACCTTGTCATAAGCAAGTTTCAACTGAGAAGAATTCCTTTGTCCTTGAGTGTCACAGCACCCCACCACTGCCTAGTTTTTAGGCAAATTATTTCTATCTATGGGGTAAAACATACTCACTGCCTTTCCTTTCCTCTTCTGGCTTCTGATGAAGAGGTTTCCAGGGAAACTTTAAACCACACACACTAAAAAAAATTATTTTTCAACTCAGAAAAATACAGCTCCCACTAAAGCATGCTGAGGAGAGGGATACCATGCCAAAACCAAGCTCCTTGTTTACTGGTTTCATCAATTCCTCCTTGAATATGCATGGCTTTGCATAACTGAGCTATCATTTACACTCTCCTCTGGGCGACTTGCAAAGAATGATTGGTTAACTCATCCACACTGCACTGAAAACTGGCGTGTTTTTCCAAGAGTCTGCGTTAACTACAGGAATACTTTCCATGTTTAGTTTTGAGCTCTTCAAAGTGAGCTTTCAATGACATTCCCCATTTCTGAAAAGAAAGGATCTTCTGTCTCTTCAGGATCAGTAACAAAGGATGAAAATAAAGCCCCACGCCCCAGCTGTAGCATTTGCTCAGAGCAGCTGATGAATCCAGCTGTGCTGTGCCACAACTGGGGAAGAGACCACAGCTGGGCAAGACTGCAGGACTGCCCACCCACGTGAGAGCTGCAGAGAGCATGTGCACGGCATTCTCGGGATTATATCCAAGATATCCCTACTACCTACTGCCCTCAGAGGACAACCACAAGGCTGTGACTGCCTCAGGACAGGTAATACGCTCTTTAATCTCCCCTCTCATTCTCTGAGCTTGACCGAAGCCAGAAAACTTCCTGGAAATCAATAAGCAATACATTTATTTGTACACGTTCCCAAGAAACAGGAAAAGAAAACTCAGAGACACCGGTGCATTTACTCACAGAAGGCTGAGGTAGCAATCAACCAGGGCTCACATTTTCAGGTACTTTTAACAGCTCCCAAACCCAATTCAATCACTCAGGCTGAAGTGACAAGAACAGCAATGCAATCAGGGACAATCAGGTGTGTGCAGAAGAATAAAGAGCCGTGAGCACAGGAAAGAGATTGAGATGACTATCAGATAATGGCATGAGTCAGCCAGCATCTTGGCTCCATGAGTTGAGTCCATTTTTAACAATACAACTGCTCTGAGATAAACTTTATATAAAGCACAAGTACTACACGTGCAAGAAGTCTTTTTTAAAAGTGATGGGCTGAAATACTCATAATTAAGTCTAAGATTCCAGTTTCTGCAATTATACTGGAACTCATTTTAGAAGGAGGCTGAAGGGGAAATGAAGATATTTTCTGGTCCCCCAACTGATCTGGGAAATTCCTGGTTCAGAGTCTAAACAGAGAAGTCTGTTTAATTACAGAAAATCCTATTAAACTGATCTTCCACATGAAGGGCTGAAGTGACCAACTGCAAAAGGCTATAGAAAACACAATGAATTCAGAATTTAATTAGAACACACTGTTAGCTAACTATAATGCTATTAATTAGCATTCTTAGTTTTTACAGCTCAATGCAATAATATCCCTTTACTTTTAAAATGCACCCTTCTTACTTTTGGACCAAAGTTATACAATTCTACCAGTGTGGTAGTAATTACAGTGATTGCCTAGAGAACAGCAGCCTAGAAATATCTGTAAACATTTAATTAGGGGATAAAGGAAAGACAAAGAAAAACAAAACAAAACCAAAAACCTAAGAGAAATCACTGTTCTCTAATGTATTCATATTTAGTAATTGCTTAATCCATTCTAAACCATATATTCATGGGATTTTTCTTGCAAGATTTCCAAAGCATCCTCAAATGTCAAAAATTATTTCAGAAAAAATGTTATTGTGTCCCAAGACAGTCTCTTCAATATAAAAACAGGGCCAAAAATGAAAAGAATTTAAGAATTAAAATACTTACCTGCAACTGAAATACAAAGAACACCAGAAAAGTTGAGTGATTGGTATTCCAGGTATTTGTTATTCTGGTACTACACCATTATAACTAAAATTTTTATTACATCACTGCTTCTAAAGAAATCCTACCTTTGCAATAAAAATTATTTAACCTCAGGTTTCCTGCATTCCAAGATGACTTAAGTAAATGAAGACAAAGTGTCACACACCTTAACAAGTCCCATGTTGTGATATTTACCATTTGGTAAGAATATAGCTATAAAGCTAAATGACACGTTCATTAAATGATTTCATACTATCTCAGGAAAAGCAACTTAATTTCTTCAACTCAAGCTCTTTAAAAAACAAAAAGAAAACTGCAGACAGCTTCAGTGTAGTAGACTAATCACTAACCAAAAGTAATTTACTATTTCAGACAGGCTACCTGGAAGCAGAGTACAAGCACTACCAGCACTATGCTTTTCCTCCAGCATTTCCCTCTCTCCTTCACCTTCTAAAGCAATCTTATAAGAAAGCATTGCCTAAAATAGCAACCATAAAAAAAGCTACAAGAACATGGTCACATTTGAATTATGGAAACTTTCATTAAATGTGCTTGGATACTTTAAAAGCTCAATAGGGAAAGTAATTTTGTCATGATGAAAGCTGACTTGCATTTCAGGGAACTTTAGGAGCTGGACACTGAGTCTGTTTTCCATAAGAACAGTGAAGTTTTTTACCTGACAGTCCATAGAGGTGCTGAACTCACATCTGGCCAGAAACAACTAAACAGGAGGACACTCATTCAAAGACAAATATTTACTTCAGGACTAAGACAGCAAGGAGGTCTAGGTGGGAGACCTTTAGGAAAGCTTTTAATCACTAGAGCTGGCTACAAAGACACCTCAATTTTAGTCAGCCTCAGAGTTTTATTTTAATTTGGAGATGCTTTTAAGATGCACAAGACCAAAGACCTAGACACCTGAAAATCTGTGTTCTTCGGCCTATTCTGTAACTGGCTAGACCATTACAAAAAAACCTGCAGGGTGCTTTAGGATAGTTGCATAACAAGATATGCAGAGTTTATGACAAAAGAATAACAAGCATGTATTAAACAGTGTTATTTAAATGTAGCTGAGAACACAATTATATATCTGTTTGTGAAAACTGCAGGTCTGGAGGTTTTAACTCTAAATACCAGTGAGTATAGTTTTAACATTGTTTTTAGTGGCAATCTGTCAACATTCAGTAACAGTGCAGTTATAATGGGGGTCAGCAGTTAGTACATTCTGCATCTCAGAGAACACTTCAAGAGGTAAACAGCACAGAAATATTAATTATGAACAGAATAAATACTTCCAAAAAAGAACACCAAGTGGTTACCATCAGTCCCAGGGAAAAAAAAAAAAAACAACAACTCACATGACACCCAAGGAAAAATGAGCACTCAAAGTCGTTTACAAGTCTGACAAGAAACATCTAGAAACAGATGAAAACACACCCTACCCACATCAATTACCCAAGGAAAGCACTAAGCTAATTTAGCTGCTTAAGTGCAACATGCAAGTTTCTTAAAGTCATTTAATCATGCTACTACACTAACACAGCAGTGACATTAGATGACAAACCTGGTTTTCTTCTTGCAAAACTCTGTATTGTTCCTTCCAAATGGTGATTTTTGAAGCTTCATCCTTCCTCAGAGCTCTCTCCTTTTTGAGCTCAGGACTCCAGAAGGTCTTGATGCTGTTCATGGAAGAACTCAGCTTGCTTTCCTTCACCTCCACATCCTTGCGGAGCAGATCGTTTTCCCTCAGCACCTCCTTGAGCTGTGTCTGCAGGTCCATGATGGTGTTATCCCTGGCCTGGCGCAGCGAGTGAGGCACGGTGGATGCCATGCTCACCGGGGGCAGATGGTGCTCTCCAAACGCAATGGTGTCACTGGCAACTCCACTGGTGGCAATGTTGGGGCTGCTGCCCATGGCAGTCATGCGAACACCGTAAGGCAGCCGCCCCCCCGACCGGCCCAAGGTCATGGTGCTCTTTGGGGTGTCTGCACCCACGTTCTCGTGGTCACTTAGGTACATAGGGCCAGACGTGGCATAGGCAGCATTTAAGGACTGAATGTTCTCCATAGAAAGGGTTTTCCCGCTGCCACCCGCGGTACTGCCCCCCGAGCCGCCCCCTGTGCTGTTGGTGCGCCGGTGGCCCAGGCGGGGCGAGCGCGGCAGGCGCGGGGAGC
The DNA here is from genome assembly GCA_013400435.1 of Pycnonotus jocosus. Classification (NCBI taxonomy): domain Eukaryota; kingdom Metazoa; phylum Chordata; class Aves; order Passeriformes; family Pycnonotidae; genus Pycnonotus; species Pycnonotus jocosus. The sequence goes on along the minus strand of VWYP01007053.1, from coordinate 93,744 downwards.
GCCCCGGGCTCTGCGTGCTGGGCTCCACCTTGCCCACGGAACGAGCGCTGCCGTACATGGTTCAGCTGGTGGCGGGAGGCAAGCAGATAGGCAAAAATCAGGAATGACAGGATTCCTGTGAAGCTCTTCAATGGTTATAAAGTCAACTTAAGGCCAATCACAATCTGTAACAGATCCGGTTGTCCATTGCTGAAGTCATGTGCTCACGATGTTCAGGACCATATCTGTGTCAATAAGAATAACATATTAAAATCTGCATCAAAAAACCTAACACTTTAAATACCTAGTTTATCACCAAATGTTTGTCCCACATTAGAATATATTCTACTATACTTGTACTTCTCCAGTATCTTTCAATTCCTCCTAATAAAAAAAGCACAATGTTTTATTTAAACCCTTATATTCACACTCAAAAAGAAACTTCTATTCTTGCTTTTCTATTGTTATACTATCGGAGTAAAGAGAGAAGGAAAAGAGACTCCATCAATCTTCAATTGTAATTTTGCTGGCCATGACAAAACCCTTAAGATGTCATCTAATCTTTCTTCCTATTTCTAACTGGCCCTAATGAGCTGTTACCTTTCTGAGTAAGAGAGAATCAAAATTTTAAAACCACTCAGTAGTATATCTTTCCTTCAAGCACTGCCAGCTTCCATAGGACTTAAGTTTCTAAACCCTTGTGCTGTGAAATCATCCTGCAAATGGGAAGGCAGGACAGACTGAAATGACTGACCATGATCTCAACCAGCAGGTTCCTTAGCACTGCTGCCAGTCCCACTTCAAATGCAGAAGTCAGAACCAAAGCTAAGAACAATCATTACTGACCACACAACTTAAGCAAGAACAGATGCAAACCTGCAAGAGGAGCAATGACCCAGCAATCAGATCAACAAGGTTAAGAGGAACAAGAGAATCACAGCTCCACTGAAAACTGGTTCTAGACTCCTATTTTCTCTCAAACTAAATGTAACTCAAATCTTTGTTCAGGTTAAGAAAAGATTTCTATTGAAATATGCTCATCATTGACCAGCTGAAATTAATTCCATTAATAATATTTCAACGGCAGGGACCTCTGAAAACACAGAACAGTATGACATCATCCTGTCGCTGTTCCTTCTCCCCTCTGCTTTCTCTTTAAATACGGACTCTGATGGCATATGCAAGAGAATTCCTCATTTTTGCAGTGCAATACCATGCTGTTGTACAAGTGCTGGCAGGAAACTCTCTAGCACACGGACTCTGGGCTGGGATCAGAGTTAATAGCCATGATCTTGCAGAGAAGCAAGAATGTAATTAATTACTGCACTGTAAAACTTATCCCACTACACAGTCCTCACTTTTTTTTCTCCGTTGGTCTTTTCCTATGTGAACTTTTTGATGTTAGTGCTGGGCTCAAGTGAAATCAAAACTAGAACACTGAAAAATTCCTGATACCATCAGATAAAAGAACACCAGCCAGTGTCCAAAGAGCAGCAGCATCTAAAACATCCCAACATCTTCCTTTTCACATCAGCTTTCATCTACCTGCCTCTTCTGCTCATGTTTGCCAGATATTAGGAATAAATGTCTCCAAACCAGCATGTTTGTGAGATAATAATTGGGCAAACAGTTTAAAGATCAGGTTTAAAGACAGACTTAAAAAGGAATTTGTAGAAACAGTGCAAGTGGGTGAAGGAAGAGACCAAATAATAATATTAAAAAATACTGGAAATGGATAGAAAGAAAAAAGTAAAATCCAGGAGCATTTTTCCTTTCAGAATAAGTTAGTATAGGAAAAGAAACAACAAGAATAGTTTCAAAATGTTTAGCTTAAACTTTAAATGGAAAACAAGGTCAGGGCAAGCCAACATTTTATCAATTTCACACAATTTCATACAAGATACAATGGCACATGGAATTTTACAAAGTTTATGGAGATTGAAAACGTTCTGTGCGTGAGCAGTGAGCAGTTCTCAAGATGTTCAAGTGCTCTCTCTGGGGTTTTCTAAATGACTAGAAAAGCTAGCAACAATATTGCTACAGAATATTTTAGAGAACATATGTAAAAAAGAACCGGCCAAGGAAAAACGGCCACCAGCATTGACTGAAATTATCTGCCAAAGCAACACCTACAGATGTATTCTTTTAATACAAGTTACATTTCTTCTATTTCAACTACATATCCTTATGCAAAACAGTACAGAAATATAAACTATGCAACAAAGTCTACAGTGTTCCACTGAAGCTGCTTCAATAAGCAAGACACTGTGCCCCAGATCTGGAAGAAAAACACCTCTTCCAAACAGAAAGGCTATTTCAGACTAGCCTCACTGTTTGACATATCAAAATGCTAAAAATGCTGCTGTGACACCACTTGAGCACTCAAAACAAGTCAGATACAATTTCTTAGACGCTGCATAAAGTACATTCCAGTGAGAGCTTGCATTCATTAGGATTCTCTTGAAAATTAATCCAAATCACAGCACTTAATTCACTTGCTAAAAACTCACCGCAGTAAATCAGGGCAAACACTCATTAACAGCTTTGGATGAGTTTAACTTGAACCAAAAGATTAGAATTATGTGTGTTTCAGTTAAAGGGCTTCACCCCAAAACCACAAAGTTTAAAAGCTGCTGGAAGCACATCATTGTTGCACCTGCTGAAGTCCTTAACAACACACCAGAGGAGCTCAAAAGATTTTAGATAATTTCTAAAGAGTTCCTCACCCTCAACATGGAAAATCAGCCATGGAGAGCTGCCTTCTCCTTGCATTAGCAAACATTTTGTTCAACTCTGAATACTTCCCACAGAATGGAAGTGGCTGCTACCCTTGAGAGAAAAGCAGCTCCCAGCGAGGAGCTGATACCGCTGCAGGAACCAGCTCCAGGTATCCTGGGCACGCAGGGCAGCTCTCACTACCTCAGCTGGAAACACCAGTCCTGTGCTCACTCAGCTCTAAGCTTGGCTTCACAGGCAGGCACCATCCCCTCTGCTACTCCAGAAACATCAAATAACTCAAGCTATGAAAGCCAAGGGCTAGAATTAGCTGTTGATCAGGGTTATGGGAAGGATTCCCAGAGCTGGCACAGCTGAAACTCAGGGGGAAGAACCGTGCTGTTGCTGCCATGCATTTCACTGCACCCGCTCTGCACACAAAAGCAGTAGATTAAGATGAAAAATTGTCTTTGGAAATAAGCAAATGTAACCCTCCAGTGTTTTTCTTGAAATGACAACTTTCACTACACCATTGTTAGACTTTCAAATTGTGAATATTCCAACTATTAACTAAATACATTCTTCCACATATGCATCCAGTTTCAGTATTTCCACTGACACAGATTTGCTACAGTTCAACATGAAAAAAAAAATTACAAGATTGAGCTTAACTCTTTTATTTTTTCCCCTAGTAGCATTTATCACTGACCATATCACTTTGCTGTAGAAGCAGGTATTAATACAATTCACACTAAGAAAAAAATCTTTCACCATGAAAACAGCAAAGGGAGGGAAGTGACAAAAAAAAAATCTTTTCTTTTTTTGCAATACCAATTAATCAAAACCAAGAAGCAAGAATTCCAGTTTCCCTCCCAGAGTCCAAGCAAAAGTATGTGGAAGATTTCTTTCAGATAATATCATAACCAGAAAAGTTAGTTTTTCAATATTCTGAGCCACACTAGCATTTCACTGGGAATCTCACAAGTCTGGTCTCTTATCTTCCATGAGGCCAACATGCAGCACTGTTGCTATTTTCCTCTTCTACTGAGACTAAATTTAGTCACAAATAAATCATCCCTTAACCCTACAAGATGGTGGTAACCATAAGGAACAATGTCCAACTGTGAATGTACTAAATGTACTAACCATCTTCCCTTGGCAAATTCTCCTGTAGATTTCAAAAACCTTTGCTTTTTCTGCCAATATAGGAACCCTTACGCAAGATTACAAAAAAAAAAAAAAATACACTCCCAATATAAAGAGCTTAAAAAACCAAAACAGCCAAAGCCAGTGTTAAACCATTTTTCCTTAAGATGGCTTGCAGAACTTTACAATTATGAAAAAAAATTCTCTTGTTTGCTGTTCATTAAGAGAACAAAAACTTCAAAGATCATTGTATATGCAAGCCAAATTAAAAAAAAAACAATTAAAAAATCACATCAGCGCAAGCAAAAACTTTATATGTATATTTATATATTTAAATTGGCTAGCACCTTTGCAGGCACAAAGACCTGACCTGCTATAGCATAAATTGAAAATGCTATCTAGTGATTACAGAAAAACTTGTAAGAAGGACTCTCAAAAAAAGAACGGGCAGGAATTACACCATATTGAAGGAAAAGGTTTGGAAAAGGACAGTTATGAACACATTTTCTGTATAAAAATTTTAAAATAGGTAACAGCACATCCTGCTTGAAGTGCCACTTAAGAAAAATGTCTTCTCAGCTCACAGGTGACTGTCCAAAAACAGAGATAGGCATCATTAACTGTGGAAAATGTTTATAATCTGGCAGCAGACATTTAAATGTACTGCAGTGCAACCTGTAGCAATGAAATCCACCTGTTTCATTACAACAACCAAGTCTAGGCAGTGAAAAGCAATGGAGAACCCAGCTTCCCTCAAAACATGCCAGGATCAGGACCTGGCACACTAAAACAACAGTAAAAAGCCACCTGCACAACTCCCTGGAGATTTATTTGTAAGGCAATTATGGCATGGGAGAGGGCAGGAACAGGAACACCAGTCCCATCAAAAGATCTGGTGGCTTTCAATAGAAGCTATATTGGGGCACAGTAAAATGTAAGAAATTCTGGAAGGATCACTTGAACATCAAACTTCAGGATAAAGAATCCAATAAAATGAGATGTGTTTAGCAGTGCTGTCACACTCAGCCCCTATACCTATTATTTTTTGTGAACCAATGGCTCAGAGGGCAGGTGTTCCTGGCTACAGCTGACAGAAAACAGAAGATGCATTAAAAATTCTGTTATCCTCTGGAAGATCTCTCTGTCACATAAATTAATAATGCCTTTCATGTCTCCCACTACTCCAAGACAAACACTAATAGCACATTAGCTACTTTTAGGTAAGCAAGCAACCAAATACACACAAACATGCTGCAGAAAAACAGCCTACAGTTTTTAAAACTAAAATAATTTCAGAGTAACTCCTGCAGCCTTCAGCAAGTCCTGTGAATTTCTTTGCTGCAATTTCTGTTCAGGACTGACACCAGCTGACAAACTGCAACATCTATGGAGACAATTCCTTAATAGCATCACTGCCTGATAGTCAGGAATGGGGCAGTGGGATCACAGACCAGGCAGGCAAAAACATCTCACAGCCCAGGGACCCCTCCAGAGCCTCTCAGGAGCAGACTGGAGCCACGGATCCAGCTTCCAGGAGACAGAACCTCCATGTCACACTGATTCCTGTGTGCACAAGGAAAGCTTTGAATGGCAGTTTCGTAATAAAAAGCAAAGTCAGCCTTCACAAGAGGCATCTTAATCTGATAAAGGACTGCAGCAGACACATTAGACTTCATTAACAGAGGTAGCAATTGTTGCTATTTACATAATTCACACCCGAATGGCTAGTAAGTATGTCTAGATTACACAGTAGGGCTGCTCACAGTAGAGACTGCAGAGTAGACAGAACAGAGGGGAGGATAGGTAGGAAAGAGGAATTCCAAAAAAAGAAAAGCTTACATTCGAACAAAACCCTGCCAGGAATCCAAATAGTGGGTATAATGAGAGAATTGACATGATTCACAACAACTTAGAGATGTGCTAACCAAGAGAAAAAATGAATTCCTATTACTTCCTAATCACAGTTCCAAAACCTATGGCTGCTACATTACTTTATATAGAAAGTGTGAAGCCTCTGGCTCTTGGGGCTGTTTGGTAGATTTCAAGTTTGACTAGTTTTGGAAGGTAAGAAGGCTCACCACTTTTCAAGTTAAATTAATGACTATTACACACAAAAAAAGGACAGAAGAAAGTTTATTTTGGAGACTGCACTGGACACAAGGCATTGAACCCACGGAATTCAAGGTTGTTAGTCAAAATGTCCTTGACAGCAAGAAAGCAAAAAGGGTGAACGAAATTAAGACAGAAATAAGACAAAAAAGTAACCGTTCATATTAGGATTGAGTGTCTTTCCTAAACAGCTGAAGTACTGCCATCTGTTTATATCCAATCCTTTTTAAAAGCTGGGGGGATGGTGGTGGTGGCATTTGTTTCTTATTTTTTCAATTAAGTTCACCTACTTGCACATCTGCCAGGTTCACTGACTGTAACAGAGCCTGTGTTCTGTCTCACCAAACACAAAATGGGAATTGATACATTCTCCCCCATACACACAGACAGAGAAAACGTGCCAGAAAAGCATCTCAGAAATCCCCAACATTCTTCAGGTGACTTTGACATATTAAAAACATATATTTTGTAAAAGACAGGTCACCAACCCTGACCCTAACAGTTTTGGGGAAAAAACCCCAGCATTCATTTGTAAACGTTTTGTTTCTAAACAGAAAGTGACATTCCTGTTAAGCGCTTTTTACATCTGAAAGGTTAGCAGAAATGGCACCCATACGCTTTTAAGTCACCATAGAACACGGAAATATCTTCAGTCCCTGTCCTTTTTAGATACTTTTCTGTTTCCCATTCCTACAAGGTATCCCATCCAGCAAACACCACCTGCAAGTCTGCAAATGAGAGCCAGAAATACTCATTCATCAGTTTCCTAGTTAATTTCTTTCCCACAAGAACACAATTCCTTTCATGGGATCTCCTTACTCAAGAAGGAAGACATAACACAGCACATGCTCTGATCTACTCTACAGCACTTCCTTTGCAAAAGCATTTTTAACTGGCATCAGGTTTTGTTTCTTATAACACCCTTAAGTCTTGATAGCAGCATAAAGGGTTTGCTGTCACCATCGCAGTTCTGTTCCTTTCTATCTCCCTTCTCCCCACAAAAAAACCCACAAAAAATCCACCTTATTATTAATTTAATAAATACATATAATTCAGCTTAACCTTTATTTACTCATGTATAGGGAGTCTGGCTAGGTGTACCAGGATTTCTTTTGTGCAATGACTGGGATGTAATCAATGTAATGTAAATAAGTCTCTAAATTTAAAGCAGATGCAGAGAAAAAAACCCATCATGTGCCATTTTAAAAGGAAAACACAAAAAGCAACAGGTATCTGTGGGGAGACAGATTGTGGGGAGACAGAGATGGTGCTGAAGGCAATCTTGCCCTTGATATATTGCAGCTGTGTTAATTATCCCAGAGTGGGAACAGCCTTGTTCTCCCAGCTATGGGTGTGATAGAGAGTGAGTTAGCTGGGAGTCACTTGGAGCCTGCTGGCCCTGCTGTGAGCAGGAAGGGACAGGAGGTCGTGTGAGGGACAAAAAGGATAAGACATCCTACAAGGGACAGGCAGGGTTAGGTGGCTGTGCCAGGGACAGGCAGGAGTGAGCTGGAACTGCAGAAGGAAGAGAGAAGAAAGAGAGAAAGAGCCAGAGCTGTGTGGAGCTGCCCATGGGAGGCTACATGGAAAAAGTAAGAAAGATTTATAGGTAACAAGGTGCTGATGGTTGAAGCCTTCTGAAGTTTTACCAAAACACTGAGTGCCATGGCAGTCTCAACAATCACAGGTATCAGAACTTCAACATATCACTTATGTCACACATATCACTTCCTAGGGATAAATTGATTACATTAACTCCCACTCTTCTAACCATCTAGAAGATTGAAAACCTTTGGATGTTAATTTTCTATCATTATATGGCTAAAGAGTTTATAGGCTCATTTTAGAGTATAAAGTCAGTAAATACTATGTGCTTGCATCCATGGCTGTTTCTCTCTTTCCCACAGGTAGCACGCAACCAACAACCCACTTCCCAACAGCAGAAACAAAATGTTAAAAGCACTGAAGGTATTTCAGAAGTGCCTAGAAGCACTAGTGAACCCATGCAGCCAGCCAGCCTAAAGTCACCGTGGGCAACATCACGGTGCAAGGCAAAGCATGCTTCAGCTACAGAAATTCCATCATCATCTCACCCTGACAACAACGATATTGACATAACCCACGTGCTAGGAAACATCACTACTGCTCAATTAGCACTGGATTTTCTAGGATCTCCTGCTCTACTCCTGCCACACAGCAGCCCACTGCATGCCAGAATTAAATTCCTGGCTTGAACAGGCAGCAATGGACAGAACCCTCCTCACCTCACTGGCCACCCTCTTGCAGCAGGGTGACCAGCAAGGGTCAAGAACCCACACTCTGGGTTTAGTTCTATTATTTAAAAAGCCACATGCATCCCTCCACGTATTTCTGACCAAATCATACTCAGCTAAAACAAGCCAGACACTCCAAATGTAATACAATTCTCCAGTAGCTTAGCCAGGTAAGAGTTGTAACAAAACTCTCACCCAAAAGAGGTTTTCAGAGGAACAGGCTTGAAAAGAGGGAGGAGTGAGGGGATGGGAGATAACAATGGGAGAGTATCCTGCTTCACCAAGTAAGGAATAGCAGCAAGGAATTCATACACTGGTTACGACAGTAATGGTGAAATATTTCTATTCATACAGCAGCACACAACTGCTACCAGGAACTGAGAAACTGGCAGATTCAAAGAACAGGAAAAAAAAAAAAAAAAAAGAACCCACTAAATACCAAAGCCCCCTCAAAAAAACAGCCAGGATTTCTCTCATAGCCAAGATTTGCAATTCAGTAAAATTCATAAATACCAAACCTGCCTTTTTTGCTAATCAGGCCATTAGCCACATATTGCAGATGAAAAATTACATGAACAAAATCTCAAAAAAAGCTCAGGATAGGATCAAAAAGAATGCTAAAGATTATGGAAAACATGATGCTTTAATATAGTCCAGAGAGCAGGTTTTCTTCAGTTTAGGCTTCTGCTAACATCCCAGCAGTGATTTAATTACAGTTAAACTGGTTTCCCAGAAGTGGTGGAAGAAGTTCAAACTATGTTGAAGATTATGATAAATTCATATTTCATTCAGTAGATCCCAACCTTTTTCTAGCTGCAGCCCTTCTGGCAGCTTGATGGATCCAGACAATTCCAAATTTCTGGATGATATTGTACACATAGACTTGACTATTCTGGGAACTGCTGTTCTGTGATAAAGTTCTGAACTGTGCTTCCAGAACTGAACTACATTCAGTACAGCTGTTAACTAAAAAATAATCACTGCTTTCATTACTGAAAAAAAATCCCCTATTTTACTACCAACTCTAGTCACAGCAGCATGGGCAAGGTGGTGATTTCTCCCTTCTCATCCTATTTGGAGTGGCTCTAAGGGTGCTGACTCATAACTGCCCCTGAAATTGGGGCACACATCCGAGCTGCTGCAGTTTCCAACACAAACTCCAGGAACGTGTCAGGCTGTAGCTCAGGAGGAGACGTGTGTGCAGCCACCTACGGCTACAGACGCAATAATCTCAGGGAGCAAAGGAGGGCAGGCAGCTGGTGGAGGTTACTGCTGCAGACATCCTTGCCCAGCTGGCCATTGTTTGAGAATTACAACTCCACAGCCAAACCAGACAACCTTCCTGCGGTTCCAGCCTGTTGGATCTGAGGTAACTCGCTATCCAACCCTGCACGCTTGAGCGTGGCCTCCAAAACGTGCTTGGACAAAACGTAAAACACACATTGTTCTCCAGAACAATTACGTTTTTATCTATTTGCTTTCATTCTCTCGGCTTCTGTACTGCTTCCCTTTAAACCACCAGCACCTCCATAGGTGTTTCTTTATATCTTTGCATCTCCCAGTCTCTCCCATTTCCACTGGGCTTCCCTTTAAACCACTTCATACCGTATCAGCATAAACATTAACATGAAACTTCCAGAGCACATACAACATTCCAGGTTAAACAAATTGTGTGCTTCCTAACTAACCTTCAGAGCTCACACTACGAACGAGACAGATGTGGAAGGGCAGCAATTTCTGACACAGGCTTCAGGATGGCAGCAGACTCAGAAACAAAGCACCGTGTCAGCTGACGCTGGCTCGTAGTAGATGCAGTAAAATACACGAAACTGACCAGGCAGCGCTCACCGAGAAAACAGAAAGAAATCCAGCACCGCCACAACGTCTGGGCAGAAAGACACCGCTCACCATTACCTCGGATGAGGTGACGGAGATAACAAAAGCGTGCGCTTCCCAAGGACAGGCTGAATGAGGAGGGGCGGAAAGACACGGCCGGCGAGGCGAATGGGCAGAGCAGGAATGACCGCCCGTGCGAGGCACAACCAAACCCCGCCCGGCCGCGAGCAGTGCCCGGCAGGACGCGGGCCCTCGGGGTGATGTGGCCGCCCCGCCGCGCTCCCCGGGGCCGGACCGGGGCTGCCCC
>VWYP01007053.1:63273-83078 GCA_013400435.1 Pycnonotus jocosus | reverse complement strand
CCCGCCCCCGGAGTGCGTCACCGCCCGCGCGCGTCCCCAGGGAAGTTTGGTCGCTCTCCGGCGCCGTAGCGGCCGCTCGGGGCGGGAACTGCGAACAGGCCGCGGCAGGGCTCAGGTACGGCGGGCAGGGCCCGGCTGCATCTGGGGACCGGGCACCGAACCCGGCACCGAACCCGGCACCGAACCCGGCACAGATCCGGGGCCTCCCTTGCGGGCGGCTGCTGAGCGGACCCGCCCGGCGGGCCAGGAGTGCTCGTGGGGCCGGTGTTTCCTGAAGGAGCCTCGGACAGATAGCAACTGACCCCATCAAGAATCCTTCCAAGCTGGATTTGCTCTGATTTCAGGGTGCAAGGAGCCAACAGCAGCACTGACTTCCTTAGCTCTTACTCCCCAGGGACACTAAAGTGACAGATTATGGCAAATGGGTTAGGTATGTAAGCCTACACAAGGAATGGCACTTACTGACATGTAAATGATCACATTTATTGTTTAAATTAGTATCTTCTTGAATTGAATGCAGCTTATAATGATATTATTTAATCACATATATCACCTATATTGTATTTTTGTATATTAATATATTATTATAGTTTTTTATGTTATAATTACATTTACATTATAATTCAGACCTCTGGTAGGCTGATATCCACTGAGGTCTCAATAACCTGAACTTCCCTTTCAATTGTAGAAGCAGAGGGTCCGTTTTAAATTAATTTCTGTAGAATCATATGCACGTTGCTGGCTAAGAAGGCAGAAGGATGGAAATAGATACAGGCTTGCCCACGCCTCAAATATCCTGCCAATTTCAAGTGTAAATGATTTTCCATTTAACAATAAGCAAGTGTCAACCTGGAGCCAAACAGAGCCTAAGAGCTTTAGGTTTTTCATCCCAGCTTAATTAGTGTGTCATCTTAATAGGGTCTTGCTGCCAGGAGTGTCATCTGTGCCTGTGATCACCGTGGGGTTTATGCTGCACAGTTTGACAGATCTCCCACGGTGCTCACAGAGTTCAGATGGTTTCGTTTCCAGGCTGGATTAATTCCTTGCCTGGTAATTGCATTTGGGAAATCTGCAGGCTTTCTGCTCACAACTGGACAGGCTGCTCTTCCCTGCGAGCCCCAAACCATTACTCTTGGGTTAAGAACCCTGCTGTCTTTGCCTTGCAAGGACTGAAGTGACTTGTACATAAATGATGTGGTGATAAATCAATCTGACAGGCTTTTAGAAAGAAGTGCCCACATAAATAATTTACGATATTTGAGTAATATTCCTCCCTGTGCTGGTCTCCAGAACAAGCTCTTTTCTTTTACTCTGCCTGCATGGATGTGAAACTCCTTGAAGAGCAGATTGTTCACTTTTGGTTATGTGACTGTGAGGTGTTACTGTATCATACCTGGAAAAAAACTACTATGCTAGAGCCGTTTCTCTTTTCTTTCAGTTCTACCCTTGGTCACTGTTTATTGCTAGAAGGTTGTTTTGGTTTTTTTTTTAATTATATAAAAAAGATTATTTGTGCAGGAATACCAGTCAATCCCTTTAATGAAATATATTTACACAGGTTGTGAGTTAATGCAAAGGAATTAAGTAATGTGAGAAATTAAACAGGATTTATATTCTTGGAAAGCAAATGTATTTCAAATTTAGAATTGTTTGGAATGACCTGTTTCCTAGGATGCTGTTGGTGCATTTTGAACTAATGAAACTCTTTTTGCAATGGGCATTGGACTTGAAAACAACAAACAAAATTACATAGCAAATGGGTAATTGACACACACCACTGCTATTAAAGAACATGTTTGGAAGCATAACCAGCAAAATTTGGAAAATATGCAGGCTAAAACACAACAACATATGTGCTAAATCAAGCAGTTTGGGCTGGATCTGTAATTATTGGGAAAGCAGGCTCCTAAACAACTTCCAGCAGTTACACTGACATTCAGTGAACTTGTGGCAGCTCTGTAAAGGCTGCTATGACAGGAAACAGCACAGCGAGTAGGGAGGTGAGTTTCTCATCCTGTGTTCCAAAAATGCAGGAATTGACCAGGTAGGCTTTGTTTCAGATGTTAGGTGTATCCAAAAAATCTTAAATAGAAACACACCCCCACAAATACACTGTTACTCCTCCAAAATTGTATAAAGGTAAGGAAGAAAGAGCTTTACCCTGTGATCATTACAATGTTAAAAAAGTGGAACCAGAATTAGTGTTTTCGGTTCAGTGCAGGGAGGATCATGATCATAGACATGCCAAGAGTAAACCTAGCAGTGCCTGATAAATCAAAGAGTTCAGCTGGTTTTGGAGCCACACAGATTCCAGTAGAGTAAGTGGGATTGCATGGAAGTGTCCACCTGACACATGCTGTAACTGAGCAGGGATTGTCAGAGTGGTGCTTGTACGCCTTGAAAGCAAATATATTTAAACTCCTGCAGGGAGCTCAAACACGCTCTGTTACACCTTTTTTTCTCCTGCTACTACAGAATGTGGTCTGAATGAGTGAGGGGCATGAAAAAGGTACTGTCAGCACCAGAGGCCAGCAGTAGTCTGCAGCAGCCAGCCAGTCTCCTGAGCTGCCCCTGCATTTCCATGTTTAACCTATCAGTGAGTATCTGTTCCTTCTGTTGATGTTAACAGAACATTACCTCACTTTTCTCAAGGTTGTTTACCTGGCCATATGAGAAATCAAAACTGGAGAGGTCTATTGTGTGCAGCTTTTCCACAAGCAATTGCATCATCTCTTTTCCACTCCTTTTAAACTGTGGAGTAGCACAGGCCTGTCTTAATTAGGAACATCTGCCCCATTACATTTGAAAGAGGTACCTCAGCTCTGTGTTTACCTGTGCATAACAGAGAAATCAACTTATAAAATAGTTTGGGGTTCTCAGAGGAAAGAAAACTCCACAGAAATATAAAACTTCTAAAGTTCTTTGCATGTTTTCTTAGAGTAATACAAACCTTAGGTTAAGAATGTGGCATTATCTTTAGTGCTTGCTAAATCACTTCTTGCTGCCTGTGCAACTGTTTGCTCTTGCCGGGCTCAGTGGAATTGCATTTATTGGAAGAATGCTGAAGATTTTTACTCAGCAGACCAAAGCCTCTCTGTGAAGGAAGCTTACCAGATAGAGAGGCTGAGGATGAATGGAAAGCCCTCTGGATGCTCACAGTCTGTGTTGAAGCCCTGTCTTAGCTTGTGGGATGCTGTGATTAATTCCTTGGAACAGCCATGTTCTAGCTGAGCACTGCCCAAGTTGTGGTGCTTGTACAATGCATGGTATGCAAACTATTCTGAAGTGATGCAAAACTGCCTGCTTCCACCTCACACATGAGGAGAACTGGGAACTGGCACTCCCACCACAGGATTAGAGCACAGGGCATGGTTCAAAAACATAGTTTGTCAAGGCAGAGTGGAACTGATAGGAAAAGACATGATGTAGGAGCACAATAAATTTGTGGGGGGTAATGGATGGTGGGACAGAAGGGTGGGTGAGGATGTTAGAAAATTAGAAGTTACGTCCACACAATCATGGCAGGTGAAGGTGTTGCTACCGTAGCCCCACAGTGGTAGATATACTTGAACAGATTAAATTAAGGACTGTCTGTTCTGGAAGATTGGTTTATTTCCTGCACAGGAATTTGTGTACACACACGTTTTTCTCAGCACTGCTCAATTTCACCACCATGCAAATAAATACCTGCTTGTAGTGTGCCATGGAAAATTACTATTTCATATCCAATTTCCCGAAAGAGAGATTGTTTTTTCTGATTATGTACCTAATGTGTTCAAAGTTTGAAAGACAAGATCAAAATATGGTAGCAGTAAAAGCTGTTAAGTTTCTTTACCTGTTCTAGTGTGTCAAGGGAATGTTTTGGAGCACAGTGCAGCACCTTTAGTCTTGTGTGGACTCTTTCTCAGTGACAAGAAAACTTCCTGAGAACATTATCAGCTAAACTTAAAAGAATTCCCTGTAAATAATACATAATGGTCCCATTGCCACAGAGATAGTAAATTATAATTCCTATGTGCCTTTAAATTGATAAACTGCTTGTATCATCCTGCATATTCAAATGGCATATTTGAACTTTAATTTTTAGTCTTTCTGGTTTAAAAATAGGGCATTTTTTAACTCTGGTTAATGAGCCAGGCAGCCTCCTACCACAGTCCTAGCCCCAGAGGGTGTCTGAGGCTCTTGGGCACTCCAGTCAATAGTTTATTATCTACTTCAGCATTAATGTTTCATGTGAGTTAAAACGTTGTGGGGAGAGGGCAGGGCAACGAGGAAACAATATTCCAGTGAGGAGTGGAAGCACCTTGCCTTCCCTAACTCTGGCACCAAGACAGATTTATAGCTCCATTTGCAGAATTAACTTCTCTCTCTGCCCAGCTCCTACTCTAATAATTTTTGATATCGAAGTTCTGTCACTCTGAAATGCTCAGACAATTGCTTTGAGACACAGGGCTTTGCTGTGCTGCACTTCCCCAGCTGCAAAGCCCCCCACATTGCTCTGCTGGAGGGTTTGGTTTAAACAAGGCTCACAGCTGAAGCTGCTCTTGCAGGTAAAACCTGAAACTGCAGTGGCATCCTTTGTCTCCTTCACTCAAACTGGATTCACACATAATTTGAATACAAACCACTGACAACTAAATGTAGACTGATAATGGTGCACACCAGATAAAAGCTTGAAGGACTTTAACTACTAAAACCAGTATTAAGCAATTTTGCATCAAAATGCCACCCACCTACTTTGCATAAATTGGTCATCGTGTTTGTAGGCATGTGACATTTCAGTCATTGTTTCTTCCCAAGGGCTCGCAGTGATTAAGATCTGATTGAGGCAGCTTGGGGGTGTGAGTGGAGGCAACGGTATTGTTCAAATTTCAATTCCCTTGGCCACACACACTATTTATGTCTCTAATAGTCTCCCTCCCCATGCGATGAACTCTTTGCTGAGCAGAGGAAATAGCCTGCTTAAATCACAAGTGTTTCTCCTGGTAACGTTGCTTTCTATTTGCTCTTTTCCAAAGCTAAATGTATTTACAAACTGCTGCTAACTTCTGATTGAAACACATTCAAGTGTATGAATACTGTACAATTATAGACATTTGGGACCGAAGAGGAATAATTCTAGCCAACTAAAATTAACGAGAATTTTATCTACACTTGGCATAATTGCCAGTGCTCACACTCGCCAAGGAAACAACCAGTATCCTTTTTCTGAAAATTGTTTGCCAAGTCCTCAGTAAACTTTGGATTTCTTGTTTAGAGACTGGAAAAACAACTGTTTAAAAAGTGCCACACCTGGAATGCATTAGCAAAGCAGAGTACTGGCCAGGTGCTGACTGACTGGCAAATCATGCTTATCTGCTGAGGATTTTAGGCTTTCTCAAACTGTTTGACATCTCCAGCTCTCTTGTATGTCTGATTTTGTCTTGTATTGCCTACAAAAATCTGAGTGCTGGGCTATTGGTCATGCTCAGCATTGGTGCAAATACAATAAAAGATTATCTCTATGGGTTATTTGAGGGTGCTGCTGCAGCCCCTGGCACAGATGGATCCACAATCTCCCCAGGACCACTGCTCCAGAGCAAGGGGAGTGGCTGTGCAGTGCTGGGAAGTGTTGGATACTGGCTTGGAAAAGGGTGCCATCTACTGAATTATTGGTATCACTTCTTATAGTTCTGACAGGTCCCGTGGTTCTCAGCTCTGCACCGTTTATATGGCACCACATGGCACCAGCCAGGGTGATTACAGTCAAAACAGCAATCTAAAATAAAACTGACAAGTCAGGGTGTAGCTGAGTGAAGTTTTAGAGTTCTCCCTACTTTTTATCAAAGTATTGATGGATATTGAAAGTGTGCCAGGAAGACAGTGCTGAAGAATCTGAAAGAGGGAAATCTTTTCTTTTGCCTTCCCTGGCATGGTACAGTGCCTTTGATCTGTATAATCGGGGGGACACATGATTTGGGGACTGCCCCCTGTGTCCTGAGCACCCCAAATAAAGCACTGCATATAATTGCCTCTGTGTGATTGTATGTTTCTTTCCTCAGCCAACACCTTTACATTCACCTAAAAGGAAAAAACCCATATTTATAATTTTTTTACCAGTGTGATATTTCGAATAAGCTTTTTGCCACGTCTTCGTGTGGGCTGTCAGTTCTGCTCTCCTCAGTCATGATATTTTCTGTGATCTCTAGGCATGCCTGAGAACCAGGGGAAGGACAGTGAGAGCTACAGCAGCAGCAGCAGCAGCTCCAACACTGGGGACTCCGTGGCTTCCTTTGGACAGGTCAGTTCCTTTTGCCCAAGAGGAAAATGTGAGTTGCATGCTCACTCTACTGGAAATCTGCTCTGCATGTTTATTCCTTTTAAACTTGGGTACAGTAAGGCTGGAATCATGCTACACCCTATTGCACTTCACTTTTTTTCTCTGCAATAGTCTTGGCATGCCTCAAGTTATAATAAATTGCTCTGGATTCTTCTCAAAAGGTTTTTAAATCTTTTAAACCTTAAAAGTAGGTCTCATTTTATTCTCTCTTATTCCCAGATGTCCTGAGTCATGTTTACACATATTCTCAATACAGGTTCAGAAAAGCCAACTACTTTCAGCTATTAAAAATAATTTTGAAAAGTTGTAAAATAATTTTAAAAAAGAAAACTGTATCTGGACTGAACAGAGCTTTTGGTGGTGAATCCTCTTCTCCATGATAGGCATTTCTACATAGTTCCTGAATGTGGTACAAGCTTGTGCATTCTCCCTTTTTCCTTATGCTTTTTGGTTACAGGCTTGCATTCTAGAGTCAGAAAAAGATAAAAGTTTTACTCTTAAGTTTAAACAGAACCAAATACAAATTAGAGTGGTTTGGCAGGGGTTGGAATTTATGTGGCATACACACACACTAGAAGATTCTGTGTTCTGCTGAGTTGTTAGGGCAGCCAGTACATGCATACACAGTATTTATGATTTAAGTGGTGAAACCTCTGTTCTGTTCCACTTCAGGCCATAACAACATGAGCTTTTTAATTCTTAAATCCTTAAATATACATTTAGGCATCTCTGCATTTTGGAAATTGGATTTCTACTAAGACAAACCTAAACTTACAACACATTAGGCTTCCCATGATGCTGGTGTTCTCCAATGATACCAGTGATGGTGGAGTTATCCAAAGAAATTGGGTAACTCAAGAAATTCCTATTCTGGCTGCTTTCCTGAGCTGCTGTCCTTCCTCACCTGGTGACATGTGGCAGTGGAGTACGGGTAATCTTCAGTTTTGTTGGAGTCTTTAAATACATTTTTCGTTGGTCACGGAGATGTTTTGGGTTTGAGCAGTAAAATAGAAATTTACATGTGCTTTTGTGGCTAGGATTATTAATGAAAAATAATTGCTGCAACTCAATAATTAATGCCTGTATCCATCAAGAGTGAGAGGAAAAAAGAACAGTCTAATGCATGCGTGTACCCTGAGGTGTTTCCTTGCCTGTTACATCCCAGTTCCAAAAAATGGATGATGCAGTGCTCTGAGGAGAAGAGGGGAAGCTGAGGCAGGGTGAGTGAGATGTGTTTTGCCTTGTTTTTGCCCAGTATCAGTACTCAGCCGGCGAGTATCGCGCCATCCAGCACGCTCTGCGCCAGAGGCTGGGCCCAGACTACATCAGCAGCCGGCAGGCGGGAGGAGGGCAAAAGGTAGGAACAAACGTGATGGTTCAACTCCATTTTTTTTCCCAGGAAAACTAGGGTTTAAATTGTTACAATATTCCTTATTTGTTTGAAGTGAATTTCCCTCTAGTAGTTTAATACGCAGGTATGAATGCAAAGTGAGCATGGCATAGGTTCTGGCTTTTATTGAGCCACAGATTTTCCTTTTACACTTAAAAAGAAACTTATTTTTTCAGTGCTCCATCCTTTACAAAGAAATATTTATCTACTTGTGCAACACTGAGACGTTTTCCCTATTTTTCCCCAGAAGGGGACTATATGAAACATTATATAACAGTGACTGCATTTACCATCTTTAGTGCCCACTCTGCCTTCTGTTGATTAAGTCATATTTGTTGTTATGTTAATCCCCACTACATTTGCTGAAAGAGAGTGCATCTGAAGCTGCACCATCAGCCTTTTATTCACATTATCTGAACCTTGAACTTGGCTGGGTTTCCTAAGTGTGAGATGGTATGTGTAATCTCTGTTTTAAAAATGGAGTGTGCAGAGACGTGTGCACAAGGCTATGTGTTTATATATATATATATATTTATGTGTATGTGCTCTTCTTTTCAGGTCTGTTACATTGAGGGTCACAAGGTCATCAGTCTGGCCAATGAAATGTTTGGCTTCAATGGCTGGGCTCATTCAGTCACTCAGCAGAATGTTGGTAAGGATCTTTTGGGGGCAAAGAAATCTTTGCTCCCTCTCGTTTCACTGTGAAGGAAAATTCTCTCAGATAAGGGCCAGGGTGTCCATAACAGAATCACAGAATGGGACTGGAAAGGACTCTCAGGGATCATCAAGCTCAGCTCCTGGCCCTGCACAGGATACCCCAAGAGTCATGCCGTGTGCATGAGAGTGTTGTCCAAACTCTCCTGGAGCTCTGGCAGGCTGGTGCTGTGCCCACTGCCCTGGGCAGCTGTTCCAGTGCCCAGCCACCCTCTGGGAGAAAAACCTCTCCCTGATATCCAACCTAAACCTGCCCTGGCACAGCTTCAGGCCATTCCCTCGGGTCCTGGCACTGTCACCACAGAGAGGAGATCAGTGCCTGCCCCCCTCTTCCCTCTCAGGGAAGCTGTAACTGCAGTGAGGTGTCCCCTCAGCCTCCTCCAGGCTGAACAGACAGAGTGCCCTCAGCTGCATCACTTCAAAGCACCTGGGCAGAGGCATGAGCAACTTCCAGGTGTCTTAACAGTTAGCAAAAATGAGAGAAATTGAATAATAATGGAGGTTCTGTTTTCATTTTAAATCTGTCATAGTCATTATTCTGAGCGTGTTTATGATTATTCTTGAGCTATTCTAATCAAGCCTCTGATCTCTTTGGGTACACTCAGTCAAAAGTAATTACAATTAAACTACTTAACACCCAGCAGTCCTGAGCCAACTTTCATACTCACCTGTAATTTTTAGACTCTATCAAGTTCATATTCTCAGTTAATATTCTCCTAATCTTTAGGGACTCATCTTTTTCTGCAGATTTCTCTTCTAGCTAACACTCAGTACTGAGGTTTTTACAACAGAAAACTTTAGGGAAATTTTTCAACTATAACATGGTGTTCTGGTGATCTTAAAGCTTCAGCCTCTTCCCTGTTGATAGCTGAAATAGTACCTGCCAGAGGAGTGCTGTCCTTGTTTGCAGATCTGCTGTGCTTATGCTTATGCTGAAGACTGGTTGTTGAAGTAGGTCAAAGCAGCAGCTTAAATTACCTTCTTCCTTCTCCCCCACCTTCAGAATCTTTTCTTAACTCAGGCTGGTAGATTCTAGAAATAAAACAACTTACTTCATTGCTTTCCATCTATTCTGCACCATGGGTTTTTTTTCCCCCATTTCAGTCAAGAAAGGACTGACATCCTTCAAACTTCTAACTTTTTCAGATAGTGCCATAATTAGTCATTCCTTAGAAATTCAGGCATTCTGTCTATAATAAAACCTTGTGCAAAATATTTGCAAACTTCAGACTTCTACTAGATCATAGGAAAGAAACTACTTTCATAGACAACAGTTTCTTTTCCACTATTGTTTTAATAAATTAACACTTAAAATCTGCTTCCAGACTTTGTTGACCTCAACAATGGCAGGTTCTACGTGGGTGTCTGTGCTTTTGTGAAAGTTCAGCTTAAGGTAAGTGGGGGTTTTTTGTTGGCTCTGCCTGTAGCTGAGCAATTGCCTGAAGCTGTGAATGAAAGTCCTTGCATGGGTCAGAGCACAGTCCTCGGATACTGCTCTGCATTAGGGAACCTGCTGGTGTCCTAAGCATTGACCTTGCTGTGGAACAAACAGCCAAGAGCAAGTAACCAGGCTTGGGAAAACACACCACCTACACATGTAAAATCCTCTTTTATTTGAAATTGTACTGCAGGACGGCTCATACCATGAAGATGTGGGATATGGAGTCAGTGAAGGCCTGAAGTCTAAAGCCTTATCCTTAGAAAAGGCAAGAAAGGAGGCAGTAACAGATGGACTGAAGAGAGCACTCAAGTAAGTGAAGATCAGCACTTGTACATTTTCAGAAGTTGTGTGAGAATGAAGGGTTTTCAGTTACAATGAGCCCTCTTGTTTCTCAGGTGCTTTGGCAATGCTCTTGGGAACTGCATCCTGGACAAGGAGTACCTGCGAGCCGTCAACAAGCTTCCCCGGCAGGTGCAGTACAGGAGCTGTGAGAGCAGGGGCTGCAGAGCCCCACTGCTCCTGCTCCTGCACTCACAGGGCTTGTCAGTGCTGCTGTCTATCAGTGCATCTCCTTCCTGGGGGTTCCTGAGACCAACAGCCTTGCTGACACACACACACAAAGCAGAGTGTTCCTGAAGTGGCACCTCAGGAACCACCATGGATCCTGCCAGCTCCTGCTGTGCACCAGCTGGGGGCTGGAGGCTTCTAGGCAGTGACCTGCTGCCTTGTGGAAGGAGGGAAAAAGAAAGCCTTCTGCAGGTGCTGATCCATGGACTTTCACAGCAAAGCTGCCTTCAATCACTGTAGGATTTGCCAAACTCTGCTAGAGGCAGCATGGCAGTCCTGTCAAACGCTGTAGGAGCAGATCCAAACTAACACCTCACCAGGTAAAGATGGCCCAAGTCTCTGGTTTGCCACAGTCATCGTCTATTAGAGGCATTGCCACAAACTGGTAAGGTGACAGAGCCAAAACATCCCATCTTTAATAAACGGAATATGGTGTACCTTCCTCAGAACTTAGTAAAGATTGGCCTTGCCCTTTAGCACAAGCAGAAAAATAAAAGCAGGACTGGTAAAACAAACTCACTCAGCAACAGCCTTATGGGGCTGTGAGAAGCTGTAAAATCCTGCATCGATCACCAACACCTGTTGTCATCTGTAGAGCAGTGTGAGGAGACCTCACCATCTGCCCTGCAGCACTGAACAATTAAACCCACACAAAGTCACAGAATTTCAATGATTAACTGACTGAATTACCGGGTACTGAAAGAGCAGTTCGGGTTTCTAACTTACTGTTTGACTTAGAGCAAGCAAAATAGATTTTTAATCAGTGCTTATTTCATTAACTTGATTATGGAAATTTCTAAACCTTTTCTTTTTTCTCCTTTCCCAGGTACCCCCTGAGTTAGACCTGGTCAAAGCTAAAATACAGGACTATGAGCCTGAAATAGAGAAAGCAAGATACAGCAGCTATGTGGAAAGGCAGAATGCAGCAGGGGGACAGCACTGTGAGGTGACACCTGGCTGTAAGCCTGGCCAGGCAGAGGCTGCTGTAGTGACAGCAGATCAGAAACAGGCCAACGCTTCCAGGTGAGACTGCTGTTATAAATGTATTTTTAAGCTGTATTAGAAGTTACTGGGCCTTTTAAAACATGTAGACAGCTCAATCCTAAAGACTCCGTAAAGAACTAGTTCAGTGGATTTTCTTTATTGTTATTTCTTAATGATTTTTTTATTCCCAAAATGTAATTGCTGAAGTCCTGTTTAACTTTGTGTTTCTGTGGGGAGGACAGAAGCACAGACTCGCTGGCCATGGAGTGTGATGCCACTTACCAGAGGAAACTGCGGCAGAAGCGGCTGCAGCAGCAGTTCCGGGAGCAGATGGAGAAAAAGCAGCAGGTCCCAGGAGTTACTCCCAGCAGCAAACAGGGTGAGAAGTGGCATTTAAAACTGGCACTTCCCATGGGATCTGCTGGCAGGCATGGGTTACCCACAGTACAGGAGCCTGGCCAGCTTCACGTGCTGGGCCATCAACACACCTTCGAGGTCAAAGGCAGAAGCATTATCATGTATTCCCTCTCTGTGTCCCAAAAGTCAGGAATGGCAGCTCTAAACCTGCAACTTTCCAGCCACCCTAAAGCAGCAGTTGCCAGCATCCAAGCTGAGGCTGCAGTACTTGGCAAAAAGATATTGCCTGAGCTGCTGATATGTGTCCCTTGGCTCATGGGGAAGACTGGGGCCATGTGGGAGCAGGAACATGGAGATGGACAGGCTAAAACCCACCTTACAGTAGCACAGTTGCTCATACCTGATGTCATCAGGTACAGAATGTTACTTCCCACATGCTGCTTCCAAGCCTTAACCAGCTTAACCACCTTGCCGGCCTAACCCTAACCGCCCCTGAGAGCTACCCTAACCCTAGCCGCTCCCGAGGGCCCAGTAACCCTAGGCCCCGGCGCCCCCGAGCCTGGCAGCCCTAACCCTAGCTGCCACCGAGAGCCCAGGAACCGTAGACGCCGGCGACCCGGACCCTGGCTCCATTAACCCTAGCCGCCCTCAAGAGCCCAATAACCCCAAGCCCCGGCGCCGCTGATCCTGGCTGCCCTAACCTTAGCTCTCCTGGAGAGCTCAGTAACCCTAGGCTCCGGCGCCCCTCAGCCTGGCCCTGCTAACCCTAGCCGCCCTCGAGAGCCCAGTAACCCTGGTGGCAGTGCTGGCTGTCATTTCAGCCTCGTGCTCAGCTAAGAAGGAGCCAAAGGGTGTTTCTGTGTTTCTGGCATTAATCTCTCCTTGTGTTGCCTCCTTGCAGCAACATCTGATCCTCCCATGAAGCACAGCACTCCAGCAGAAGTGCAACAGGATCTGGCAATAGAAGAGGAGTTCTTTGCAGGTCAGCCAAAGAATGATGAGTAATAAAAGTGTTAAACCATTGGCATTTAAAGCAAGTTAATGCAGAATAGAGTGTAAGGGTAAAAGCTCTGAAGAACTGGAGTAACAGAAGTGTGAGTGTGATTCTGACCTTAACAATCAAACCTTGCTTGAGTGGCAGGGAGATGAGTCCATCAGTGAAGGGTTTCACTTAGGCTCTTCAGTAGAGTTGTAACACCTGTTTGATAAATCCTTTTCCTGAGGTGAAACTGCACAACACAGAACTTGGGGGGGATTTGGGGTGTGTCTTTTCTCAGTATAAACATGGATATTTGCATCACACACTGTGGTGCCTGCACTTTGCTTGAGTCCACAGCACAATTGCTGCACAATGATGTAAGAGATGCTTTACAATTTAATGTTACAGTGGTCACTGCTTGTAGGAAATGAATGTGCTGGTCCTGGAACTACTGCCACTCCTATAGTACTGTGTCATGGATCCCCTTCTCATTCCTTCCAGATGATCCTGAACTTTGGGACATTTCCTTGGAGAGCACTGACCTAAAGGTAACAGGTGCCAAAATATCAGAGCCCTCACCAGCTGCACACCAGGCACCTGGGACACCCTGTGGCCAGCAGCAGATGATCACTCGCAGCAGGACACCCCACAGGGGCCACCCGCACAAAGCTGCTGCCAGGCTGGCACAGCTGCAGCCCCCTGCTGCAGCCCCCGGCAGCAGCTGCGCCCACCAGTACACCCCAGGTACGTGCTGTCACACGTGACTGAGCTCTGGCTTCACTGGGGCTCTTGGGACATTGGGAAAGTCCAGTGGGAGAAACATTCCTTTCTTTTGGACCTGGCTGCAGATGCTGGGACAGTGGTCTTGGAAAACTGCATTTTTCCATCCTTTTGTCCTGTCAAGGAAGAGTTAGAAAAAGAATTGAGGAGGACATTTAGAGGCAGAAAAAAAATGTCCATTTCTCACTTTTTCCCTGTTGGCAGGGTGCAGCCCCCTCAGGAGAAGTCAGAGCTTGAAGAAAAGGAAGCTGGAACCTACGTGAAGCACCCGGTGGGATATGTGCCTCTGTCACCACAAGGCTGCAGCTGGCTTTCCAAATTGTGTCACATGGACTCTGCTGTACATCATGGTGAAGCAAGAGAGAAGAGTTTCATACAATCAGCAAGAACTTAATGTACTCTTAGGTTATTGTGTATTTCAGATGCCTTTTTCTATAACCATGCCATTACTTGTGCTTCTGCAGCACGAGGCCTGTGGCCGTTTTACAAGTGGACATTACCTGTAAATGGCCTGAAGCAGGAACAGAATGGATTGTTTTTTAATGAGATGCAATTCCTAGCTTGTCTCTCCTTCAGTGCTGCATTCCAGCACAGAGACAGAGCTTTTCACTACAGTGGGGAGCAGGGGCTTGTGGCCAGGGGACAGGAGGCTCGAGGCTGTGGCTGTGCACCCGGCCAGCCGGGCTGACACCAGCGGGCTTGGAGGTGCAGTCCCACTCTTCGTGCCTTGGCTGCATGGCCGGGGCAGAGCCCCTCGCTCCTGCGGCTCTTCCCGAGCCTGTTTCCATTCCCGGGCCGTCCCCGCTCTCCGTGCATTTGCCTCGGGGCAGGAGCACACCGGGACCGCTGCCAGCCCGCACACGGCAGCCCCGTGCCTGCTTCGAGCCTTTGGAACATCAATGGCAGCTGCACTGCTGGTTTTAAAGAAGCTTTCAACCCCTTTCAATACAGAAATAAACATGAATTTGAGAAACAAACCCTGGTGGGAGCTGTTCGTGCCTCTATGCCCTGCCAGCCGTTCCACCTCGTTCCCTGCTGACCGGCCTCCAAGGAGGCAGCACCTTCTAAAGCTGAAGGGGCACCACCGCACCTGCACAGCCTCCTTTGTTTTGGGCGGGGCAGAGGGAAACCTCGCAGGGCTTCAGAGGTTACAGCACAGCCAGCAGCTGCTCGGTCCTTCTAACCAGCGGGCCAAAGGAAGAATTTGTAGGCAGTATTGGAAAAATGCTCCCTTACCAATTTGGAGCAGCTCGGTGAGGAAAGAGAGGAGTTCTGCTGGGCTGGCCGGTTCTGTGCCCGTGCAGTTCTGGCACCACCAGGGCAGGGCTGAGGCCAGCGGCCCCGCCTGGCAGCGCTGCTCCTGCCGGGAGCGGTGTCACCGAATACACAAAGCAGCGAAAGGCTCTGGGTGCAGCCGGCTCCGGGACGACACAAAATACACAAAGACAAGAACTGGGCGGCGGAGCGGGACCGAGCGGGGAGCGCACGGGGATGGAAACAAGCACAGAAACAAACAGAAAAACAAACACAGGCAGAAACACAGCTCCTGGGAAGGTGCCGCCCGGGGGGGATGAGCATGGACCGAAAAATACATTGCGGCCACTGAGGCGAGAGGATACATCGGTCTCAAAACCCGTGGGGAGTGAGTGTACGGTCAGAACCGGAGCTGTGGGAGACACGATCCCGAATCGTGGGAGAGCACGACCGTGAGCCGAGGGGGAGGGCCCAGAGCCGGGAAACAGAGTGCGAGGAGACGCGGGACACGGGGTGGAGAACCGTGGAAATAGCACCAAGTGAGCTGCGGAAACGCGATGGAGAATGGTGGGAGAGCATACGGTCTTGAGGGGAGGAGACAGCGGCCAAAAACTCGTGAAAAATACACGGCGGAAGATACGCGCCGCGGAGCGTAACACACGCCAAAGTACGCACGGGGAGCCGCGGAGTAACGTCCAGACTGAGAGTTTAAAAATGGGGTAAAATACGGGAAATCTCAGATCACGAATGTCAGCTGACGAAAAAGCGATAATACGTGTTTGGGCACTTATATTGCGCAAACAGGATCAAACAGGATAAAAGGAAATTGCGAGCTTTATTACTATGGCGTAGAAAACAATGTGAGAGGAGATGTACAAAATGCCTTTTCTATCGAAAGGCGGGACAAGTTGGGGCAGTTTTTGTAGGCAGCGGCCATAGGGGAAGATATGGTAACCACAAAATCGTTACCTACATGGTATTTTATTAGAAATTCGTTTAAAAAATTACAATCTGCTGAAGGACCGCAGCTGCTCCGGCAACCGCCCCCCGCCCGCGGTCCAGGGACCTCTGGGTCAGTACCTCCTGTGTCTGCAGCTGTTTCTGTTCCCTCTACCCACGAACGATGGATACTTTACCTTTAAATTCCGTTTTTCATGTTGAAAAGCCTATTAAAAAAATGTTATATCCACTTTCAAACTGCTTCCAATCTTTGCCATGTGAAGACGCCGCGGGGGGACCCGAACAAAGAGCCCGGAGACGGAACCTGTGTGCGTGCGCCCCTGCAAAATGGTTCCGGCGGGACACAGTGTCCCCGGGCGGCAATGCGGGCTGGCCGCTCCCGCTGCACGGGTGCCCGCGGCAGCTCCGCGCGGTTGAGTTTTATTCTCCAGAAAGCTCCGAGCTCCGCTCGGTTCGCAGCTCCACACGGAACGCGCGAGCTCTGCAGACGGCAGGAAGCGGAGCGCATTTCCCGCTCCCGGCTCCTTCCCGGGGCTGAAGGCTCCAATGCCGTTCCCTGTGCGCTGTGCCGGGCTGGGCCCTGCATCGGTGGGAGGTGGGAGCCATAAGCGCTTCGTGCCTTTTTAGCCTTTTCTGTAGTTTTTTGCGGTGTTTCCCTCTCCTTTTGCTATGTGCAGCCTTTTAAAGGTACTAATTTGCAGTTCTGTTACCTTCTGTTGAGCAAGGTTAAGTTTAGACAATGTTTTATATAGATCACAATTGTATTCAGTACTAATAATTATTAACTTTGAGTTTTCTTAAGTGTACCTTCTGTTTTACTGAGGCCATAATTGAGCTACATTTTGTTAATATAAAGTCCTTTTGGGGCAGAGTTCTATTGAGTTCATTTTGTTAAGCTTTATTGCTGTCAAAATTACTTTATACCAGGTTTGAGTGTTACTCTATCCGAGTTATTAAAGCTTTTACTGGTAAGGTGTTCAGTGTTTTCTTTTCTTTTATTTTATTGTTATAGTTACATGAAGATCTGGAATATATTATCTCAACTTTTTCAGACAATTATGACTGATACATTTTTAGGAGAAAAAGTTACAGATGACCTCACCCCTGAGAAGTCAGAGCTGTGTTATGAGCGTGGTAAAAGAATGGGTTAGCTAATCAGGGGCAGATCCTGAGGAAAAAGGAACTGCAAGTGTTGAAGGAATGGTTTGGGAGGACTGGAAGACTGACCAAATGGGGGAGAGACACTGCTGTGAGGAATCTGCTGTAAGGTTAGTCTGGGTCTGCAGCTGGGCCCTGCAGTGAGAGTTTGCAGTCAAAGGTGCAAGCCTGCAATGAGAGGTGGCAAGGAAATACTTGGAGCCATATTCTAGTAGGAAATAACCAGCAGTCTGCAAAAGGAACCCTACAGTGGGAGTTTGCTGCCGTCAAAAGTCAGTGAGTAGTTAAGATCAGGATGGCTGAATTATAAAGAAGAATAAACTGGGACCATTTCACGTTACTGGACAAGAGTCTGTGGCTTGACCCGTCTCTGTCTCAAACATGAGGTCTGCTGTGACAATATTAATTACATAGTGTGAACTTACTGATATGATAATAGGAATTCTTCATAAGCTGGTATTATTGTCTTATAGCCAGCTTTTCATGTGCTTTACCATCTGCTTGTGTGTAATTATCTACAAGACACATGTCATTCCAGGATCCTTTTTTGTTCTCTAGCTGCTTATGCATCTCTTGGACCAGGCTGCCTCTCTAGCCAGTCTCTGCACTGGCTCCGTGGTTTGGCCCAGTGCAGTCTCATAATTTTGAAGTATTTTTTGGAGTTCCAAGAAACCACATCTGAGCTTTGCCAAAAGCCTCCTCTGAACTGATGGTACTGTGACCTTTGCTCCCAGTAATCAGGTGCAGTCCCAGTTCTTGTTACAGAAACACTCCAACAGTTTGCTGTGTTCAAAGCATCCCTATCCTGAGGGAATTTCAGAGGACACCAATTATTAGATGGTTCAATTAGTCTTTCACCCCAAGATTGTTAAGAGCCTTGTTTTCAAATATGTCTAGGGAATTCTGTGTAGGGCCAGGCCTTAGCTCTACCTGGATGAGAATTTTGCCAACAGACCCAGGTGTTTTCTGCATCAAAACAATACTCCAGTAGCTTCGACTTGGCAATTTGACCCTATGAATATGACAGCTGGACCTATTTTTGAAGTGAGCTTGGGAATAATTTTCTGGAGATGATTATCCAGTTCTTCACTGATTTGAAGTTTATCAGCCGTTTGCAGACTCTGGGATGATGGTACAGCATTTCAGAGATTGCTCATTACCTAATTTCACATGTGTTATTAATTATGTCTGTTATCTGATATATTCCTCATTGTTGTATTTGAGTTATTCCTGATTGCTGTAACTTTCTGGTTTCACTATATATATTCTTCTGTTTTGATGTTCTGAGGCTTCAAACAGGACCTTGCTCCCATGATTTGCCTGACTGCTCTGTCTAACTGTAAAGACATTTGGAATATTCAGCATTTATTCCTGCTCCTCCTACTCTGCCTTCATCACTTAATCAGTCCTCTTCCCTTTCGAGATCCTTTACTGTCCACCTACCTCCTGAACAGAACAAAGAACAGGGATTGACTTCATCGTGGAAAGACAGGACAAGCTGTAATTAACGGCAATAGATTATATCTAAAAAACAGTTCCACATTTCACCGGGAAGAAGTACATTCCACATGTTTGAGTCATGCCCTCCCTGTTGAAACCATACACCTGCTAGGAAGGGAGAGTGCAGACCTTCCCAACTCCTGAATTCAAAGCTGCTCCAAACTTCTACAATGAAAAAAGATTCAAAAGTCTGAAACAAAAATAATGGCCTCAGCTTCCTTGGCTCTGGAAACAGTGCAAATATAGCTGTGCCTCCTCTAACAAAGTCACTGCAATGAGCCTCTTGAGATTGGTCCCTTTGAAAAGGGCAGGAAAACTTACACTGGGAGCTTTTTTTCCCCTTTGAGGCTTGTGCAGCATGACTCATAACAGAAGCTGTTCTTAAAATGGAAAGAAATGCAGCAGCAATTAGTGTTTAGAAATACCAAATTCCTGCAAGTGTGCAGTTGAGAATGACGCTGTGAAGTTGTTCACTCTTGACCATTCCAGTTCCAATCCCAGGACTGAATTCCTGTTTCTGAGGTGGCTGAGGAGCCCCTTGTGCCAGCCCCGCAGGGTGGAAGCACATCCCTGCTGCATCCAGCCCAGAGCCAGGCACAGAGGAGCGGGAAATGGTCCTCAGGACACCCCCTCGTGCCTCAGTGCCACAAGCAAGCACAGGACCTGCCACTGCCATCCCTCCCTCCCCCTCTGCTTCCATGGGGACAGCCACCAATTCGTGCCTGCCACAGATGAGCATGTTCGGCAGCTTGGTGCCAGTTTCAGCCACAGGAGCAGTGACAGCAGATCCCTTCTGGTCCCTCGGGCCATGGCCCTGCTCAAGATCCATTCCGGAATTAATCTCTGCAGTTCTTGTTTTGGAGCATCCTGTTCAAGGCTCATGGCTGGTCGCTGCTTTTGAGCAGTTAAGGTTCTCATTAAATTGGGTTTCTTGTATTTCCTGTGGCAATCTGGTAAATTAGATAACAGTTACAGCACTGCAGGATGGGGACAGGGGCTGGAACCTGCTGTTCCACAAGAAAATCCACAGCTCAACCAAAGCAGGTTTGGTTTATTTGAATGGCTTCATTCAATATTCTACAAAGGTAACAAACCGCAGCACAGGGCACAGTCATACAAGAAGGGTTCAGTGCATAACACAACTAACTATGGCCAGGGAAGCCTAAAGTTTCAATTTTTTTTTTAATTTTTATTTTTTTACAGTGTACATTGTTAATGTAAAGAAAACGCTTGTAATTCAGAAACAGATTTTATGTGGAAAAAGATACTCAAAGTGTAATATTAAACAAAATAATTTAACAGTTCAGTAGCATTAGTTTATTCCTCTAGACTTCAGTTATTCATCCACGGGAGGAGAGGGTAAATAAAACCAGTTCTTGCATAACATTAAGTGAAAAAACGA
>VWYP01007053.1:0-59223 GCA_013400435.1 Pycnonotus jocosus | reverse complement strand
AAAAAAAAAAATTCTTCCTTATGTCCAATCTAAACCTACCCTCTTTGGTTTAAAATCTTTGTCCTTGCTTCTTCATTGCAGGCCCAGGCCCTCTTTCTTACAAGCTTTATTTGTCTCTGGAGGCTTTTTGGGAAAGAAACGCTTTTCTGCTCATGGCTAGAATTATGCACTGATAAAAGGTATTCAGCATGAAGAAACAAAAGAAACAGAGGCTGCTATCTCATTGCAAAGGCACTGTGTGAGCAGCAGAAACTTGTTTATATCCTCCTGTTCCCATAGGATTTTGTGATTAATTTGCTCTCCAATCTCATTTCACGGTTCTTCAGGTCAGCCTGGTGTTACTGTGACCATCTGAGAATCCTGACTGGTTGACAAAAGCTACCAGATAGGCAGTGACTGTCAGCTGCTGCTGGCAGATCAGGGGGGACCGTGACCTCTGTCTAGATGGGTCTTGAACATTAAAATTAACCTCTAATTAAAACAACACCTGTGGTAACTTGAAACAAACTTATGGTAATTAACTCACTCCCCTGTTAAGTACTGGTTGTGTTTTTGTGCTGCCCTTTCACTTGTTTCCTCCTTGTTTGGAGGAAGCTGCTACGGCAGCATGCCTTGGAAGTGTGATACTGAGTATTGAGCATACTGTGAATTCACTGAATATTGTGGTTATTTAGAGGTAATTCAGCAGCCCTGATTTGTGTTCTGACTTATTTCTGCAGGAAACCTTAATGCTAGAAGAACAATTTTAATGCTAGGTATTTAGCTGTTGAGGCTGTTGGTGGTGCCTGCTTGGCCTGCTGCAACAATGTGACAATTTGTCATTATATGATGCTTGGATTGTTGTGTGCAAGTTCCCAGGAGAGCAGAGATTGTTTCTGTGAGTTAAGCAATGTGCTGATGTGCTGCTGGAGACTGACCTGTGAACAGTTGAGCTATGCCACTTGCAAATTGTGTTTGTCATGTGCAGCATGTCTTCTGTCATAGAAACTCCTGGTCCCTCAAGCACTGAGAGAAAAAAGGGCAGCAGAGGCTGCTGAGGCTCACCTGTATTCCTGGATGTATCACATAGGTGAGAGGTGTCTTTTTTGCAGACATTCAGCAAGTTACTTGTGGACTCCCTTCCTTTGTCAAACATTGGTGGTCTTCATCTTACAGCCTTGTGAAGGGTATTGTGTGCAGCTCATTAGCACCCTCTAGCCCAGGATAACTGGATTCATGTCCTACAAATAATCCTGCTGTTTTTCTGAGAATAGCAAATAATGGGAAGAAGTTCCTCAGTAAGGTTGTGGCATTTCTGCCCATAAAGTTTTTAAGGGCTTATTAAGCAAAGATCTATCAGTCATGAACTGGTAAATTAATACATTAAGGAGTATACAGTGAGAACTTTAGTTACTGTGCTGCTTGTTACCCATACTTATTATCATTAATTATTAAGAAAGGCATTTTATGAAGAACACAGTGAGACTTTTACTCTGAAAAGCTGAGGCTATAGTTTACCTGCAGAAAGAGCAGGTGGAGCATAAGGAGTTTCCTTTTAGGGCTCAATATATTTTGAAGTGGAAAACTTGTCATATATTACAGCTGGTGTATGTCTTCAGCTGAGAAGCACAGGGAGATGCTGAGAAATCTTGGGTGAAACTTGTGATGCTGTTGTGATGCTCCATGGATCTTCCCTTGTCCTCCAGGGACAGGAAACAGAAGCTTGTGTTACCTTGAAAGGATTGTTTATACCTTTATAACTTCTTTTATGAAGTAATTTTTCAGGCAGGAAAGCTACTTGTCTAAAAAATGCCAGTGTATTTTTCTTTCTGGCATAGTGTGTAAAGGAACGATGGATGTTTAGAGTTTACTGCATTTAAAGCAAGATTTTGTCACATCTCACTTCTCAATATTTTCTTACATTCTCTCTTCTTCCCCGTTCCTCACTGTATGCTCCTACTTAGATTTTTGTGTAGGGAATTTAGCTAATAGCACATGTCAGTGAACTTTATTTCTATAATTGTCTACACATGGTACTTGAATACTTTTATAATTCTGTCCCTGTGCCTTACAAGGAGGATCTGCTGCTTGCAACTGCTGAAGTATAGGCCTTTACTAGAATTCAAAACATCCAAATTTGTTGGATGGACCCCATAATTAGTGCTTGTAACAAAATGTGCATGTTGGGTGGAAAGAAGTACCAAGAATGTACTTGTAGGCGCTCAGTTTGGTCCCTCAAGTGTTTTGGGGAGTTTTGGTGGTTTTTTTGTTTGGTTTTTTTTTTTGTTTGGTTGGTTTGTTTTTTTTTTTGTTGTTGTTGTTTTTTGTTTGCTTGTTTGTTTGTTTTTGGTTTTTTGGTTTTTTTTTTAGGCTTGCAGAACAATATTCTGTAGAGATATATTGTAGAGATCAGTCTTGAAAGTAGCTCCTGAAATCAGAATTTAGAAGATGTTTCAGTTTTGAGGAAAGGAGCAGATTTCTGTTCAAAGGACAGCTGAAGTAGTGGATGAAGATGATGTCTGACTTTCATATATTCCTCAGCTGTTTGTTGGCTGTTTGGAGACTGAACTAACTCAGTTTTCTGTGTGAGAGGATTTGAGTCTGTGGCCAGACATTATCCAGACAATGTGCTCAGCACCCATAGAGAGAGCATTAGGGACTGCAGATACTGAGTTCTCTAACCTTCTACCTTTCCCTTTGCCAGCTGTTCACACCCCTTGGTGTAGTTTGTGTGTTGGCTGATGAACAGAATGAGTGTAAGCTTGTCTGCCTAGAGGATTAGCCTGGCCTTTTCCCTGGCTAAGGACCTTGGAGCTCCAATTGCTACTGAACCCAGTAGCTGTGACTCTAACCTGGATCTCCTCAGGCACATACTGCTCCTCCCCACCATCTTGCTGCATGGGAATAAGCTGTGGTGGTCATCTCAAGTCCCCTGCAGATCCTCCTTCCTTTACCTTCACAGAGCCTGTGTGGCAGAGCTCTTCATCTGGCAGTGCAGCCCTTGGGGTGCAGCTATCCTTGGGATACATTAGAAGATGTGCTGAGCAAAAATACCATGTGGGAGGGAGTTAACTGTGTCCTGGCTTGTCAATTTGCCACATACTTTAATGAGGAGTATCTGCATGCTGGCCAGTGTACCTTGAAATCACTATTAACAGGCTAAGGTAAAAGGCAAATAACTGCTTATAACATCCCAAATGTCCCAAGTGTAATTATAAATGCTTCCAGAATGTGTAATCTCTTTATGTTGGGAGGAGACTGGAAATCAGATGCATGTGATTGATTAAGCAGAGGAGCTAGTGTGTTCTACTGGAGTGTAGGTGGTGAATCTTTCCAGACAAGGATAAGCATGTAATAGGAAAGCATGTGCAGAAGTTTTTTTTTGTCCTCAAGGATTTTAGGCATCAAAATCTGGATAGAATTTTTTTTCTTTTCTCTCTCTCCTTCACATTTATGTAGAGGTAAAGGATGGGAGGATGCATCTGTATGTACTGCCTGTCTGCAGTTATCTGCACTTTCTGTAATGTCACATCATTCAGAAACTCTACTCTTGTCTTTATTTCCTGCCCAAACACCATCAGCAGAATAAAAAGCAGATTCCAGAAAGTCATAATAAGTGTAAATAATACCCCCCTTTTACTAATTATCATTTGACTTACTAAAATAGTATAAAAATGAAAAGGGTATTAAGGTACAAGTGAAAAAGCAGGTCTGCTCCAGCCCTAAGCCTTGTTATCAAAGCAGTGTGGTGGGAGCTCAGCTTTAACCATGTTCTCTCTGGATAATTGTGTGAGATCAACAGCTGACCAATAAAGCACAGGTCAGCAAGCTCATTGTTATGAAACCTTGACATTTAGAATCAAATTTGATATGCCTCTATTCCTTTCTTAGGGCATCTTAACAAAAGGGAAAATAGGAATTTTGTGGTTCATTTGGCTTAAACAGTGTAGTCTGACATACTGAATATTCCCTCTATTTTCCATGTGGGGCTGGCCATGGTGTGCTTGGCTTGTTGACACCCTTGCATGAATAAAGCAGAAGATGTGCAATTGCAGATTGCATATTGAACCCTGAGATGCAGATGATCTCCTGGACATCCTGATTTTCAGTTTGCAGTAGTAACAAAGTGATGAGTAGTAATATTAGTAGGAAGTGGAATTGCTGCCTGTTGTAGCTGTGCACAGGCACCACTCTGGCAGTGTACTGTGCAACTCAGCCTGGAGCCTCCCTAATCCTGAGGCAGTGGTCAAAGAAGGGGTAAGTTAGTCAAGGACAACGGACAGGAGGAGATGTACATGCTCTAAAGCAATAATTTGTAGCAGTAATGGATGTTCAAGGTGAAATTGTTACTTTGCTGACGTGGAAGGCAAAGCTCCTGTCAGTTCCAACTGATTGAAGGGTTTTGTCCCGACACAGTGTGCATTTCTGTATAGTTTAAATTTGTATGGTCGGGTGCTAAGGTTGATGTTTGAAGTTTACTGGAAGGTACAGGTTCTGCAGACTGTGTGGAAAGTTGTCCAGCAACATTGTTAGGATTGGTTCTCTCTCCCACCCTTAAACTAGATCCACAAGGGCCTTGGTTGTTCAAAAGATGGAAACTTCCTTAGAGGTTTTGTGCTCACCTATCTGTTTTATACACTCTGTATTAAATAACTACAGGCTGGAGAGCATTTGTTGCTCAGAAGAAGGGACTGAAGATCAGGATTCACACTTCTCCCTACACTCTATCTCACCCCTTCTTTTTGAGAAACCTTGCTCTTGTCCATTCCTTGACCATGCAGGCTGAGCTAAGGGGCTCCAGGCAGCCTTTGGTGGCAGCTGCTGAGACATTACTCAGCCTGTGGTCATCCTTGGAATACTGTAACACAGTGTGGGAAATGTTTTCCTTTTTATGGTGGAAACTCTTGTCTTTCAGCAATCTTAAGCCACTTGAGAAGGTCTGAAGATGGCACTGCAGCATTGTGAGCACCCTCTGTGTGTGAGCTGGTATCCTGGATGCTTGTGAAGTTTTTTGTCTGAGGTTTTTCTGTGTGTATGTGTGTGACTGTTTACATGGGTGCTTTTACCTGTCTTGCACTACTGTGTCTACTCCTCTCATGTTTGAAAATATTTATAATATTATGTGTGTAATTGTGGAACATCATTTCAGAGAAGACACAATATGCCCAGGCTGCCCCTTGATGTGTTCATTAAATTCAAAATGTGCAGTATCTCCTGCCTGCCTGTTGTGTTAAAGATCCACTATGAGTGTTTCTTCACTTGGTGAAGAGCTGAAGGGCAAAATTAAATGCACTTGCTCTTTATGAGAGTTTTTTTTAATAAGGTTAAGGGCAAACAGTAAAAATACTAGGCTGCTGTTTGAATACACTTGTGTGGGGGTTTTGTTGTTGGTGTTTTCTTAATATGCTGATGCATATAAAAATGACACTCTTGGAAAGGTAGGTGAGTCTGTTCTAATGCAGTGAAAACTGAGACTTTATGATCCCATGCTGCACTTGTTTGTTAGGATATTCCCTGGAAGTGACTCCTGTAGTTTAGTCAGAAATATTTCAGTGTGAAGTGCCATTCAGTGTTGCAGTAAAAGACCTGAGAAGCTCAGGCATTAAAATGAGATTCTTTTGACCATGTTACATCAGCGTGGCAGTGATGTACTTGTATCCAAGGGAAAGGTGTAATAGCAGGTGGGTTACTGGGACAGCAGCAGAGGCTGCTGGTGGGCAAATGCTGTGCAGGAGAAATCTATGCATTTTATGCCTTGGGAGCAAGGAGGTGCACCAGCAGCCCTTCAACTCAGACTTGCAAGGTCCTTTCTCTGTTTTCTGACTTGCTGTTTTTTACCCCTGTGGTTAAAAATGTGGATATTGAGGTTGGAAAGCCTGCAGTCTAGGTAAGTGCCACAGGGTGTCACTGGAATACCGAATAAGTAGCAGATGTGATTGAAAAGGGATGGAAACTGCTGAAACAGCATGCTGGAAAACTGCTCTCTCTTCAAGCTCTTCCCATGAACATTTGTGTTCTGTTTGCACTGGTACGGGGTGACCAAGGCCTTGGTGACTGACCTTGCTGGGTTTGGTACCCGTTGGACCTGTGAGCTGAGCCACACGCTGCTTTTTACTGAGGGGCAGCTACAGACTGAAACAGTACTGGGTCTGTGAGGAGGATATAGTGCAATGATCTTGAAAAATAAAAATATTGGGTGCCACTTACTTTTGGTTCTTGTTACTAGTGGGTTTCTAAGTGTATGTGGTAAGAAAATGTAGATACAGATCAATGGTGATTCAGGTGAAAGAATTTGAGGTTCAGAGGCTGTCCATGGCTCTTGATCCTCACCTCAGTACACCATCTGTAACATGGAGTTTAATAGTTTTTTCATGACAACACTGTTTTGGTCATAAGTTGAAGACTAAGGTGTTCTCATGCCAAGAGTGATGCATAGTAAGTTCTTCCCTGGTGGCCCACTATGCTGAGAAGAAATGTTTTTTCAGCATAGGAGATGGAACTGGGGAGCTGATGTATCTAGAAAACGATTGCAACACTCTTTCCTTCCACCCATCTTAGAAATGTTCAGTTCAATGAGATCTTTCCTGTTCATCAGCAGCCTACAAGCCAGTGTGGCTGCAAGAGTGTGGAACATGGGAGGAACTGGGTGAGAGGAGAGACACAAAGTGTCTCACAAAGTGAGAAGGGGAAAGGAGAAGAAATAATGTGTCTGTTGAGTGATAGCCTAAAATTCCAGGCTTTTACCCCACCTTCCTCATGTGTGAGTACAGGTAATCTCACATAAATGAAGACATTTGCTTGGGAGAATCTTTGTATTGATCACATGTGTCTGCTCAGCTAAATCCAGTGCTTTGCTAATTCCTAAGTTATTTTTAGGAGAGGGAGTGTGGAAGAGGAATGTCTTGAACCTTAATCTCTCTTGCCTTGGAAATGTCATGAAGGTATCTTGTGTCCAGTCTATCGTGCCAATAAAAGCCCTCTGAGTTTTCAAGGGATTTATGTGATTCTCTTTTCATCAGTGCATTAATGGGAGGTCTGTACTGCAACATCTGGATGTCAGCTGGAGAGTATTGTCCTTCACTATATGGTGCCCAAACCTTTTGGTGCTTGAGAAGGTGTTGGTGCATACCAGGAACTTAAGATTATAACCTATTTGCATATAACCATTTAAAAACAATTAAAATGCTGATATAGGCAACGTTACTGCTTGCCTAAACTTGTTCCCAGTGAGACACCATGCAAAATAGCTCGTGCAGGTTCTCTTCCCCCTGGTCTCACTGTCCAAAGTGAAATCCCTGGCAAGGCATGCCTCACCAGCACTCAGACTTTGATGTAAAAGTACTGGAGTCTGAGTTTCCTCGTTTAAAATTCACTGTTTCTGCAAACTTTTTCTAAACTTTTTCTTGTGCCAGCTGCCATGGATGGGAAGCCATGTTTCAAGTTAAAACAAGAAGCATAGCACCAAGGAAAACCCTTATCCTGAAGAATCCCTTTCTTTTGCAGATATTAGCTGGCCAGACCAGTGATTGTCTCTTCCTACTGTGTTTTTGCTCTGTTGTGTCCTTATTGTGGTGAGGTTTCTGCTGTGCATCCTGCACCTTCTCTGTGACTGTTGTGTGTGATTGGAGGCTGAGCTGGGATCTGCTGGACTGCAGATACCACTTGCAGCTGTGGTGCTGTAAATGGGATGTTTCCAAAGAGCTCCTTGGAAAGTGTGATCTTATGGACCAGGGAATTATAACTCATAGTCATCAAGAGACTTCAAAAAACATTATAATTTTCATCTGGTAGTGTTTCAGTGAGTAACCCTTTGCTTTTAGTTCTTAGTCAAACTAAGATGGTGTTGATGAGCTGCAGTTAGAACAAATCCTGGTGATGCTTCACGAGTTTTGGATAAAATTAAAGTGTTCCTTTTGATACCGTATCAAATACAAATAAAACTACCGGAAAGGCACTACTGACAC
The DNA here is from genome assembly GCA_013400435.1 of Pycnonotus jocosus. Taxonomy (NCBI): domain Eukaryota; kingdom Metazoa; phylum Chordata; class Aves; order Passeriformes; family Pycnonotidae; genus Pycnonotus; species Pycnonotus jocosus. Next base: position 51,280 of record VWYP01007053.1, on the reverse strand, counting down.
TCGTGGTGCTGGCTGATCTCTGCAAGGAATGGCTCAGGGTTGGCCTCAGCTGGCTCAGGAGGAGGATGGGAACAAGGTTGGTCAGGATTTTATCCATTCTCATTCTTAGTAATAGCGGTCTTGGAAAGTTTCTGTCAGCTAAACAAAGCCTGAACCTAAAGGAGAAGCTAGATTTTCCTTTTAACCCTGAAGTCTTGACTTCATCTGATTAAACAGAACCTTTATCTTTAATAGGAAGTGGAAGTGATACTGGAAATGAAATTTCTTAAGTACTGCATACTGCTTTTACTCCCGTGAGAACAAATCTTATTTTTTTCTGTGATGTGAAAGTAGCAAGGTGCAGGTGATTGAAATGGAAGTACATATTTGCATTTATACATTTGCAGAAACAGGACAAATCAGGGTAGAATACTTTCTCTTGGTTTTGGTTGTCTCCCCTTCAGGGAACACATCACCAGTTTTAGTATGTACTGAAATTTGCAGTCAGCTTGGGTGGTGGCTGAATTGCCTTTTTTTTTTTTGCAATAGTTTGAAATTCTCCACTGTTGTACTTTCCCTTAGTTATTAATCTGATTTATTATGTTCTGTGGTAGAGAAGACAGAAATAATTTGTAGATTAATCACTTGGAATGTAAATGATTTCTTTTGTCAAATGATCTCTAGTATGACAAGTGATGATTAAGCTACAGTGGTGTTTTAGACTCACTTCTTTATTTTAAATGTCTTTTATTATTATCTGAATCCAATTTTGTGGTCAATGTTTGCATATTTATTTAGATGAGGAATGTAAAGGCTCAACCTAGCTTTTGATGCCAGGCAATGGGACAAATGTGGTAGGAGCAGAATTATTTTTCATAGCTCTTGCCTTTGCAAAGAAAATTGTGGTGGTATGCCAACCTTTGTACCACTTCAGCTTACAGAAGGAAGTATCTAAAAAGGTTAAAATTTTGATTGCATCAACTCTTTAAGATGTAAATACAAATAAAGCAGTTTACTGTGTGCTGTGAAACAGCAGGAGATAGTTAGGTACTGAAGTGCAGGAGTAGGATTGGTGTGAAAAAGGGGGGCCTCTCCATAAAGATGCAGTGAAATGGTTCAGTGATTTGGCTAAAAAAGGGCTGTGCTGCTGTGCCATCATGGTCAATGTGCAACAGGGAAAGATAAGGATTGTGCATAGAGGACAAAAGAAAAGGTAGAAATTGTTAAATATTAGCAGATTTGGTAGAGTTTTGGGAAAACGTGAGAAACTGAGGCTGTTTGTTTTCTGACCTCCAGTCAATTAATATTTAACCAGTGGTGCTGGGTGACTCATCTCTACTCCTTGTAAATGAAATTTTAAGACAAAAGGAAGATAGGGTGATCAATTTAACCAGGGAATTATCTGGGAAGTAAAAAAGGGAAAAATGCTTCTGGTAGGCAAGGATCTTGATTTGGCTCACCATGGCATCCATGGGCAGGCACTTTGGCTGGTGTGGGGAGAAATCCCAGGGGCTGTGGGCTGAGGTGACGTGGGCACCAGCTGAGATCAGCTTTGCCAGCTGTCCCAGTTAGGTACTTTAGGACTAAGGCAAGCACACATCCAAAATTAGCTTCTGGACTCGGTGCCGGAGAAGATAACATGTGCAGGATTTATTGAGGCACTCTGGCTTCCCACAGAGTGTCCCTTTTGGATTCACTGCTGCTTTGCTGACCAGCTTACCCCTCAGCAAAGTGGGGCAGGGTGGTTATGAAGCACTGGGTGGTGATGCTGTGGCAGGAGCAGAGACAGCTGGACTGGTGGACTTGCACCTTTGGGGCTTCTGTACAAATATTTTGTATTCTGCTCTTTAATTCTCTGTTTGGTTTGGTAATTTTTCCAAGAGCAAGGGTGAGCAGAACAGGCTAAACTGAATGGCTTGGGGCTCTTTTCCCTAAAACCAGCAGAATTGGTCTTTACTTTGGAAAGCTGCCATCTAGAAGGAACTGAGGTTGGAAAAGATAAAAAGTGCTGAGACTGTTCATAAACTATTTGTTTAGAAACTGTTTTGATGCCAACTATTTTGATGCTTTTGATTTTTCTGCTCCCTTATCTCCTTAACTGAAGGGGCTTAGTAAGAAAACAAAACCTGTACTACTTCTAATTTTTAACCCTCTTGAAGTTTTTCAGAAGACTGGTCAAGTTCTGTACTGTGTTAAATTGCTTCTTTATTATCCAGATTTCTAGGCTTATTTTTCTTGCTAAGCAAAATAAGGTTCAGTGAAATCAAGATAAGAATGTATTATTGTATTGTTCAAGCCCTGGATATCAGGAGATGAAATAAATCTTACTATGCAGCTGAAAACCACAGAAATCTCTCTCCTCTGTCATTTCCTCAGCTTCTAGTCAGTACTACCATGCCTTAAAAGTAATTTGGGAGTGTGTGTGGGTTCTTGGCTCTTTGACTGAAGCCTCTGTACATGTAAGAGCAAAATTAATGTGACTTATTCTCGAGTGCTTTTTGCTTCCTGTGGCCCACCACACTGATTACATCCCCTTTGAAATATTTCCTTTGCAAAATGGGGCTACAAATGCACCCCTGCATGAAATAGAAGGGATTGGAGTTGCTGGCATTTGGTTAAAAAATAAAAAGAGATTTTCTAGTTATCTGTATTTTCAGGCAGAGGCATTGCTCTGGCATGAGGTGATTGAGTGTGGCTAGACTAATGAATGGATAATGTGCTAAATTAAACATGTCAAGGTGCACCTAATGTTTTTGTCATGTAAGACTAGATAAGGGGTTGTTCCTTGAAATTAAAGGCAAGTTGTCTATTTTACTATTACTGCTCATTCTAAGGCAGGTGTAAATGGAGCTGCTGCCTTAGTGGAATGGAAGCAGGGAGGGGGACCTGAATTTAGCCTGGCATTTACCAGTGCCCAAAGGGTGTTGTTCAGTCTCTATATTCAGCTTAATATGTCAGACAACAAACCAGGTATAACCTTGGTACTTGGCTTTGGCTTATAGCAAAATGGGAATTATTTTGAATATCTTTCAAATACATGGTAAAAAGTCTTTTAACCTCAGTGTAGTAGCCTTTATATGAGCATGTGTAATGTTTAGATAGCTTTTTCCCCGAAGTTTTAATGAAATGGGCAATTTTCTCCTAAGCATTTGACAAATTGGCATTTTCCATGAGCAAGTCTAGGATGTATATTCGTTGCCTGTTTTCACTCAGCAGTACTATTTACTTTCAATGCCCCCTCTCCAAGCTTGTTTCACTCTTCTCAATTTTAGGGCAGTTTCTGGAGAGTGTCTGTGACAGGAGCAGCTCTTCAGATGTGCTGGGACTGTTTCCTGTGAAAGATAGGGGTGGATAGGTTGATGTAGTGGTTCAACCCTGGCTGGAGGCCAGACACCCAGGAAAGCCACCCTATCACTCCCCTCCTCAACTGCACAGGGTAGGGGAGATACAACAAAAGGCTCTTGAGTTGAGATGAGGGCAGAGAGATCATTCATGGCCAAAACAGAGTCGACCTGGGGAAATTAGTTGAATTTAATACCAATCAAAATCAGAACAGTATAATGAGAAGTAAAACAAACCATAAAAACACCTTCCTCTCACCCCTTCCTTTTTCCTGGGCCCTATCTCCTCCCTTGCTAGCATCACAGGGAGACTGGATTGGGGGTCGTGGTCAGTTCATCACGCCTTGTTCTGTTGTTCTCTGTTTCTGTGCAGGTTGTGCCTGGGGTTCATGGAGCTCATTTGCCTGTGCTGATGGATGGGAGAACATTAAAATTAACTGCCTGGAGAGGCTGATGTCCCCTCCAAGGCAAAGTGAGACAGTCTGGCTGCTCAGAGTGTGCAGTGTAGCTTGAGCTGATGTAATAGCTCCCTCCTGTCCAGGGAGAATACAGCCACCCCCATTCCTCCTTGGCATGTCCCTCACCGAGTCTGCCATGGATCTGACCCTGTGTGAAGCTGATTTGTGTTCTGACATGGCAGAGCACTCCTTTGGTGCCAGGTTAATTTTCTACCCTTAATAAGCTGCTTTGGTCTGTTGCTCTATCAGACAAGTGCCAGGGCCGGTACAAGAGAAGAGGTGGATGCAGGGCCACCACCCCTTTGTGACAGTGATGAACCATTAGGAGGGAGCTGATGGAGCTTCATTCCAAGGCTTTGCTCCTCTGGTGCTGAGTGTTGCTGTTTGATGACCCAGTCCCTTCCCTTTACTTAGTGCTGGTGCCAGCGCTTGTTTGGGTGATGTGCTGGAACACGCTGGCACCTAACCTGCCATGAAACCATGGTCTCCAGGTGTGATAACAGAGCTTTCCTTGTTTTTCTCCTGGTGGGAATCATATTTCACAGAGGACTTAGCTCCCTGATGGCATTAGCCTGGCAGGTGTGCTCGGGCATCCTGTGGCACACATGTGCTGTTCCTGCTCAGAACTCCAGGGTGCATCCATACCTTTGGATGAAGTCATGGCTCCCATATCTGATTGCAGCATTTGCTGAGTAAAATAGGTCTAGAAGATCATACTTCTGCCATTTATATTGTCAGCCACGTGTATATTACCCATTTCAGCTGAACTGTTTATTTTTATCAACAAACTACAGTAAGAAATTTGGACCCAACAGTAAATCCCTAGTGGAATAAAATTAGATTTTTTTTTTTTTGGGCCACGACTGCAATTGTTATGGATATCAAAGACTCTTTTAAATTCTTTTTTGTTTTTAGAGACGTTGAATAGCCTGTTCATTCTTGGCTGTTTTCTTCTATTTCTCCCCCTGTTAAGTGATTGCACAACTTGACATTAAAATCAATAATTCCTCATTGATAATTACTCTCAGGCTATGACATCAGGATTTTCTGGAAATATAAATTCATAGTGCTGATAGCATACTATGATTTCACTCTGGAAACTGGCCAGTACAGTTGGATTCCCTGATGTGCAGGATGCAGAGGAGGACATGATCCAACATGAATCTGTATATGTGCCTGACACATTTGGTCTGTGTTTTCGAGGGACTGATGTGTTACAAGAGCACAGTCTGTAATTCACATGCATTCTGATGAAACCAGAGCATCTCCTTGCTATTAACTGCTCGAATATTTTGCTGTTCTTACTCAGCTGTCCTGTTTTCTGCCTTTGCATTGTTTATTTTTTTTTGCTTAGCAGAGTGATTAAGTGCTTCTTCCAAATATTGCTGCAGGGATTAGTCTGCCGTAGGCTTTTTCCTTCTGGCATTCCTGCAGTTCCTGGCAGTTTAATGATGTGGGTTTCAGAGGCCTGGTGCAGACCTGCTTTGAGGCAGTGCTCTGCTCTGAAGCAGATGTGTTCACAAGGATTATCAGGAACATTCTTCTCTTGCACGTGGGTGGAGTGGGCTCAGTGTTTAAGTGAGACAGAGCGCGGCAGGCGGCTCCAGAAGTTAGGAATTGCAATTAGATGCTGGAACAGTCAACCACAGGATGCTGCTGAGGCCAAGAATTTAACAAGGTTCAAAAAGGAGTTGGATGTTTGCTTAGGGATTAGGAATAGAGGGAGTTGTCAGAATAAACGATTACCAAACATTTTGGAGGGAGACTCAAACCTTATATTTTGGAGTCTGTGCTGGTTTCTAGGTATCAGGCGAGGTTACCTGTCTTCTGCTGATTCCTGGGCTTCTGATATTCCTATTAAGGAGTATTAATGTGATTAATATCATTCATTTCTCTTAGGGTGCAGTGCAGCTCTAGTCACTTCTAGTTATGATCCACTTTGGCAGTTCTCTTTTTGAAAACTACGCCTGAGGCTTTTGGGGGATTCGGAAAATTAAATTTGCAGGTTTGGCTTGCACTGCAGTTACAACCTTCTGGTTTTATGCATTTTAGGGGAGGGCTGCTTGTGGTTGGGGAAGATATGTACACCCTCAGGAGTAATACCATTGCTGTGAACACGCAAACTGCCTTGGGAAGAAGTAGATTTGGGTGTTAGGGACTAACTTTTAGGCAGTGTGAGGCAATGTCAGAGAGTCTCAAACCAGAGTAGTGGGGCAGAATCATTCTCAGCTCATAAAGTTGTTAAGTACCACTTCCCCCAGCCCCTCAGCCTGTATCTTTTGCAAGAGCCCTATAGTGGGCTCTGTAGCTTTGCCTGCTTCTTCAGCACTGGCTCAATACCTCTTCACAAAGATTTTTAGCTTTAAACATATGCACTGTGCACACCTCAAGCACTGCAGTGGTCTTTGGGAAGTGGCATGAGCACAGCAGGTTTCATCTCCTGACCTTCCAGCTGGCTCGCCAAGTTCAGTCGGAGCTTAAAGCTGGTTGAAGGCAGTCTTGTTTTCCCTACTCCCTTGTGTTATCCCTGCTTCTCATGCAGCCAGACAGAGAGCTGAGCCAATTGAAAACTTAACCCTACCCTCTCTAAAATAACACTGGTTTCTCTCAAGCTCATTTCCCTGAACTAGCTTTCCACCTAGCTGTAAAAGCAACTGTGATGTAAAGGAGAGGTGTATATGGGGATGTAGGACAGCAGCTTTGGCTTAAATTGGCTTACCTTGATGCTGAAATATATTTTTTTTCCAGCAATCCTGAAAACAAATTCAAAGCAAAAACAAGTTTGGGGGTTTATACCCTTACTTTAAGTGTTTGAGTTAAGGCTTCCATGAACTGTCATCATCCTCAAGAGGTTTGTTTTTGTTTTTGTTTTTTTTTAATTTGCTGCCAGTTTAAGAGGAAAGAAAATAAGTAAAAAAAAAATCCTATGGGTTAATTGCCTTGCTTTTGGATAAAAATGAAAAAGACAGAATTTTCATCCTCTTCCTATGTTTGCTGGAAAGACCTGTTGCAAACAAGGGCAGTGATATTGTCAAGGGTTGCTCATTAATGTTTTCTATAGCAGCAATATAATTTCTGGATAGTTAAATGGTAGGATTTTACACTGTGCTTCTACCAGTTCCAAATTTTTTCTTAGGAAATGAGAATAGAATGGAAAGAAACTTCCAGGATTTCAGGGTGTACCATGGATGAAAGAATGAATGAAGCCATGGATGAAAGAATGAATGGTCTAATGGTAGTGGAGAAGTTGACATTTGGCTGTAGGGAAAGTCACCATTTTTTAAATAATTTCAGTGACATGAATCAAAGACATGGTATCTTCAATATAGTGTTAAAGAAGGAAGCTTGAGTTTCTTTACATGGTGATTTTTGTGCTGCAGCCATAGTTGAGAAGTGATTTGTTTCTCTAGATTTAGGGGTTTCTGCCCTGTGTTTCCAACCTGCTTCTCAGTGTCTGGCAGTGGCTGGATGAAGGTTAACATCTGGGGTGCAAACTGCCTCCTCTCTTCCAGCTTCTCTGCTGACATCAACACCCTCTCGAATGGAACTCTTGCAGTGAAATCTGCAGGATGCAGACAGAATTCCTCAACTCCTGCCCCACCTAGTTAAACCAGGACAGATTGGTTAAAGCATGCACAGAAATGATGGTGCTATTGCAAAATATTCAGGCCTTGCTTCTCCTTTCCAAATGGTGCTGAGACATGACAATGTCCTGATCTGAAAACCAGTGGAGTCTGCCAGACATGTTTTTTGGTGTTAGTCTGGTGGAGAAGAGAGTGTGTTCTTAAAGACTGAACACGGGTAGGTTGGAGATAAACAGCTGTGAAGTTTGGTGTGCTCTGAGAGGGGAGATGTTGGGTTAAATAAAGCAAAGGAGTGGCTTTCAGTCATAGATCTTGGAATGCTTTTGGTAAAGAGGAGCAGAGCAGGGCTTCATGCCCTTTACTTGGAGGAGAGGAGGGTGAAGCTGCTCCTGTTGAAAAGACAAGCTCTGCATGGTGTTTGAAGCCAGTGGGTGCAGGTGGCAGGAGGTGCATGACTCATGCAAGAGGGGGAGTTGTAGCTTGTTCCTTTGTGACCTCAGGGGAGTGTTCCTGTGTACCACAAGTTTGGATGATAGTCATGCATGATTTTGAAGAACTTAACGTGGGCATCACAGAAATTGTAAGTTGAAACGCCTGTGTTTACTTTAGTTCTCTCTAAGGAAAGGCATGATGTGGATTGAAGTGTTCTGGTTGAATGAAAGTTGTCTTTATCAGCCACAAGCACTGAATAGTGGCATGCTAACCACAGAAATCACCAGTTAGACATTTTGCTTTGTAGACAAAAATCAGAAGGCAAATGGAGAAGAATGGGAAGAACATTTGTTTTCAAGCTTTCTGAAACCAGCATGTCTAGAAGTACAGGAGATAGTCTTATAACTTTGCTAATTCTGAAAGAAAAAATACTACATGAAATTTGCAATGCAGTTATGGAAATAGCCTGAGTCTCAGGATGTGGGATGGGTGCATGCACATGTTCACATGTGCAGTAATTACAATAGCCTGAACTCATGTCCTGACCGCAGTGAGCTTGCTCCATTTCTCAGTAACTAAGAAAGGAATTTGGCCCTGTGAATGAATTTGAAATGCTCTCAGAAGCATTCTTTCATGTTATAAGAAACATGTGCATTCTGTGGTGCCGGATACCAGAATGCAAATAATGTGCTCCTTGCTGCTGCTTCTGCAACCCAGGCTGCGCTTGACCAGTTTGCATTAACCAAGTGGGAGAAAAGAGGCAGAGTGCAAACACTGACTTAGAGCTTGGTGTAAGTTAAGAATTCTGTTCTGGTAGCATTTCTGTGTAGCTCTTTGTTGGAAAGATACAGAATGATCCTACTGCAAAAGGGTAATGCACTGAGAAGTTTTATAATGTTCTTTAAGAGTAGCAGAGATGACATAAGCACTGTTTACAAAGTCATCAGTGCCCTTAGAAACCCTAACATTTGTCTTTGCCCATTGCTCAGAATTGCTGAAGGTGGCTGGTGCCTGTAGGAGACAGCCTAGTCCAGTTTCCCTGTGCAAAGCTAGGTCAGCAAAAGCGGATTGCCCAAGACCCTGTTTGCTTGTGTTTTGAGTATCCCCAGGGATGAAAACTTCCCAACTTCTTTGGGTACCTGTTCCACTGTTGGATCACCATCATAGAAGAAAAACCCAACAAAACAAAACCAAAAGAAGCTTATGCTTATGTGTTTCAATTTTTAGTCCACTATCTCTTATCCTTTCACTCCATACTTGAGAGGAGCCTGACTCCTTTTCTGCCTCCCATCAGGTGTTTATCATAGATGGGATTCCCCTCCAAGCTTTTTCTGCTTAAGGATAAGCAGTTCCAGCTCACTCAGCCTTCCCTTATGGGGCAGATCTGTAGCCCCTTAATGATCTCCATGATCCTTCACTGGATTCACATGTCCATGCCTGCAGAAGAAAGGGAAGCCCAGCACTGGGCACAGCACTGGGCTGTGCTGGGCAGAATGGAAGGACCACCTCCCTGCATCTGCTGGCAGCTCTTCCCCATGCAGCCTGGGATCTCTTGGCTGCCTCTGCTACAGAGGCTTGCTGTTGGCTTATGCTCAGCTTGCTGTCTGTCAGTCCTTCTCTGTGAGGCTGCTCTCCCCCCAGCATGAGCTGGAACTCGGGGTGGCTCCTCCTCTGGTGCAGGGCTCTGCATTTTGTGTTGCTGAACTTCATGAGATTCCCATCAGCACATTTCTCCAGCCTGTCAAGGTGCTTCTGAATGGCAGAGGTGTTATCAGCTAATTTGTATAATCTGAAAGTTTGCTGAGGGGGCTCTGTCCCTTCATCTAGGTAATTTATAAACATGTTAAGCAGTATTGGTCCCAGTATCATAGTCTGGAGTAACACCACCAGTAACTGTCCTCCAGATGGACTTTATTCCACTTACCACAACCCTTTGAGCCTGGCAGCTCAGCCAGTTTTCAACCCACCTCACTTTTCTCCAGCCCATTTCGAGGTTGTATGACGTTAAAATCTGTATCAGTAAGTCAGGATCCATCAAACCATTGCTAATTAAAAGGTCCAGATTTCTTGAAACAGGAGATTAAAAAGAAATAGTAATGCAGAGGCAGAGACAGAAGGTTGTAAAAGAGCAGGGAGAGGAAAGGAGGTGGATAAGGACAGTTTTGGGTGGGAATTCTGCTAATGAGCTGTGGCTTAGTTTTTTCTTTGTCTGTAAGAGACTTTGGAAATGTGGACTCATTTTTGGAGGAAAGTAAGTCAAAATGTTAGGAAGGAAAAGTTCACAATCTTGTTTGGAGATCTCAAAAAGCTGCACAGAAAACCTGAGCCGTGCCATGGCTCAGTTTCACAAGGACAACTGGCTGAAATAAATGTATTGGATTCAAACCCTTCTTGTCCCCATAGGAGAACAGCTTTCCTTTGATTATTGTTGATTTATACAAACTTTCCTCTCTTGAGTTAGGGAAATGATCCAGTACTTAATTATCAAGTATTGTGGACTTCAAGGTTATGCATGCTATGTACACGTTTATCTCAGCTGGTTCTGTTTCAATTGATACTAATTGGTTTTGTTGAAAGCAAAACTTCTGATAAGATGTCTTGTTATCAGGGTTTGTTTAAAGCTAATTAAACCCCTGAGACAGCACTGCTATATGTTTTTTAATTCCTGTTGTGGAAAAAAAAGTGTTTATTTTGCTCACAGGCATATGAATTCCCGTATTGCAGCTCTCATCTCCCTTATTGCATGGGGTGTATCCTACTGGGGGACAGCTCTGGCAATTTCTGCAATCAAGCTGTCTGTTGAAACAAACCAGCCAGGGAGGTGTTGGTCGGCCAAACGCCACTAAAATTAGATGGTTAATTATAGTCAAGGTCGTTTGGGAATTTGTGTTCCTGTCAGTATTTCTGTGACCAAACATCCTATTTGTGGGTATTGGAAATACTCACATACTTCAAATACCGTAAAAAAGATACCCTAGAAAAGAACTCAGCCCTAAAATGAGTACAGGTGAGACCTGACACCCAGATATCCTATGGAGCTGTATCACTACTTGTCAGACAAGGCTTGTCTCACCTTTAGGACAGCAAAACAACCACTGATGGGGTAGCATCAAATGGATATGCTTTTATCTCTCCAAAAACATTCCCCCATTTTCCACTCAAGCTCTGTCTGGACACTGTTAAGACATGTTTCAATGTAAATGCTCTTAAGCAATTTTGTGCTAAAAATGTTCTTTGTGTATTCTGGAAAACCAGTCTTTTTTTGAAATTGTATTTTAAGATTGGTGTGTATAGTTTCTGTTTGTGTAGGGTTTTTATGGCATTGCTTGTTCATGTTTGAACAGCATAGTGTTTCTGTGTGAGATGTTGGTGCATCTGCCTGTCTGTTTAGTCATGGAAAGGCACAGGGTAACCTTGAGCACAGTCTGTTGCAGTAGTGGTGTAGCATCTTATCAGGCCTTCAAGGCAAGAGGAGAATTTCCATTTATTTAGGCTGGCTGTCTTATTGGAAAGAGAGAGGGAATCCCAATAAGATTAAGCACACTACTTTGCAAAATTTATATTTGATGACTTTATTCCTCAGCTGCTACTAATACTTTACAGTTTTGAAAGAACTGTTATGAAAAGAGGAAGTAAGACCTTGATCTTCCAAAACACCTCTCTAAAAGATGGTAACCTTCTCACTGAAAATTGATATTTAAAAAGTCTCATTTGTTGATTAATTTGAGAGCCAGGATGTTACTTCTTCATGGTTTGAGAACATATTTCTTGCCTGACCTTGACTATGACTGTTAATTGTACTCTGCCTACTTCCATGAAGGCAGTCAAGGCTTTTAGAAAATCGGGTGATGAGGAGGAACTGTCTTGTTTGTTAACATTTTCTGTACTAACTAGAAAAAATAATAAAGGGAACTACACAAGAGCAGAGCTTGCTGTTACGTAAAAGGGTGTCGTAGGTAACCCTGTGGCAGCAGGTACTGCTGGGATTTGTGAACTTGCAAGAGCAGTTGGATCCAAGTGACATTAGAGACACCACTGAGAACTGGAAAGGTTTAAGAACCCAAGATTCCTGGGTTGGTCAATCCAAGGTTGACTAGCCTGTCTAATCACTGGATTCCTGTGCTTTGTTTGAAGCCAGGTTGTCATCTTGCCTTTCTTCCTTCTAGCAGCCTCCTCTCAGTTATGGTGGCAGGGCAGGGGGTAATTTCTTGTGTTGGTCTTTCTAATGCTCTAGTACAGCTGGCATATGTTCCTGGTAATATTCAAAACTAATTTTTTTTTCTTCACTTGCTTTCTGAAGGTACTTGTTCTTCATTGTGTCACATATAAGCTAAAAGAGCATTGTTTTCATGAGCTGTTAAGAGCAGCTGCAGCCTTTTCCTGAACACTGAAGGAGATTTTAGGATGGGTTTCCTAGAAAAGTGGGAGGCAGTAGGTTGGTGCTAGCAGAACATCTTCCATTTACAGCAGACCTTTCCTTCTGGATAACTGTACAAATAGATTTTTCTTGCTTCCCAATGACCCAGGGGGGGATGCAGTTGCAGTTGCAATATGTCCATTGTCCTGTAGTGAAGTTTTTGTAGAGTAGTTTCTCTTTGATGGAATTGTATGTAAGAGCCAGTCAGGGTAAAAGGTGCCTGTTTCCAGTCTTTATTCCCTGCCAGACATTTCAGGGCTCTGGACCTTTACCCAACTCTTTAGATTTTGTCAAAACTTTCCCTGCTTCTTGCTTTAACAGATTGTCCATGGCTCCATGTTGCCCATGGACAGACAGGAATGCATTTCATTCAGCACTAGTCTGAAGGCACAGGCTGATGTACTTCAGATAAATGTCAGCTTGAGTGAGGGGCATGGGGAACATGCCAGAAAAAGGATCATTTGCTTCCCTCTTCTCCAGAAAGCTGGTGGCTCGTGCGGAGAGGATGGATAAAGGAGAGAGAAGAGGAAAACATCTGAGGTTCTTCATCAGCCCATTAATCAGCTCTGGCTCTTCACTAACTTTCGGGCATGCTAGGAAAGGATAGAAGAAAATCTGTTTAAAAAAAAAAAAACAAAACCCAAAACTCCTAAGGTTAAAAAGACATAGGTTTGCACTCCTGATTTTTTTTTTTCTTCTCTGCAGTATCAGCTTTTTCTTGCTCACAGAGAAACAAACAGACTCTTGTTTCAGGGGAAGGGGGTGGTGGGAGACCCGGGTAAGCAGCGAGGAATGTCCTGTTCACCGCCTCACCCGGCTCCAGGTCGAAGACATGCAGGGGGGAGGATTTTAATGTATAACGAGCAGCAAACTGTCAGAAAACAAACAACAATGAAAACAAAATGCAGCCAGTAACCTTGGGCCTCTGACGCTGAGCAAATGTTTATCAGAGGAAGATTCTGCTGGACATCACCGGATAAGAATGAGTTGATGTCACTCTTGGCAAGGGCGGGAGCTCGTTTTTTTCCACACAAACAGCACAACACAGCAAAGGAAGGAGAGGGAACGGTGGGAAGGAGGGGAGGGGAAGGAGGAAGAGGAGGAGAGAACTGTTTGCTGTAAATTGTTCTAATAAAAATATATTAAAGCATGGGTTGTTTTGTTGGAAGGGGTCTCAGCGCTTGGACATAAATAGACAAAGGTTAAGGATGGACCAGGGCTCCTCCTACACTGTGGCTCTGCAGACCTGTACACAGATTCCTGACAGCTGTTGCGTAATTTGCTTTGACTTGCTCCCAGTCCAGAGTGTACTACAGGCTTATTCCTGTGGCCCTCATTCAACAAAACCTCATTTGGCTTCAATGGGAATTTCTGCTTGAATAAAGAAGTTCAGCTTTTGTGACCTCTGGTCGTTTCCGTGCCTGGCCAATGAATAGGAGGACATCCCCTCACCCTCCATCTCTGTATGTCCTTATTTTAAAGCTTCATCATATTTTATACTTCAAGTAATGCAGAGTTTTCTCTGTAAAAAAAGAGACTTACATCACATAGGCAGCAGAACAATGAAAACTGCCTTTCAACAGGGACCACTCTCATGCCAGCAGCAGCTAGTACCCATTTGGTGAATTTGAAGGTGAGCAGTCTTGGAAAGCACCTCAGAAACGATGTAGATATTAAAAGTGGATGTAGCGATAGAACAGTTCTAGAAAAAACTGCTCCTAGAAATGAAACAAAGAGTCTTCTAAAACGAAAAAAACCCATGGGAAATCTTTAACAGCACCTAATCTATGGGTTGTCTATACTGAAACATGTACTGCTCATCATCTCCTGTATGAATGCTCCTGCCGAGCAGAGAAGTGACAGGGATTTTAAGAAAAAATTGTCTTAAAACATGTAAGAGTAGGAGTTGTATGGTATTTGCTCTGTGTTCGTGCATTCTAGCTCAGAGCAGACTATTTCTAAAGTGGCTCAAGTTAAACTAGAAAAGAGCTCTCCTAGGCTGGAATAGGTGCCAGTACTGAGCCTTCTAGGAGTGTGGATGAGAAGTACTTTGTGTGTCCTGTATCCTTCCTTTCCTCATCCTCACCATGTACATAAGATGCTGTCAGCAACCTGAGCTATCTGAGCATCTCTAAGGTGTGTGTGTGGTTATCAAACAGCCCTTCAGGATACTGAGCACTTGTGGGAGATTGGGCCATTCTCTTTCAGAATATTATAGGATTTAAGAACTGGACTGTTTAGAGCCCAAACTTTGCAAATCAGTTAAACAATAAAACATGTTCAGCTGACTCTCACCACCAGGCTTGTAGAGCTGCTGTGGCAATGTAAGGAGGCGAAGCTTTGCATTTGATCCTCTTGGTATGGGATTCCCTCAGGTGTGTGTGACCCTCTGGAAGCTTTTCCATGTGATCCCTTCCTGCTAGACCACTCTGTCTCATTCACAATACTTGGCTAGCATGGTGTGGAGGGAGCAGACTGGAGTGTTCTCTGGTGAATGACCTTGCTGACTTGTGTGCACTTGAGACTTTTGCAGTGACTCAGCTCTGGGCATGAGCAGAGAACAGTGCATCAGCCCTCAAGGCACACTGGACAAGGAAAAGAAAAAGCTGTTGTGTTTGTGTTGGCTGGAGCCTTTGATAAATGCAGGCAGTTTAACTTGGAAAGGAGGAGCAATCAGGTTTGTTGCATGTTCCACTCCGTCACCAAAAGCTATCAGAGTCAGACAAATCATTTAACTGCTGCTGCAAGGGCTGTGTCCTCCTCTCCTAAATTCAGTCATAGGAAGGGGAAAAATATCACACATTCATTAACTACACAGTTGAATGAAAATATTTAAGGTTCTAGTTTTAGGAGAGTCTTAAGAAGTCAAAGCTCTGGACTTTCGAGTTCTAACGTGTTCTAAATTGTTTTATACCTTAATTTTAAAGAAATTGAAGAGGTAGATACTGTTACGAGTTGCTGTTGGTCCTGTTTCTGTAGAGCTGGTTTTCCTATTCTTACTTCTCCAGTCCAGGAAGAGATGCAATGTGTCTGCACTACCACAGTTTGTTTTCTTACTGCTTTTAGACTTTTATTGTTAGAGCAGAGATGTGGAATCCACATGTTGATATGTATCTATATTAGTAAGAACAAGAAATGCTTCATAATTTCAGAACAAAAACCAATTCTTCTGTCATCACCCCTGTGGTTACAGGTTTCCAGATGATCAAAATTCTTCCTGTACAGCTTTAAGCAAAAGTATTGCCTTTACCAAAACCTACCTCTCAGTCTGTTTTTGTGTTGTTTGAAAAAGCAGAAATCACTGCAAAAGTGGAGGTGTTTGTGTAGGACCTGATATGAAAACAGCATCTGGAACAGCTACTTTCTGTTAATAGCTGCAGAATTAATTGCTGTCAGTGTCACAAACCAAGCTGTTTCAATGAAGAGAAAGTGAGCTTTATGGGCATATATATATATATATATATATTAATATTAAACTCAGCAGCTGAGTAACTATTCAGTGTTTTTAGTTCTATTTGGCTGTTGTGCATATTTCCTAGTATTAGGAGCATCTGGTATTAGTATGTCCTCATGTACCATAATTACTCTCATTGGTGGTATTCCATATATATGCTGTACGTATCCATAACATGATGTATTTTTCTTTCCCTCACAGTGCAGGAAGATGATGCCAAGAGTGAATTCTGTGCTCAGGGAGGTGCTTTTATAAGTTTGCATGCCAGACTCTGCCCCAGACTGTGGAAGAATGTCTGTCTGTCTGTCTCCAGATCATCCCCAGAGCAGGAGAGCTGTTAGATCAGCTCTAACAGCTGTGAGGAGGGAGGACATACCTATGGCTTTGTGTTTTGTGCTGTTTCTGAGCCTTGTTGGCCCCCTTGTGAGCCGGCTTGGCTCAGCGGGATGAGGAGAATCCAGGAGTGAAAAGTAGGTCGTTTTCTGGCAGGTTGGTGGGCTGAATCCGTCTGTGTAGGAGCTTAGAGAGAGCCAAAACTGGAACAAGAAAGGCAAGGAGGGGTGGCAGAGCAACAAGATGAGTTCTGGTTTTGGGAGAGCACCCCAAGATCTACTCAGGATGTTGTTCTGAGAGTGTGTCTTTAACAGGGACAGGGAACTTTTCCAGCTGTTGGGAGGCTCTCCAGCTTTATAGGTATTGTAATGGACCTTATTAGTATCTTGAGGGAGATGTGATTTAGGATGAGCAAAACGCCACCTGCTGCATATTTAAAACCTTTGTGGTGAAGTTTTGCTGTAAAATGACTGATAATTTCCATGGCAGACATAGGAAATAGGTTCATAGTGTGTGTGAGCACACCATCAGCAGGCTGTATAAAGAAAAATAAAAAATAAGGGGGGATGTTTTTACAGCTGCCCTGTTTTGAGGGGGTTAAGTGGAGGAATGAATGAATTGTTATATTCTGGCTATTTCTAACTTCAAAGAAGTGGTGCACGTGCTGGAGTCAGGCTCAAGAAGCTCCCAGGCTTCCTGACCCTGGGCTGTTACTTACAGCTGATAAAAGCAGTATTTCTAGATTGCAATTACCTAGAAGGACAAATGTTGTCATTAGGTATTCAAAGCTTGCTTAAGTAGCAGCTTGTTTTAATAGTGAGATTATCCTCTTTCATAATATTTTTACTAATGAGTTCATTTACTGAAGTGCAAAAGGAATGTAAACTGAGGAGGTGCAATTTGCTTTATTTTTTTTGCCCTTCCTCTGGGAATTTTAAAACACTCAGTGCTAAGGATTCCTTATTGTGCTTTGTCTTTCTTCAAGGCACGTTGCACTTGACAGTATTTGACAGAAGATGATAAATATAGAAGTAATACAGAGCTCAGTGGGTCACTTAGTTCTCTGTAACTGTTGAGTGTTTTAGGTGCCATAGTAAGGCCTTCCAAGCTGAATGATTAGTTTTTTAAAAATACTAAGATGTCAGAAGTAGGTAGTGTGTGTGTTGTAGCCTGTTTCCATCCCCAACTCAGCTTTTAGGTCATTTCAGTATCCTAAATTTAGTTGTTATAATTCCATGCCAGCTCCATGTTTCTCTCTGAACTTTTTAGTAGGTTACCACTTACCCTAAAAACCAAGAGAATCCAATTAAACTTGTTACAAGAAAAAGTAAGGAGGAACTTCTTAATTTCTGTAAAATATATACTGTATGAGGTATATATGTGTGGATTATAAAATATCAAATGTTTCCTCAGCCCCACTTGGACTTTGCTACTCCTGGGTACTGCTGCCATTTCAAGTCAGGGTGGTAAAGCCTTCAGAAAAGAAAAGTATCATTCAAATTAAAATTGCATTTGAAATGGCAGCTCACATTGCTAGCAAAACTGCTGAGTGATAAGTTGGGTTGCATGTGAGAAAAGAAGTAGAAAATGTCAACTCTTGCATTTACAGCTTTACTCTTGTTCTTTGCTATATTTTCCTGAATGCACATGGTAGAGATAAATTACTGCTCCTAGTACCTGTGGCCAGAACGTGCCAATAGTATATTTTGGACAGTGCTTTAATGTACATTTTAAATAGTGCTCTTGAAAAATAGGCAAATGCCATGACATGGCCATAATTCTTTTTACTATGGCAATGTGCCATCATTCTGTCCACTGTATTGTTCTGGTACAAAACTGATAGGAAGTAAATGAGTTGGAGTTGATGATTGTTGTGAGTCTCTTCCAACTCAGAATATTCTGTGGTTCTGTGAAAAGTGTTGATAGGAACCAAAGAGAAACTGTGTTTTGTGTATATAATGATGATTATATCAGCACCAGCACTGGGCTTGGTTTGCAGTTATAAAGTGTTGATAAAAGATTCACCAATGGTTCCTATTACTTATTTAAGAGGAACTCTTTTCCTGAAGGTTTTCTCTACCATTTTTAAAACTATTTTCTCCATGCATGGAGAAGAACTGAAATCTTGGACTTGCTGAACCTGTTAGTAAATGGCCTGTTGATCAGTCTTGCTCCATGTCATGCTGTGAAAATAAATTGCAAGCAAGACTCTCAGATTTACATCTGAACTGAAGAAAATGCCCAAAAGTAAACTGGCACTGCTCTGCCTTTTAGTTATTCTCCAAACATCTGGGCTCTTGCTGTAAGCACACAGTGCATGTGCCCCACTGTTTACCTGGGGTTAGTGTTTGTACACAGGCTGGTTATTGTGGAATAGCAAACATACCTCAGCTTCACATGGGTGCCCCTGTGCTTAGAAGTGATTTTAGATGTCACCTTTTCTCCAAACCACAAAATGCTGGGATTTTGGTTTGTTTTTTTTTTTTTTTTTTTCTGCTATACAGGCTGTGTCATGTGGATGAATACCCATGCACTTTTGCCTAAAATAAAATAAAGATTGCTGTGAGGCTTGTCTTTAATACTAGTAAGAGAATCAATTGCATGGGTTCTAGCTTGTAGATTTTTTTAAAAAAAATATTTTAAAGAAATTGAGTTTATTTGATCCTGCTGTCCCGTTTCTCTTCCATCTACAGCCTAGAAAACTTTGCAGTGAGAGAGAGATACAAAAGGTAGTTAAGGTCCTGTTATTTTAAGGAAGATGGGTGGACAGGTAAAGTTGAGACTCTCTCAAGGCTTTGCAACATAAAATAATTGAAGTGACATCTTGCTGCTGATGAAACAGAGATGTTCATTCCCCTCTGTCCTTTCCTTCCCCCTCTCCTGGGACTAGCTGTAGTATTTGATCTTGTGGTGCTCTGATTCCTTTTGCTACCCTAGAGGAAAGAGAAAACCACAGGATTGGTTGTCTGTGGTTTTAGTGGAGTGAAGAATTTTCTGTGCAAGAGCTGTGGTGAGGCACGTGGTGAGGAGGGTGGGAGTTGGATATTTCTTTTTGTGAAGCATGAATTTGGGAGTCAGAAGGAAGAAGCTGTTGATTTGGCTCTGGCTTTTATGAACCTGTAGTAGATATCTCTGAATCTATGTGGGAGAGGCTGTGTCAGTGCTCAGTGCTCAGCTCTCGTGGTGCTGTAGGAAATGAGACTCCTCTGCTGCTCGTCCTGCTGGTGTTTGGTATTTGAGGGCCAGAGAAAGGGGAGAGATGTTCTGGTGCTGAAGTCATCAGGCCAAGGGACAGCAGCTTCCATGTGGTCTCAGATAAATCATCTAATCTCTTGGTGCCTCAATTCCTCGTCTTTTAAGATGAGGTTAGTCTTGTGGCTTTTGGGTTTGCAGAGCACTTAGAATAACAGAGTCAGCTGTAGCCCATGGATATGACAATGCTTGTATGATCAGATGATGGTAACCTTTGGGTCTCTCTTGGTGTGTTTTCAAGAAAAAAGAGTGTTGCATAGCAAATACAGTTTATTGCATAGCACAAGAGCATTGTCTCTCACTTTCCTGTGAGTAACCCCTATCCTTTTCTCCACCCTTGTGTCTATTTTTATACTTTGAGGTCTGTTGCAGGAAGTTGGCCATACAATATTGCAACTGTGTAGTCAGAACCACTTCTTTTCCATATTACTTCTGTGCTCTAGAAGTGAAAAGTTAGTGGGGAGATGGACTAAGCAGGATCTTGGATGCTTTGAATTGACAAAGTGCAGCTGTGTGCTTTCTTCAGAGTATATTGTGTACTTTTTTTCCCCTACCTGAAGCTTCAAAAGAGGCTTCCAGTTTTGTGGCAACCTCTAGCAACTTTTGGAAGGTGTAATCCTCGAGTAATCTCATCCTTGCAGAGAGGCACATCTTAAGTGACTCCAGACTAAAATCTCAGCACCTACAGATGGTGCACTGTTTTCTCCTTTTAGACATTCAGGTTCCTAACAATCTGAATGAGGCAGCATTTCTGATTTCTTTCAGCTTCACTTTTAAAATGGAAGATTTCATTTTGGCATTTTTTGCATCATTGAGAGATATTTGTGTTTTTTCAGCAGTCTTCAAAGCCCTGCTCATGATCTGGCTCCATGGTGCTAACCACTGTATGGCTCATACAAAGCATGGAGCAAAAATCATCACGTGAGAGAAGCTGCAAACTTCAGCAGTGTAAAAAACTCTGTGCATGTCACTGGTTGTGTGTGGCCATCCCAGTGTGACAGAGAAAGCTCTAATGATATATAGAAATCTTTGCAGAATGTAAGTCTTAAGCAAAATGAGTCTCCATTGGAAAGCAGAAGTATCACTACAAATACTTATTTAATGCAAATAATAATAATTAATAACAGCAATTATTCCCCTCTGCATCACAGCTTCTTTAATGTAAGTTATGTGACCTCAATAGGTGGAAATATATAAGAATGTGCGGGGTTTGTCTTAAAATTGTAGCAGGCTGCATTTTTATAGAAGCCTAAATGTCTTGAATCCTCTTAATGTTTGTTTTTTAAGACACATGGTGGAGGAACAAAGGGGGAGGTGATTTGTGTATCTCAGTGACTAATATCTTAGGTGAGTCTTAGGAGACTCAGGTGGGGATTCACACAGAAAGCATATTTGAGCTCTGTGGTCAGAAAAGTTGCCTCTTAAAGGATGTGACAATAGAAGAGTCCTCAGCCCATCTGTCACCCATGCAGAAGTAAATGGTCACATGGTGCCGACTCCAAAGTAGAGGGGAAATCTGCTGCTGCAGCCAACATTCCTTGCAACAATACAAATGTGTTCTTTGCTCACACAATAGCTATTCAGTTTGCCTACAGTCGCTGTGCTCCCCCACTAAAGTTCAAAGGAATTGAAAATATACACAGGCCACAAAGCCAACTTTTGTTTTGGAGTGAATATGTGTTTTAGTACAAGGTATTTTTTCAGTGAGATCTTTAGAAAAGTCACTGCTCTGAGTAAAAGATCATGTGGTCATCCACATTTCAGCTTAAAGATTTCTGGGTGAATAGTAGTGCTTTTATTTTTATTTCATTTTTCAGTTTCTTTATGATCAACTTTTACTAATTGCCTTTTTCTTAAGGGTGGCCTGAGTTTTTCAAATTGGAGTGTATAAATGTTGATGATTCCTAACTCAGGTGTTATTAAAAACACAAAAACAAACAAAATCTTCCTCAACCAAACAAAAAACAAACCACCAAAAACCCCACAACAAAACCAAAACAACCTTCAGAAAAGTTAACTGTTCAGGGTTTGCTGAAAAATTCAATATTTTCTTAGTTTTCAAGAATGAGAGAGGAAGTACACAATTAGAATTCAAAGCATTTAATCATTAAGAGTCCTGTAAATCTGATTACCATATCTGTATGCAAGTATTTTGATACCTTTTATTCCGTGTGCAATTCTTTCAATTCAGCTAATAACAAGTTGCTGCCTCCAAACATGTGCAAGCAGCAACAGTCAAGAACCAAGAAACAAGACTCGGTCTTTAGGGATGTAATTTCATCTGTTTCTTGTGTGGAAATATTTTTGTTGTTGTTGTTGTTGTTGTTTTTTTGGTTTTTTGGTTTTTTTTGTTTTTTGGTGCTTAGGAATCTTGAAGGTACTGGCAAAACAATCTTCCCATGCAAATAGCAACAAGGAAGACAACGATAATAGTTAATCTGTGGCCACTGAGGCCAGACTTTATTTAAGGAGCTGACCAGACTGTGTAAGATGCTTGATGAGGCAAGTTGTGGGTTGATAGCTTTTAAATACCCTTGGAACACAGAAAAATTCCTGGAGACTTGAAAAACACTAGTTCTTTTTGAGCTGAAACCAATGTTGCCCTAATGATAGTAAATTAAATTATTATATATACTACATAATTATTATATACTATAGTAACTGTAATCTACTCAAATTCACATGGAATAGAAGAGCTGAAAAATTCAACTGTCTTGGGTTGATTTTATGAAGAGGAATATCATTAAAAATGAGAGTAGCAAGAGAAGTGGGGAATGCTGAGATAAGTTTCAGGCAGTACAGGTAAGTTTGAAGAATGGGAGAAAGAAAAGCAGTGTGAAGGGACCTGTAGGCAAAAAGATACCCACACTCCAAAAACAAACAGAACCCCCCAAACCCAGATGAAAAGAAAGTTTTTAGGAGAGCAAAAGATTACAAACTACAGTGGATTAAACAGGAAGTCATCAGAAAACTAAAATGGAAATTTCCTTCAAAATAGGTTTTTACTTGTATATACTTAATAAAAGCTTTAAAGGTTATCTGCAAACTTGCTGGAGAGTCTGTGGGATTGTCTTCAGAGAAGACTTTCCAAAAAGCATCATTCTTGACAAGGATGAATGAGAAGTGTTCACAGGAGAGGTTTTAGGAAAAATTACTACGTCCATTGTAATAAACCTCCAAAACCTGGTACCAG
This sequence comes from Pycnonotus jocosus, assembly GCA_013400435.1. NCBI lineage: Eukaryota > Metazoa > Chordata > Aves > Passeriformes > Pycnonotidae > Pycnonotus > Pycnonotus jocosus. The sequence continues at coordinate 28,837 of VWYP01007053.1, read as the reverse complement.
CCTCAGGAATGCCTCTGTAAAGCTGACAGGCCATTGCTAACCATGGTGTGGAACCTGATGCTTTATTTAACCTTGGTCTTGGGGGAAGAGGTGATGACATGTGGGATAACACTGTAATGCACATTCTTTAAAAGGGTGTTGGTGATTAGCAGGTCCTGCAGAGGGGTAGCACTTTAAAAGCAACTGCATTTTTAGAGGTGTGACCAATATACTCTGCAGAAAGATTTGACTTGGCTTTTAAAGAGGGAAGTAAGGCCTCAAGTTGGAGGAATTTGAAGGTATTACAGAGATAATCCAAGAAATTAAATCACCTGTGGGAGAGGACACTGATCAGTGGGGTTTTTGAGCTTGGAAAGATGTTGGAATGAAGTACACCTTGCTCAGACTTCTGTTGTGTCACAGCACAACTTTACATAGTGTAAAGTAAGTGAGAAGGGGGATTTTTTTGTGCTGTGTAAATAAGCATCATTCTTACTATTACAGGATATTGTGGAGATAAAGGTATACCTTTCAAAAAGGATTAGTGAAATTTAAGTATCCACAGCTTCACTGAGGACAGTTTTTTCTGCCTGAAATTTTTATTAATAACTTGGGAGGCATGAAAAGTTTTTTTCCTAAATGTCCACTGTTGTCAGATGTTGGAAGTGGTATTCCGGGCAAGGTAGACTTCTGGTCTGATTTAAGAAGGTGTAACTTCTGAAGTCCTCTCTTATATTCCACAGAAAGGTTGGTGAGCTGATGACAGCAACTCTTTCTGGCTTTAAAATTATTAACAAGACCCCACAAATCATAGGCTTTGCTGTCTGTAATAATAAATTAACAACCTACTGGTTTTCTTTTTGTAATGCCTGCTGTTACTGGTTGAAAAGGGGATTGACAAGTGGAAGTACAGAAGTCAAAAAGAAAAACTAACGCTTTTCAGGTTGGAAACCACTCAAGGTGTTGTTGGGATTGCCCACCAAAGCAGCAGAACAGAACTGTGGTGGGTTACCAAGTTCTGTATGTGTGTAGAATCAGTATTGCGTGAAAAGCTTTCTTTCAGGAACTTCACTTTAGTCATAAAAACGCTTTTTAAACTTTTAAACAGCTTTCTTCTGCTCAGTAGGATATGATTTGTTGGATGTGTATGTTGACCTGGAACCAACAAGGAGATGACTAAGTAGGAGGAAAATGGTTTTAACATGCCTCTGCTTTGCCAAGGAATATGGAAATAATAACAGATTTGTCAAGTCTGTGGGTCAGCTAGCCTTGTAGTGATATATGATATTTCTCTGTGCACGACATACTTGGTGTATTGAGCTGTTTTTTTCTGAAGCACCATTGTGCTTTAGAAATGTGACTGTTTCTTTGTCCCAGCTGCTGTTTGTCACCTCCTGGTCATGCTGTTTGCTGACCAGATGTGTCCAGCTAGGTGGGAGATCTGACGTCTCGTCATCACGGCAGGCACAGAGGTAGTCTGTGGTCTTCCTTGTTTTATGGTGTAATTGGATAGCCAGGACTGTGCAGTGTTTGGCACTTGCCAGCCCCTTGTGGTCCATGCCTGGAGCTGTGCAGGAGGCCTTCTCCCGTTCCTGTTCTCCCCACCCCCCGTGCAGCCCTCCTTTGGCGTGCTGGGGTGTGTTGTATCACTCATGTGCCAAGCAGCCTCTTCCCAAGGCTCCAGACAGTGCACAGAGGATTCCTGGTGTGCTTCCTTCTTTGGAAGAGAACCAGCAACTTGAAAAATGAGTATTCAGTTTAATAAGAAATGAAAGCTCTTGATGCTGTTTTCTTTTCATTTCAGAGCAGAACTGTGCTCTTGGGGAGCCAGGGAGTAATAATCCCACAGAAGAAATCACAGGAACACCATTTCCTCAGTGCAGAAGGGATAGTACCCCAGTGGTTGGTTGCACTGAGATGTGCTGGTGGCCAGGTTCAAGGTCTGGATGTTTCAGGAGCGAGCCTGAACCACTCAGTGACCTCTGTCTCTCCCCTGTTTGGCACTTGTAAGAGTGACCTAATAAATGTTTTATTGCAACAGATGTGATCTCATATCCTCTTACAAACCACATGTAGACCAGTCACTGAGGGATGGATGGCCCTGTTCAGTGGAGAGGTCAAAATGTGGGACAAGCCTTTAAGAAGGAAGTGATTTTCAAGAGGAGAGATTTTTACTAATACATTATATTAATATAAGTAAGATTTGCTAAAAAATAAAATGCAGTGAATTCATTAAATCATAGAATTGTTTTGGTTGGGAGGGACCTTTGAAGATCATCTAGTCCAACCACCCTGTTATGGGCAGAGACATCTTTCACGCCCTTTCACTAGATGAGGTTGCCCAAAGCCCCATCCAGCCTTGCCTTGAACACTTTCAGGGATGGGATATCCAGCTTCCCACCACCCTCATTGTCAACATGTCTTCCTTATGTCCAATTTAAATTTCTTCTGGTTTAAAACTATCGTCCCTTGCCCTGTCTCCTAAAAGGCCTCGTAAAAGTCTGTCCTTTCACAAGCCCCTTGAAATATTGAAAGGCTATGATAAGATCTCCCTGGGAGTTTCTGTTCTTCAGGCTGCACAACCCCAGCTCCCTATCTTTCCTCACAGGAGAGGTGTTCCAGCCTTCTGACCATTTTTGTGTCCTTCTGTGGTCTCACTCCAGCAGATCCATGTCTGCCTTGTGCTGCGACCCCAGAGCTGGGTGCAGTGCTCCAGCTGGGCTCTCACCTGAGCTGGGCAAAGGGGAATGTCAGTAAGAAATGTTAATATTTATACCATAGTTAGTAAGTGGTTACAGTGAGCAGCAAAAAATGGTGGATTGACTTTCTGACAATGGGAGTTCCTGCCAGGATGCATGGCCTTTTTGGGCTGTTGTTTACTGTACTTCTTCCTGTCTTGCAAGTTGAAAATAAGCTAAATTTTTCTCTGGCATTGTCAGCATTACCCCAGAGGTCTTTGGAGAAGCAATTCCTACTGCATCACCCAGAATACCATAGTCTATCTTTAAGCAGCATATGATGTTTGGTTTTTATCCCTAGCCCAAACATTTGTATTGGATTGTATTTCCCCCTCTGCCTTCTTATGAAGGAATTCCAGATGAATAGGACATGTCTCTCTTCACTCGAGCTTGTGTTTTTCTGGATAGAGGCATAGGTTTATTAATTTTTCTCTTAGCATTATGTAACCTGTACAAGGCTGTAAATACATGAGTTTAAGTAGCATGTTCTTTATTAGCTCATTTTACAGTCCTTGGCCTGTTCCACTTCAAAATTCTCATAAGCAGCATAAGTTGGCCAAAGTACATACTTCTTGTTAATTAAATCTCTTAAACAGTGTCTAATTTTCTTTTTCCTCTTGAAGTTGGTGAGAGATTAGTAATAAAAGAAAATTAGTTGGCTGATAGCATCATGTATTTGATCAGTGCTGAGACAGGATAAGTGCCTCAGGTGTATGGTGAACTCTTCATTCCTATGTGAACGTTCAGCATATTAAAAGTTGACAACATTATTTGAACATTCATCCTGACAAGATAATATTGTAAAATATCACAATTTGTGAACTGAGGAAGCACTAGAACATGAAACATAAACACTTTTAAAAAGTCTTATTTCCTTCAGTAAATTTGTTCCTGTCACAGTTTTGTACTTTACCTGAAAGTAGATTTGAAAGATCTGCAACTGATACTGATGAGTCTAAGATTTTGTTTGAGATTATTCCTTCCAAAACATAAAAAATAATTTGACTGTTGCTAATACAGGATTTTGATACTAAATGGTTTGTTTCCTCTTCTGACCTCTTGACTGAGACAACACATTGTAGTGGAAAAATCAGTAAAACAAAATTATCTTTTTTAAAATCTCTTATGATGAGATTTTGTGTGGAGAGCGATTGCGAGCATCCTGGGAGAATAAGATGTTTAGTGTTGATGAAATGTAAACCTGCTGCGTCTTCATACTTGATGAAGTTACTGTCCTAGTTTTATTTTCATTTTGGTCTGCAAATGTTTTCAAAAAGCTTTAACTTGCTCATATTCATGAGATACGTCTGACTTGCTTCTTGGTTTTTATCTTGTTCTTGTGCTTTAGCAAGAACTTGATGTCACCAGTGGTAGCTTCCAACAAGCATGGGGGCCATTCAAAATACTTTCCATTTTCCACTGAGGTACATTCTTAGAAGAGCTCTTCCAATCCAAATAACTGGCATTTATTACTTTTTAATTGCTTAGTGTGATACTTGCTTACATTTGCTGTTTTAATGTCTTTTCCTGTCTGTAAAATGAGAGTCCCAGAGGGCACATGCATGCAGTCACTGACTTCAGTTTACATAGCTTGATGGATGTTTTGGGAAAAGCATACTGTGTGTATGTGCAGTTTGTCACACATGGTGTCCCAACAAGAAAAAAGCTGTGCTAATGCTGAAGGAAAATGAAATGAAAGTAAGTAAATGAAATAGCAAAAAAAAGGATGGCCTGAGAGCTGAGCGTCATTTTTTCCAGCTGCTGTGGGGAAGGCGGTCAGTGTGGCACACACATGCTTGAGCTCAGCAGACATTCTCAAGTTGCACTATGTAAGCAACAAACAATGGACAGGAGAAGTTGCTCTGGACAATTCTGCTCCTCTGAGTATTACCAATGTCCCACTTTTAAGTCCAGTTTTTTTTTTTTTTTTTTTTTTTTTTTTTTGAGCTTTATGTGAAACCTGGTCATGAAACCAGTAAGGGATCTTAATTCCATATTAAAGGAACAAAAAGAGCTACATTGCTAGTCATTGATAATGTTAAAAACAAAAAAAAGCCTTAGAAGGTAAAAGAGTTCTGAAGCTTTAAAAAAGGCAAGGTAGGCAAAATGTGGGCATTTCACCCCTAATAATTTAACTTAAGATGGGCCACTTGTTTACTTAGGTTGATTTGGAGGACCAGCAAATTTTTAGAGCTTTGCTCTTGGCAGTGTGAGTCTGGTGAAAATGGTATGACTCCAGTGCTCTTCTGAGAATGCAGATTTCAACTTCTTCTTCTTCTGGCATAGATAAATTAGGGGAGGACTCATTCTTTGCAGTTTAGGACTGCTTGTGGAGGAGAAAAAACAGGACTTGCATATCGCTGAAAACTGAGGAGATGTGCATTATGGACCTGCATTTAGAGTGTGTTTAGGTTCTGTCAGGGAGGGCCAAGCTCTACTGCAAACTGTTCTGTGCACTGCTGTAAATTCAAAACATCCTTAAATGATTCTGAACCAGCTTTTTATCACCCTCATAAATCTTATCTGCTGGGTTTGTTCTGCTGCCTCTTGGATTGCAGCTGAACTAATTGTTTGAACAGCCAGATTAACTCCGGGCCTTCCTTTGCTTTGTAGGACTCCTGAGTGGGCAGACATCCCCAACCAACACCAAGCTGGAGAAGCTGGACCCTCAGCAGGTGCTGCAGCTGTGCCTGCGCTACCAGGACCATCTCCACCAGTGTGCAGAGGCCGTGGCCTTCGACCAGAACGCGCTGGTGAAGCGCATCAAGGAGGTGCGGGGCGGGCAAGGGGCGGCGGGGACTGGCTGGGCATGGCCATGGGTGACCTGCAGCAGCCAGCAGTGCAGCCAGAGCAGGGCAGAGGGGCCCTGCATGTGTGGCCTGCAGAGCAGCCAGAGCAGGGCAGAGGGGCCCTGTAGGTGTGCCCTGCAAGCCGAGTCCCCGGGCGTGCGCTGCTGCTCCTGTCAGGTGCTGTGTTTGTTGGCTGTGCCGGAGGAAGCCTGGCCATAAAGAGCAAGTGCTGCAAGCAGCTCTCGAAGAAGTAAAAGATCACTGAAGTTTTTAAGGTAGCATTCCTTATTAGGTCTGTAGAGCATACATTTTATTATGCCCCATGGTTGGGCTCTGATTTAAGGAAGGAAACAGTTATCTTAACATCTTCTATGGCTGGAGAAGGTAGTGCTTCAGTGGATTTGTGGAGCTAGATTTGTTTTCAAAGCCCATAACCTATCTCATTTCTGACCTCTATGGAAAAAGGTCTCCTGTGCTGCTGCTTTTACCACTAAACCATCATTTGGAAACCACTGATCTGTTTAAATATTGAATGATACTGTTTGGGATTGAATTAATTTCTGGGATGAGCATCCTGCAATGAGATTGTCTTTCTCATGTGTGACTACTGATGTCGGAAGCAGTAGAATGGCTGCCAGATTTATTTTTTTTAATCAAGATAAAATTGTCAAGATAAAATGTCATGCCATTTCCCTGGCATGACAGGGAAATGTTGCTTGAGCTGTTTTCTCAGATACTCCCAGATGTGTAGAAGAGCTGGTGAATTCTGCATATGTCAAAAGTCCTTGAGACCAAACACCTTTTCAGCATCAAAGAAATGTTTTTGAGCATGGGGTTAATTTTTATTCACGCAGTATAAACACTGACCTTGATTTGTTGTTGCTCTGTTGGCTTAGAGTTAAGAAAATCCTACATGACAAAGTGGGTAATAAATTTGATTCATGGGCTGTTTTGAGAAGCTGCTGTCATCATGAAGTTCCAAGTCCAAAATAATGTGGGAAGCATTAAAAAGACCTTTTTACTTTGGTGTATCAAGATCTGAGGCCAGCTATTACACAAGATGTAAAGATATTTGCAGATGTTGGTGACTCAGATCACACAGTCTCAGAAATGGGATTTAATTGCCAGCCTAATGACAGTGTACTGCATTAATCCAAGCAGATTGTAATTCTTCTGGCTGTTAAAGTGTGAGAGGGACTAGTGACATGATTTAAAGTCATTTAGACACCACCAGTACGATCTTCATGAGCTGGGTTTGCCTTCTATAGGGCAAGTGGCAGAGTCCTTTTCAAATTAGTTACAGTGGTTTTCTTCTGGTTCATAAGGCTTGTGATGATCTTTCATCTACAATAAATTAAATGATGATACTGATATTCTCACTAGCTTCTTTATAACAGCCTCCTCTGACAAAGTGATGGAGAAATGGGGAATTCTGTAAGTCAGGGAACCGACAAGCCAGCTGTGGTTTGCTTTTTTTTTGGTCACAACTTTTAAGTAACTTCAGATGCTTTCAGTCCCTCTGCCAGATCTGGTGGGTTTTTACTGTTCATTTTCCTAATAATTTTTAAATGTTTTTCTTGCTTTGGCTGTTCTGCATGTGTGTTCTGGAGGATCTGGGTGGGACCCACTTGGCTTAAATCATCCTTTCCAAATTGTTTGGGCTCTCCTTGATGCACTAAATGGAACCACTGCTGACAGTTGTTGACAACACAGGGTGCAGCTGAACCAGAGCAGGGGATGTCTCTCCTCACAAGTGCAGACAAAGGGAATCGCCTTTGGCTTCACCGATTTGTCAGCAATGATTTAGTTTTGCCATGTACACAAAGCTTTTTGACCCTTAGTAAAGCGGAAAAATGAAAGAGAAAATCAAGTGTATTGTGAAAAGTAGAATGTGTGCACAAGCTAGGACAGTAAATTCTTTTATCCTCATTTTGGTAGCCAGTATTTCCCTTTCCCTTTCTTTGACACTGTAAGTACTGAAGTGTTTTTCTTCTGATAATGGATTAGTCAAGTGACTGATGTTTTTAACTTTCTACAAAATGTTGCTGAGCTTCACTCTCTGATTTCCTACCATTTGTCTGAGGTATGTTCACTTCTCAGACTCTAACTGTACTAAGAGTCCTAGTGTATAATATGCTACACTCTCACTGCCTGCAGCCAGGATTTTTTTTTAGTCTTTCCTTGACAAAATGTCCCAGAGCAAATCTCTTTTGTTCATTGTCTGTGTCACCAGGAAAGAAGTTTCCTGGATTCTGTCAAAACTCAGAAGTACTGCTGTAAATTAATTGGTCCTCAATAACTCAGAATTGGCTGTGGTGGTTTGCAAATCAGCACACAGTGTGAATTACAATGGTTCTGAATAGGAAAGAGAATGAGCTGAAGGAAAAAACCTCAGGTGCCTTTTTTCAGCAGTTGTTCCTACCACAATGAGTTTTGGTTTTGGGAGGGAGTGATTTACTTATGACAAAAGGTTTTGTCTTCGTTGTCAAGAAGAAAAAAGGAGGATGTGCTTGCATCTTTTTAGGAAAAATACTATAAATTTGCATTGTAACTCATTTGAAATTTTGAGGAACTCCAGCTGCTGTGAGTTTGATAAAACCACACGTGCTCTTTCACCAGGAGTATCTGCCCCAGTTTTGTGATCTGCAAAACAGAGGGTTTCTGACAAGATTAGTTTGAAAGCAAATATGAATATATGAATGAGGGAAAGCAGCCGATAAGTGGGGAGAGGAGTACTTTACATGAAGTCCTTACCAGTGGAGGAAATCTGTTTTGGGTGCCAGGGAGAGAATTTCAAGATAGGGGATGGTGAATACCAGGGAATGGGAAACAAGTAGAATAGGTAAAAGCTGGGGAACAGAGCAAAATTTTCAGAAAGGGCCCATGATTTTGTGTGCCTTCAAAACAGTCTAGTTTCAGTGCCTTTAAAAAGGATTATTGTGTGCACAAGGTACTAAGCTTCTCAAAAATCACATCTTACAAAATATCTGAAGGTAAGCATCCAAAAATTACGAGTCACACGTGAAAATTGAGGCCTGTCTTCTTTCTATGAAAGCAAAAGGGAAACTGAAAGCCCTCGAAGCACCTTTCAAAGAAGCTTTGAGTGAAAAGATCTTCAGCATTTCTTCCTAGACTTCCAGCACTGTCAATGGGGTTGTGCTTTTGAAGTATCCCATGTGCCCTTAAAGGCGAATGTAGTTCCTAGATACACTGTGCTTAAAATATATTTGGAAATGGGTTACTGGGAGAGCTCTGATGCTTTGCCTTGAAAACAAATGTTAATGCCCTGTTATCTGTAGCTCTTACTACCATAAGAATCCCAGACTGCCAATGAATAACTTTTGCAGCCACACAAACATAACATCAGGTCTCCTAGTTTCAGCTTTTTAAAATTATGAGCAGAAGTTCAGTCATTATTTCCTATAAGCAGCAAGTCTAATACATTTGACAAGAAAATCACTCCTATGTACAAGCATGGTCCAGGGAAAGAATTCCTTGTGCTGTAATATTTCTGAAAAGGGGAAGAACCTTGGTTGAAATGCCACTTGTATTTTTAAAGGATTTAATGCTACATTGCTCTCTAAAAAAAAAACCTAGAGAATGTTGTGTTCTGTAAGAAATCAATACCATAAATTTAGTCTTTGGCATCTTGGAAGTTGTTGTGGCAATCTATCCAGCTCTTTACTTCTCCCTCATCAGCAATGAAGTGTTGTTTATAAAGGCTGGAATCTCAACAGGCACCATCATGCAGAAGTAAATGCACAGGATTACTAAGATGGAAACATGTTAATCTTCATGTCCTTTGGTTGATCTTGCTCATTTTTCTCCAGTCTGCTGTGCAAGTAGCCTGAATACCTAAGTGGTGGGGTGGTGTCATAATCAGCCAGCACCAAAATGTGAAAATGCTCTTGAGAAGGCTTCACAATTGTTATTTAAATATAGAGAATTAATGTCTGGCAGTGTATGCCTGAGGCACATGGCCACTGCTCTATTGTACATGAACTTTATGAAGGGATCTAGCAGTTATAAAGGAAGAGGAAAGATTGTTTGCACTGGTGACAGTCTGAAATCTGTTTTGCTGACATGCACTGCTTTATCTGGTGTCATAAAAAAGACCAGTCCCTTGCTCCTAGAATATATGTGTGTAATCAGTTCAGCATGTTCCCTTCTCTTGTGCTTTATGGCCTTTTGAGGAAAGATCTAAACTGGAATCCTTTCCACAACTGAATTTCCAAGGAAGAAAATAGGGCTAGAACAAGCATCTATCAGTCAGAAAGGTTTGTATTATTGTAGAGCTTAGGTGCTTAAGAAACTGTCCCTGAAGATCCCAAGTCTAGCATGCAAAACCTTTTAATAACACTTTCATTGGGATTAGTGCATGGAGCTTATGATCATCAGGTACCAGAAGGAATATAACTCAGTTCCTTCTCACAGCTTGCTTAAACTGGATTTCTTATTCTAGCCTTGTTTTCTCAGGTGGAAAAAGCCTCCAACAGCCTCCTGCCCCAACACAGTAGAACTTCAAATAGGAATAAGAAGTGCTAGATTTCATTACAGAGCTAGCAAACTTGATGGTGGATTTGGGCATGAAAGGGATTTGAGAAAGGAGGAAAGCAAGTATCAACCTGGGGTGTATCACAGCTTGTATTTCCAGGAGAATTGATGATTGTCTTGCACAAAGCTGAGGGATCTCATCTGACACACTGTGTGCAGCTCTCATAATGCTGAGGGAAGGAGAGTTGGTAACACAGGAAAAGGGCTGTAAAGATGTGTGGAGAGTGGAAAACCTTGGGGAGGAAACTGGAAAAGCTTTGCTTGTTTGGCTTAGTCAAATGAAGACAGAAAATGATATGACTTCTCTTTCTAAATCAGTTTGGTGTTAATGTAGATTAAGAATGGCCTGCTCCCTCCCTGAAGGATTGTGTTGATATAGGATAAGTCAATTTACAAGCTTTCATTCTTAACTATTACCTCATGTTTCAGTGTTGAATTGAAATTTTCAGCATGTCAGCTCTGCCCTTCAGTGAGAATTGGGGTGGGGTGTGGAGGTGCCAGGAATATTGGCTAGAAGCTTTTCAGCAGTTTAATCTCCTTTTTAGATAGGTTAGCCAGCCTTGCTTGCAAATATTTGAAGTTGCACTGATGACTTTAAGATGGTGGTTGGTAGACTTGAGGGAGCAGGGTGGACCTTGTGTTAGCAGCCCCATAATTAGCACTGTGGTTATAATCAGATGTGATCTGCAGAGATGACTTCATGTTGAAAGCATTACAAAGCCTTAGTGCAAGTAATCTGCCCATCTCACTTTTTATGAAGGGTAGGGTTTCCTAAATGTTTCTGTGCCACTGGGGCATGATTGCCTCTACATGAGAACGTTTATTAGCCATTATTGCAACACTGCTCTGAGGTATGAAACAGATGATTTACTATTAATTAATTCACGTGGGCATTGCTCCTGACTGGATGTGTTATCTACCTCTAGAAGCCTGGATAAAATGCTGAACTATAGTAGAGTAGAATTCCCCATAATCACATGTATGAGCTGTGCCAAAACTGTAATGAACTGGACAAAAAATAAGACTTACTAACTTTTTTTTAAAAACTGTAACAGCAAGTGGTGCATTTGAAGAGTGGCTGCTGCGACTTGCTGCAAATTGTCTGAAAGACAAAATCCCAAATCTGATGGGTTCCAGCTGAAAAAGAGGCTCAGGTAGCAGTTGTAAAAGAAATCAACATAACAGCGGTATATGGTGAAGAATTTATAAGAGTTTTTAAGGTCAGAGAGGATTCTTGGGTCATGGCTTTTCTTTTTGCTTTATCCAGTCCGTAGAATTTAATTCTTCCTTATGCCTGACCTAAGGCTACACAGAAACTGAGCTACCTATTTTTCAATTATAAGTTCTTCTAGAAGATTGTAATACAAGTTTTCAAATGCCTTCTTGCATTTGATCAGTTTATTCTAGAGATTCATTAGACATAAAAAAGAAGAAATAAATACTGAGTTTTCTGTGAGTCTTGAGTTCACTGCAGCTGATTACAATAAAAATGACTGCTCAGAGTGGATCAGAACTGGCACTACTGCCAACTTTTGTGTGACTCACTGTTCTCTGAAGGTTTGTACTCTTGTTACTGTATTTTGAACAATAGTCTATAGCCTCAGAAGAGCTTGGTCTGTAAACAACCTACAGTGCTTAAGATTTCCTTGAGGCTTTTCTAATGCCAAAGATTTACTGTCCAGATGTTGTGACCTCCAGAAATTGCTGGGATGTCTGAGATTCAGCACTATGGAAGTATGGTGGAGTCAGCCTTCAAAGTCTCTCTTCTGGGAATGAAGGAGTAGATCCTCCCCTTAACATCAATTGCCTCATTTCATGTGCTTTTCAAACATAGAAAGAAGAGCTGATGTAGAGCTGCAAATCAGGAGTTTTTCAGATTATCAGGGACTGACTTTGTTAGAACTGACATGCCGTTGAGTTTCCCTGGAAGCTGATTTGGACTTTCTTATGAGAAATGTGGCTGGCAGGAAAAGAGCAAAAGCTTCATCAGGGTTCTCAGGTGTCCAGAAATCCCCCAAATCCTGACTGCTGGGCTCATGTCCATGCTCATCTAACACTTCAGCCTTCTTGCATGTATCCAAGGCATGTGCAGAGCACATGGGGGGAGGTCTGATCCACCCAGATGTGTTGGACTGGCAGCGTGAGTGTGTCAGGGTGTGTGAACCCAGCCTTGTCTGCAGCTCCCCAGAGGAAAAAGAGGCAGTCTTAGATAATCATTTTACCACTTCACATCCAGTAGGAAATAGTTAAAACCCAGCTCCTTTGCATTCTGTGAGGACAGATTTTAGAGCATTTTCTACTTAAGTTTAATTTTCTTCTAGTGTGCCTAACCCTGACTAAACATAGCAATATCATTCCCTTCTGAAAGACTTCTGTGGGACACGTGGAAAAGAAAGCCTACAGCAATCAGGTCCAATCTGTGAAGCTGAGAATAAATAGCAGATGGCTTGCAAATGTAATGATGCTGACTATTTTCACTCTGAAGTGAGAATGGTGGTGTTTTCTGAGAAACATCTCATTAGTGATAGTGGTCATCTCTATTCAAATCAAAGCTTACTTGTGATGGGAAAAGCAGCTAGCTTAAAGCTAGGCATTCTGACATGTTGAAAGTACAAAACTGAAATTTATTATAAAATAACCCCCTAAAAGTAAATAACATTTGTAGTTGCTGTTGTCCTGTAACATTCAAGCTCTGGCTGGGTATAGGAGTGTTGTAGGCAAGTAATGTGTCAGCAGTGTAAAATCAGGAAAAGAGAGGATTGAAAGTTGTGTTTTCTAGTAGAATTATTAGGTAGCCTGAAATAAGAGTTGTGCAAGTTATCATTTAGGCATTAGATCTGTAACAGATACATATTTTTTCTTTTCTAGGAACAGCTAATTGAACACAGATCAGGAATGTGTTATTAATAACTGTGGAATTCAGTTCCACAAAAGAGAGGTTTTGTGAGAACATTGCACACACAGGTGCAATAATCTTGTTTGGGTGGGGTATTTGTATTTTTTTCTTAAATTTGGTTATTTAGAATAGGTATGGAAGCATTTCTAATGCTCAGGATGTAGTTTAACATTTTTTATCCATGATAAATTTTAGAGGTGACTTCTTAGATGGATGTAGATTGTTCTACAAAAGCAGCAAATGAAAGCTCTAAAAAGTCATTCTTATTAATCAAAGACAATGAGCTAGAAATTACTGTGACTTTTCCTTGGTGACAGTTTAGAAAGCTTACTGGTAAAATTGCATCTTCTTGGGGTTTTTTTCCTTTCTGCTTTTTTAGGAATCTTGTGCATTTAAGTTTGATACAGCCACAGCAGACACTGAGTTCGAAGCCCAGGATGATGTGCAGGAGGAGAAAGACAAAGATGATGAGGGGTGTCTGTGGTGTTGAGGGAGACATGAGTAAACTCAGACCAGTAGAATGGCACTGTGATAGGAGATGTGTCCAAGCTGGAGAGCTGGCTGGCAGGTTTTGCTGCCCATCTTTTCCCATCTCTGGGAAGTGAGGCCCTGCCTTTTTTAAACACTTGGAAGTCTGTGGGTGCTTTAGGTCTGGGCAAGGGGTAGGTATAGCTTTGGGACTCTTTTTTTAGCACCAGTCAGTGATAGCAGCCATAACTTAATCTTGGGGGCCTGCCAGTTGGCAGAGGGATGCTGGTGGCTCTCAGTCAGGGAGGGCTCCAGTTGGAGCTGGGAGGGAGGTGTGGGCTGAGGAGGCCACACTGTGTGGGAGTGACAAACACATCCTATCCAATAACACAATAGGCAGGGAAAGACACTGACATAAAGGTGGAAAAGCTTATTTCGAGAATAAACCTTCTTATTCTTTGAAATTCTGAACGCTTTTTTGTGTCTCAAGGCCTTCCAGAATAATTAAATCTTGATCCTACAGGTACAGCAGCTTATGTTGATCCATGTTATCATGTGTCTACTGTAGAACTAAGGGACTAAGCATGTGTTTAATTTAGATCTTTAGGAGTAAGGGCTATTAATATTGCTATAATTCAGTTCCAGAGCCAGTTAAAATGGTTACTCTTCATTCTCTAACTTGACTGTGATCTGTGCAATGCTTAGACAGAATAACCCTTAGCAATTGCTTACAGCAACAACAGATCACAGAGGGAGCAAAAGGAGTATTTTGGCAGTGGATTTGATCTTAGATGTGATAAGGAAAACCTAAACACAAACTATAGCTGTTTACCTGGCAGTGGGGCAGAGGAAGGGTGCAGCTCCATGAGAGCTGTACTCATGGCTGGAGCTGAAGAGAAGGGGGTGGGATCTGTGGTACAGATCTCTGTTCTGTACCCTGGCACAGAAGCTGCCCAGTCAGTTTATCACTTACCAGCGTGTGCTGAATGGGAGGAACAGAGGCTGTTCCCAGCATCAGGAAGTCATCGCGATCTATTGTGCTGACTTTGCGTGACATTATCAAAGAGAGAGGGGAAGAGAAAAAAAAAAGGCATTCATTGAGCACATTTGTTTCCAGGCAGTACAGAAAGAGGAGCTGTCTGCAGTTGTAAGTGTGTTGATTGAAAAGTATTTTCACACCAGTGCATCATGACTAATATTCCATGCAGTCATGTTCCTGCCTGCCACTTTCTGATGTGGGTTGTGTGCAGCTGCAGGAGGATGTTCATTTAACCCCAGTCAAGCACCTGACAATGTGAAGGAAGGGCTGCTTGTGCTTGGAGTGCTGTTCTAGCAGAAGAACTTTCTGGAATGAGAATTGCACCTTAAGAGCTGTGTATTTTGGAGGGACAGCCATAGGGGATGGGAGCTGAGAGGAAATTGTTGGGACAGAAGGACACAGCACAAATGCATGTCTGGCTGAGCTCATGAAGGCTGTTACTGAATGTGGGGGGAAACAAAAACATCTTCTTGCCTTATTGGCATTTTAGGAGGGACTGGAGAAGCTGGGAATGTCCGAACATCCTCTTATGAGATGTATTTGTTTTGTTATGAATGTCAGCAGTGCCTCTCTAGAAAGTAATTCCAAGTTTAATGAACTTCTGATTGCATTTGCATGTTCTGCAAGCAGGGAAAATGTGCCTAGCTGCAGTTTTCAGTCTCTCAGTCATTGAACTAATGAGATGTGACCTCTGTTTCTGAGAGCTTAGGACACTCACATGCCCATGACAGGGGTACTATAAAACTGTGCCAGGTAAGAAGTGTATATATATACACAAGTGTATATATATTTGTGTGTGTGTGTGTATGTATATATATGGGCACTGGTTTGTTTTCAGTGTGGTCTCTTGAAAAGAATTGGGCATTGGCCAGTGCTGACCTCAGTCTTTTTCGTGGGCTAAATTAATGTCTTTATTCTGCTTGGCAGTGTGGGCCAAGAAGAATTTTTAAATGAATGCAAGAATTTATGGTGTGCAAGATGTCTGACAGTATCCTCAGTTGTTTTTGTGTTTCATCAGTGTGGTGTTACAAATGGGCCTGTGTAGTGCAGAGGAGACTCGGGGCTGACAATGTGAATGGTGTAGTAGGAGGGGCTGTGCTGGAGCCCTTTTAAGTGAGGAAATATCCATCTTGAAGTGTTGTTGGAAGTAATTATTAATCTGTTTTCATTTGATGAAAGAAAAGCCCAGTAGATGTCATTTCATGTTTAAATGTGAAGCTGAGGCATAAATTAGTGTCCTGCTGACGATAATCCACAGAGGAGGCGTGAGCTTTGAAACAGAAACAGACACAAATTCTGAATGTCACTGGCTGTGCAAAAAAAGTGTCTCATGCTGGGAGGGATGAGTTTTAGGCTTGTCCATTTGTAGAATCCTATGCTTCTGAAAGAAAAACTGAAGAAACTCCTCCATCCTTTTTGATGTACGGAGGGGAGAAAGACCCTGTCTTCTACTCTGGGCATGTCCAGCCGTAGGTTTGCTGCTTTGACAGGAGGAATGGTTTTTGGAAAGAAATAACATATGCATTAGGAGCTCTCATGCCTTCATTGAGAACACATCTTTTTTTCTTGACTCCAGATGAGGCAGAACCACTTGCTTTGGTGAAAATTAGGACTCTGACATCCCATGCTGGGCTCTGCCCTCTGCTTTGTTGTGTTGCTTTTTAAACAGGCTTCAAGTCTTTTAACTCTCCAGAAACTTTTCTGTACCACTAAGCTGGGGATGTTCGTAGCTTACTGAGTGGTGATATTGGAAGGACAGATTGGTGATGGTGAGGTTGTCAGGGGCTGGTGACAATGCTGCTTCACATCTGTCATATCTGATGAGTTCAAGGAGTTGTCTGCAGCTCTTGGTGGCCTGGAAGCTTGAAGCAACCAGAGCACAAACAATGGCTCAATTAAACACTCTCAGATGGTTGTAGGACAGTGAAGAGCTGCTGGCTCTGGTCTGTCTTGCTGGGCTTCCCAGAGAGCTTCACAGTCTGGGATGGGCAAGGAGGCTGAGACTTGAATGTTTTCCAGATGAGAACGTGGCAGGGTTTTGTGTCAGGGACGTGGGAGTTGATGGAAACTGTTCAGAGAAGGCAAATCCACTCATTGCCCCGTGAGGGTGCCTTGGACTGCCCTGGCTGTAGGTGAGGGATCAGAGTCTACCTCAGCTCCCCTTTTCCAGATGCTTTTTATTGCTACTGTATGATGTATGAAATTAAATAGATAAGGAATGAGGTGGATTCTTATGCGTGTTCCCTGCTCATTGTGGATTCCTGCAGGCCAGTGTTAGTCTCTGTGGTGGGTAAATGGGGCTGACCCTCAGAACCTGAAGGGCCCATCCAAGTGCCAGAGGAATGGGACTGCATGCCAGGAGAGGTAAAAGCACAAGGTCTGGCACTGGAGGAGCTCACTTGGAGGGGGAGGACGCAGGAAGGATGTTAATGTGTACTTAGGCCTGCTTCAAGGAAAGCTGAGAGAGACATTGGCATTTATCTACAGGAATTAACATGTAGTTGCCTTTTTTTTTTAATAGTTAAAAAGACCGGGTTCAGACTGAGTAAAAATTGACCTTGCCTCACAGTTGCTCCACTTCAGATCTCCCTGTCGTGTCTTAGGCTGTGCAGCTGCTGTGGCCTCCCTCAGCAGGCAAACTTTGATGGTAGGTGTAAGGAAACCATAGGAAACACTCACTTCCAGCTCTTTTTTGGCTGTTGTGAATGTGTCCAAAGGTATCAAAGTGCTTGGAGGCCACTCTACATTTCTTCTTCCTACTGCAGGTCAGCATCAGCTTCTCCCCTCGTTCCCCCACAGTAAGTGAATGTTACTCATACTTACACAATGAGCCTAAAAGTCAGCAGATGGAAATTATTGGAATGGAGAGAAAGGGGGTCCTTGGGTGTTTTTTGCTTGAAAGCTTGGTAGGGGCCAGCTTTGCTTCTTGTGCAGTGCTGTGAGGCCATGTGGAGAACCTGCCAGTGGAGGAGAACTTCAAAACCAGAGGAGGTTTCTGCCTGGGTCCCGGCGCTGCTGCGTTTAATGAGGCGTGCTGGCTTTTGGCAAGTTTCCCACTGGCTGCCCCTCCAGGCCACTGTCTCTCATTAGGTAGGATGTTTTTAGGCACTGGATTGAACTTGCTGGTCGGTGGTGGTCTGCTTTTTACACACTCCTCTTTACAGAGCTGGTGCCAAGCTACTAAATTATTAAGCTGGGGTTTTAATAGAAACCCCTGTGTAGGCTTAAATTGTTTCCACTCTATTTGGAGTTTCCTGCTCTGCTGGTTTTTATTTTGTCCCGTGCATGAAGGCATGGAGGAGGGAATTCACAGGAAAGCACAGAGGCAAAGAGGAAGAATTCAGCCTGAGAGCAGTAGAAAGTGCAGGCGAAATAAAAGGTCCATTGGTACTGTACGCAGCTCTGATGGAGGTGATGAGGGGAAAAATGCCTCCTAATCCCCATGACAGTCCAGCAGAAACTTGTGTTTGTTTTCAAGGCTGTTTGTAACTTAGGTTTCTCAATAAAGTATTTTCTTGCCCAACTATTTTTGACTTCACCTCTTCCCCTGGGCTTGAAAGGGATGTTTGTCAGCACATACAGCTACAGCAGTTTATGCCCAGTGTCAAACCCTGCTGCCACCAGTGGGATGGCAGAGTTCTCTCTGCTGGGCCCTCCTTCCTCAATGGACTCTTCCAGTGTTGTACCATTTCCACCCTGTCCTCCCTTCCTGCAGGCTCTCCCCTACACACCCACAGCACTGGACACAGGGTCAGGCTTGCACCTGCCTGTTCAGTGCTGTCTAAGTCAGGTCAGGTTTTGTTTTTCCCTTGTGTTTTCTTAGCACTGCACTGATAAATGTGTGTTGTCCCTGTGACAGGTACGGTCACTGTCCTCCACCGGATGGGTTCACTCTGTCACTCAGTTCTGGACAAGGATGTTGTTTGAACCTGTGCTTCTTGGTAAACCAGGAGTGCTCAGCATCAATTCCCTGAGGCTGCTTCATCATGAGCAGTGTCTGGGAGCAATTAGATGGGAAAGGTTTGGGAAAACAGTGGTAAGAGGTGGCAATGGGCTAAAACTGCTCAGTGTGTATCCTCTCCTGCCCTTCACTCCCAGTCACTGTGGGCTTGTGCTGAGTCCCAAGCCAGGGGACTGCTTTCCACAAAGACATCCCAGCTGGAAGAGCCAGGGCACTGGACTCACTGGGGTTGTTGAATACAGCTGCAGTGAGCCAAAGCAACTGAGCTTCGAGTGTGCACTTGAGGGCTTGGAGCAACCCTGTTACCGAGCTCTTGGAACATGTGGTACATATCTTAGGATATGTAAAACAGCTTAAACCATCTGACTGGGCTTGTGTGTAAGGTACTGGCAGCTACTGGCTGAATCCTGCCTGGAGATTGCAGGTCTGGCTGAACAGAAAAATGGGCTGTGAATTATAAAGGCTGCCTTCCTCACTCAATGGCAGGAACAGCGCTGCAGTTCCTGTCATTGTCATCATGCTCGAGCCACGTTTGGGTACTGACTGTGTTTAATTGCATGGCTAATTTACTTAATGTCTCTCCTGGGGTCACTTATAACACTCTTATTTTTGGATTTCAGGGAAATTAGGGACACTAGCAATCCATTGTGGTTCTCTCAAGGCAGGAGTTTTCCATATGATGATGGTAATAACAGCTGTGGCTTACTTGGAGAGTAACCTGGCTAAACTGAGAAAAACTAGGACTGGCAGCTGTGGTAGAGCTTAATGCTTGCAAATGAACGATCTCCAGTGAAAATATAGTTCAGGTGTAGGCAGAAACCACGGGTTCCTTGGGATTGGATAACTTGGAGGATGTGTGTGTTGGTTTATTGGGAAATCCCTGGCAGTACCTGTTGGCTTTCAGTCCTGCATATGAAGAATTTCTGATCAGGTTTTGAGGTATTTGGGTGGAGAACTGAGGTCATCATATGTCCTCCCTGGTATACAACTATGAACCATTCCCTGACAAACTGGTTATGTACCCTGCAAGAAGCTCCTCTGTACCTGTCTGTTATCTCCTGTGAGTGGAGCATCCAAAGTGGTTGCTTTTGGGAAGGACAGTGTGCTGAAAGGTCTGTGAGCCTTTGAGTTGCCCTAATGAGCCATGCTCTGCTTGTTGTTTTTACACAGATGGACCTCTCCGTGGAAACTCTCTACAGCCTCATGCAGGAGCGCCAGAAGAAGTACGCCAAGTACGCGGAGCAGATCCAGAAAGTCAACGAGATGTCTGCCATCCTGCGCCGGATCCAGATGGGCATCGACCAGACGGTGCCGCTGATGGAGCGGCTGAACAGCCTCCTGCCAGAGGGGGAGCGCCTGGAGCCCTTCTCCATGAAACCCGAGCGGGAGCTGAGGTCGTAGCGCTCCGGCAGCTCCCCCTCCTCACCTTCCCCGCTCCACGCTGGGCACGGACGCGCTTCCAGCAGGCTGCACCGCAGGTGTTTGGAGCGGGCAGCGCTGCCGCCGGACTCTCTGCCAGGGAGGGAGGGCGGCGTCAGCTGCCGGAGCCACACAGCAGGAATCCAGGAGCTCCCGAAGGAGATGATTTACCCTTCTCTCATCTCCTCCTCTTGCCCTCCTGTCTCCTTCGCCACTACACCGCCTGTGCAGATACATTTGTTTCATTGCTGTGACTAGTTGGGGTTTACAGAAGAGGAATTTCCTTTCATCTGATTTATTTTATTTCTTTTACTAAAAAAATTCAAAGGGATATGGGGTGTGACGAAGCCGCTAACATGTTTTTTGTGCCACTGGGGTTTAGACAATTAGATGGCTGGAAGGTATTTCTGAGATCCCCTGGCCTTGGAAATATGTGTGTTGTATAGATGAAAGTGTGGGAGCCAGGAACTGGCTTATTAAAATCTGGCCATTATCATAATTATCATGGTTTGCACGGCAGGGTTTTGGCATGTCCTTGAGGCTCCTGTTTCTATGGGCTCACTAATTTATGAGGCTGTAAAGGAGTAACTGTTCTAGATATGTATGTCTGTAAATGTAAAGCAAACCTTAGTGTTCCTCTCCCCATTGCCCTGACAATGTCCCCATGCCCCAGCTGGTGGCATTTCGTGTCCCTCTGACAAGGTACCGGTACCAACCTGCTCGCTTTGCATCCCAAAGTTGGACACAAGGTGTCTTTTTTTATTGGGACACTGGAGTTACCTTGGTGCTGTCTTTTGTACCAGTGGGGTGCAGCTGCTTCTTCAAGTGTTTGAGGGTGGAGGAAGAGACAGGAGAAGTCCTTTGGCTCTTTGTGTTGGTTTAGCTGCCCTTGTGCCAGGAGCTGGCAGTGGCACGCTGCTAAATGACTGAAACCACGGGGCCCTTCCCAGCCACCTGTTCCAAAGGCAGTGGGATGTTCTTGCCTCCTCCCAGGTGAGCCAAGGCTGAAGAGCCCATGAGCCCCAAGGGTTGTTGTGTGTCAGGAGTGCAGTTCCAGCAGTGAGGACAGTCAGGGACAACCCAGCTTCCAGTAGAGCACACAGTGGGGTCACTTGCCAAAGGCAACTTGGTTGAATATGCCTTAGCACTTAAGAGCATTTATTAAGTGAAAGGTTGTCTCTGAGCATTTGGAGGTAAGAGTGCAGTAGGTTTTTGATTGTAATAATTATTGCCTGGTGGCAAGAAGCAACAGGCTGTTCTCTTGTTGCATTCCCAAAGGCCACATAGTGTGATTTTTTTGTCATTTAGACTGCAGCCAACTTAGATGTGCATCTGAACTCTGGTGGTGGTTGGATCCCAGGGCCTGCTGAACACTGTCTAGAAGCAGAGTCCTGTAGAAATGAAGCCCCCTGGAATGATGCCCTGAGAAGTGGGACTGACTGCTTCAGGGAGAGCAGGGAAGTCAGCAGGAGGGTTTGTAGCAAAGGCAGCAGGTCTGCTTGCCTGCTGCCCCCACCCCAGAGGTTTTACACTGTTGTACGTACATAGGCATATGCTGTGTGTTGCCCAGGACAAAACAGCAGAATTCCAGCCTTGTTCAAGCTTCTGCCATGTTTTACACTTGGACTGTTGAAAGCTTACATGAGACTTAACCCAGGAAAAGCTGCTTGTCATGGCTGTGCCCTTGTGGGTCTTCGTTGTCCACCATGGAATGTGTCTCTGCCTCCCACTATCAGACACACAAGAATACTGAGCTGCTTTAAATAGTGGCTGCAGCCATTTTTGTCCTCTTTGTCCAGATGATGCTGTCTGGATGTTTAAAATGTGCGACATTCAGATTCTGCCAGACGGGATCCTGAGTGTCCCACACCCTGGTGTGCTGGAAGCCTGTGGGAAGATCCTGATACTGGATCTCAAGGCAGATGCTCTCTCCTGTAAGACACCTCTCTGAGGCTTGTAGACATTTGGCCTCAGGCCATTAAGTATAGATGAAAGCACTGCTCCCTGCAGTGCTAATGAGGGCCAAGGAATCTTATTCCCAACTGAAGGCTTCAGGAGTGAGCACTGCAAATCAGTTCCTTCCTCATTTGCCAGAAAACACCAAGGCATTAGGCTGAGAATGGGAGAAAATGTTTGTTCCTAGGAACACTGGTCTTGTGGCTGTGCTGCTGGCCCTCACAGACAGAGCTTCTTGAACAACAAGGGCAGGCTGTGGAAGGTATAATAACTGAACTAGGAAGAGATTAGAGCTGAAGTGTGAAGGCCAAGCTTTTCCAATGCTCACGTCACCACCTTCATTCCACAGGTAATAGTCTCTCGCATGGGTACTGTAAGAAGCATGCACCCTCTAACTGCCCTTGAATGATGGTTTACAGTTTTATTTAAAACATTGTCACTGCCTTCAGGATCTGTAAGTCTTTGGCCCTCTTGCTGAGGGGGAGACATGTCCTGCCACTCTTCTCGAGCTGCTGTTTGTTGCTTGGCTGCTCCTCGCTGGCTTTGCTCCACACGCTGCTTTCAGCTTCAGCTCAGATGCAGGTGATGCTCAGGGTAAGGCTGACGCTTTCCTCCCAGGCTGTTTAGCAGGAGCTTGGAGATGTGACTGGAATCATCTTTCTGCTTATGAATTTCCTCTTCCAAGCCAAACGCTCTTGGAGGAGGCCTCAGGTATCTTTCATGAATGTACCAGCTGTTACTTCTACCACAAATTTAGTGCTATGAGCAGAGAATAACCTGGTGTGCTCCCCTGAAACCAGACACTGCTGCCCTTTTCTGCTTTCTGGGGTGGTGTGTAGCCTGGGGTACAGGCTAAGCTTCTTGATATGTGATCTTGTGAAAAGCTGGGGGGCGGGACGAGTTACTGGGGCTGTGGTTCCTCTTTGGCCTGAGCTGCTCTGGTCCTTCCCCTGACTCTGCTGTTGCAGCTCCCCCATTGTGCTGCCCCCGCTGCTACTTGTGTCTCACGCTGGTCACTGTGCTGCCCATGCAGAGCAGGTTTGCTTTGTTGCTTCTATTGTTTTTGTCACTGAATGCATTGACAGGGTGCTAAAGTGCCAACCTACCTGCAGGGCAATTCCTGTGAAGTTCTGCTGAAGGGGAGAGAAAAGAGCTTTTTGTGTTGTTTTTTTTTTTAATATATGTATTTTAAATTAAATATATTTAAATATACTTAAATATTTTAAGTGTGTTTTCCCCTCCCCCAAGCTTTTACACAGAGAGAGTAGATATACATGTTTTCACAGGCCCATTGGCTGCATGAGCCAGCCCCTCTCAGACTGTGCCAGTAGTTTCCAAGGTACTGCTGCAACATCCCTCCTGTTCCCAAGCTGCCCGAGGGTATCTTGATTGCCAGCCTTGTGGCTGAGCACTCAGTGGTTTATGGGTGGTTACCCTGTTCAGCTTCTTACATGCTCCATGTTCCACAGCTCCAGCATTAAAACCTTTGGTGTGGCTCTTTTCCAAGTGTGTTGTTTCTCCAATTGCTTTATTACTCATTCTTCATTCCCACTTCCCACCGCAGTGTCTGGGCACTGCAGGCGTAGCTCAGCTTGACTTTGCACCCACTCTGTGCCATGAAAGTGGCTGATTTCAGCTGCCCTGGGGCTGCCTCTGCCATGGGATTGAGAGGAAACACGTCCCCAGAATAAAAATAAATGCTGATAGGCTTTTTTTCTCCCAGTGCTGTCCCAGTTCTGGTTGGCACTGATGTCCAGTTTGAATACAAGATGTGAGCAGTGATGGTTGGGACTTGGCATTGGGAAAGCAAAATGGTGATGAACTCTCACCTGCACAGGTGATACTGAATGAAGAAAGAGAGGCAAATTTATGGGGTTTCTTTTTGTTTTGCTGCTGGATTTTGTTTTTTTTAATGGCCTCATCATTGCCTGTAGTGTCACACTTTGACTTTGTACAGCAGTGGAGCATGGTGAGGGTCCCTGGAAATGGCAGCTGAAATCCACTCCTCAGAGTGAGCAATCCCCTGCAGCAGAACAAAGCTCCAGAAGTGTTTGGCAGCATTTTACATGCCAGGAAAGCAGCCCCTTCCCAGAGGGGTGGGTGTTGCAGAAGGCAAGAAGTAGCTCCCTTTCCTTTTCTATTTATGGTGGCTCGTAATAATATTCTTGGAAGTGCAGAATTAGCTGAAGGCTTTACTGTAGAAACACTTCAGATTGCCTCAGAGCAACCATTTGGACCTGAGGGCCAAGAAGTTCTTTGCAGGCAGGGTTCAAAGGGAAAGTGCTGTTACCAGGCAAAGCTGATGTATTAGGAACACTGTTCCACCTGAGTTCTCAGTTGTGGGTTTGTGTGTATAATGCAATTGTGGTATTGTGGATTTTGCCCTGTCTAAAAGTGCTAGAATAACTACTTTTATCACAGATTAATAACAAATACAGACCAGCAAGATGTATGGCTGGCTAATTAAGATGTCTGGCTAGGTAAGTTTGGTAGAATTGCAGTGATTTGGGATTTAAGAAGTAGCAGTCTTAACAGGACCCTAGTGCTGTCCCCTTTGTTCTGGGCTTTTCATGTCCCCACTTTCTGGCAGAAGTCAGTTTATAACTTGTGCTGTGAGCACTTAGCTGATGAACACAGTTAGCAAAGACAGTAGTTCCCCAAATTACCACATCTCTATTCTCTTATCCTCCCCAGCCCCCTCAAAAGCAGGGCTACCTGATCCCTGCTGGGGGAAGGTTTGCTCTGTTTCCAGTTCACTTCATCCTAGGAATGTCACTGTGATGGTTACATCAGGAGCCCAGTGACCTCAGAGACCTCTTCCCAGTAATGCCAGGCAGTGAAATGAAAATTAAGTGTTGATGACATGCATGAGGCAGATTTCAGTTGCCCCTTGGGTTTTGACTGGAGATGGAGTTAGACTGTCTCTTCCCAGAGCTGTCTGGTGGCAGAGCCAGGGATGGAGGGAACAGGAGCAGAGCAAGTCCTGCAAAGCAGGCAGGAGGAGTGCTGAAAGCTGAAGTGAATGCTTCAAAAAATAGAACTTCAGGGAACAAACAGAGCTACTGCAATCAGAAGTGGACTTTGGAGTGGGATGAGCAGCTAAATCTTAGAAGATTGTCATGTCAACCTGTTGTGTAGGCTAGGCAAGCAGCTGATGATGCCATCGAATTTGCACAGTTCTTGTTTTTGTTTTTCCTTAAGAGCTGCTACATCTTGTTTGTAGAAAGTAAGCACAGAAACTCACACAGGTTGGTATTTGTGCTCTGACTGATGGTTGGGTTTCCTTTAGAGAGGGTGAAGATTTTGCATTTCCCTTTCTGGGATTGTGCTTTGAAATTCTCAAAAGAAAAGGCTTCTGTTACTGCACCCGAGTTTGAAGATGCTGTGACATAAACTCACAGCTTTCCCCTCTCAGGATACAACTGTGGCAGCCCCCTTTAATCTATGCTGCATTTGTGTAAGCCATTCTCTGAAGCAGCAGTGGGGGGGTGTGCTGCAGTCTCAGCGAGCAGAACTTGCTCTGAATGCTTCAAGACTGACAGCATCAGTCAAAACAAGTATTTATATGAGTAATTAAATTATTCTTCAAATAAGTAGTATGGGAGGGAGGCAAGAAAAAAGCATAGGGTTCTTTCTAGGTAACTTCAACAATTTGAAATACTTCCTTCACCAAGACCACCCCAGCTGCCTGAGGAGCAGGTTACTCACACCTGGATTAATGGAAGGTGTTAATGCAGACAAGTGTCACTGCTGCTCATCAACACAGCAGAAGAAGGGGATAATCAGGGACAGGTAAGAGGCCTATATGGTTACTGGTGCTGTAAAATCACCACTGCTTGTAAGAAGTGGTCTAAAGCTGCTCCAGCCCTGTCATTCATGAACACACCTGCAGGGAAGGGGGTGTTCCATAAAGGACAAGGCCCCAGCTCTCCTGGCTGCTGAGGGGAGCAGGTCCTGCTACAGGTAAAACACTCCACAACTCCTTCCTCAGTCTTCTGTATAAACAGGTACCATTTCTGATTTATTTCATCATAACATACAGGTAATGCTCATGACACAACAAGATGAGAAACTCACATCTCTGAACCATTTCACCAGCTTGCCATACACCAAACATGCCAAGTATGCCACACACCAAATGCCATACATTATATTCATATTGAACATGGACACATTTTTCCCTCTCACATCCTCCACTTTGCTTTCCAGACCTCTGCAAACCATTTCCAGTATTGTTCAGGGACAGGACTCTAGTCCAGGTATGAGCCAGGGCACCACCCTGTGCAGGACATGGGGTTAAGGCTTCCTCCTATGGGAACCTGCCCCCTTTTAAGTACTGAGCCTACACCTTGGATTCATCCAGAACACACTGTGGAATCATGAGGAGCCACAAGACCACATTTCAATTCCTCAGAAGGCAATCAACCAAACCAACTCCAAACATACAAAGAAGGGGAGAATGCACATGTCTGAAGGAGCACAAAAGAGGAAGAATCTGTTTCTGCCTCTAGGGATTGATACCTGTTAACTCCCATTAACTGGTTTAAATCAAAGCCACGAGCTTTTCCTGAAATGTGATTGAGAGGAGCCCTGTTCAATTGTTTACACAGCCAAATACACACACAGCTGAAAATAGTTGTGATGTCATCACTTCCACTGGAGATGTAAACAGAGACAAGTGGCAGCACGTTCAATGAACAGCCAGCACCTGACACCGTGTCCAGGGTGATGTCAACCCCTTCCTTGCCCAGGCCCTTGTCCAGCCTCTTGCACATGCAGCACAAAGAGCCTCGGGGCTCAGTGACTCCTGGTGCCTCCTCTCTCTGTGCCTTTTGCACTTCTTAGGGTCAAGTTAATCAATGCTGTAGCTTTCAGTGCTATTTTCAACAGTCCATTGTAGGAAATTAAAGTCACATCCTAGCCACAAAACAAAACAATGACAAAAATCTTCTCCACTTTTCAATATAGTAAAACCTGAGATTTGAGTCACAAACTAGCTAAACTTACAGTAAAAAAACCCCCACACATAACCCAAGCTGCTGACTTGAATTAGGGCTTCAGTTTGCTGCTGACAACGATTTTTTTTTTTTAAAGCTGTTGGCCAGTAATTATTACTACAGTTTTCAGCTGCCTGCACTGAAATGGGACAAAACAATATTGTTTCCCCTCAACACACGTGTTCTGAGGGGTGCTGGGGAAGGCCCTGGGGGCAGGAAGGATGCAGCTTTACACAGTGGCTCTGGTAGCACCCCTTGCTGACCGTAAACCTCTCATGGCAACGTGCACACATAGCCCAAGGTGAGCCAGTGTGGGAGGGGCAGCAGCTGGGTCACTGTCAAAAACATGGGAAGGGCTGTGCCTCATCTCCTGTGAAACCAGGGGCTGTGACACCTCCTCGAGCCCTGGGGTGCTGAGGGTGAGGACATGGTACAGCCTTCAGCTTCTGCAGTTCCACCCTGGAACTGCTTAGTTAAGGACAAAAGCCCACCCCAACTCAAAACTCCAAACATTTGAATTGTTTTTAAGCAATTGAATTGTTAATGGGCAAGAAAAGTGTGTTGTGGCCACTTCTCTTGCATGTTGCTCTACCTATCAACCACTCCGTTATAGCTTAGAAGCCAAAGCAGCTACCCCTCTCCCAGAAGCCAGCTTAGTATCAAAAATACAAATACTGTATCAAAAGACTGAGGGAAACACTCCTAAGTATGGTTCATTCATGTTTTTTAAAGAATTGCTGCTGAGCCAACTGAAACACTTGTGCGTGGACAGCTTTAAAAAAAAAAATCAAATGTGGCCAGTCATTACTTGTTCACATTGCTTATGAACTGACTACCAGCATGTGGCAGCCATAAAGCCCTAGTTTATTTTGTGTATTTTTGAGGTACTGGGTTTTTTTTTTTCTCTGAAGCAGCTCTCTAGCGAATCACCTAAAGCCTATCCATTAGAACAATAGTTACACCAGTATTTACATTTGTCTGAACGGTGTGTTCAGACCAGCCTTGCTGTAACCGGTCCCTATGGCCTTTGGAATCGCTCCCAGTCTCCTTTTCTTACAGGAAAAAGGTCTCCCTCCAGAGGTTGGCTCAGTGTCAGGGCTAAGGTGCACTGGTGAAGACATGGGGCATGGGGAGGGGAGAACAAAACCAGTTCTGACAGGTAGGAGAGTGATTCAGCGGAACCAGAGAAAGGGTTTGACACCAAGAGAGCTTCCTTGTTAAAAGCCACTGAAAGGATGTGCAATCCATTGCATAGAATTGCTTCCTCTGATGGGGAAAGGTCTGTGAAATGTTCTGCCCTTCTCCCAGGGAGGGGAAAAGCCCAGCAGCACACTTGGTCTCCTCGGGCAGAGGCCGTGGTCGCTTCCCTACAGTACCAACCTTTCCCGGGCTCCCAGCAAAGCCTCCGTTTCTTCCCTCCCTCCACCTTTTTACCCAAAGTTTCAGATTTGCAGGGACCTCTCACACGCTGGGGGAGCGGCCTGGAAGGGGAAGAGGCTCTGCCACAGTCACAACGAGCCTCGCCCCTCAGGACACTTCAATGATTTCCATGCTGCCTGAAAAACTCGACTGACTGCCTACTTTGCCCAGCTCCTCTCTGGACCTGTTGTCCGCCAGGATGCTCTCCCCGAACTCCATCTGGCAGCTCCTGCGCTTGAACTGCTTCTCGAAGGAGCTCTCTTCGTGCCAGCTGCGCCGGGAGTCCCCGCGGTCGGGCTGGCGGGCCCGGCGGCGCACGGCGCTGGGCTGCTCGCAGCCCGAGGGCATCTGGTTGCAGCTGTAGGCGGGGAAGGCGGCGCCGCCCCCGAACACCGCCGAGGCCGAGTAGAAGTGCGAGGACTCGGCGGCGAAATACCAGCTGTTGGTGAGGGACGAGGGCTGCGGGGCCAGGATGTCCGAGTGCCAGCCCTTGAGGCCCAGCCCCGCGGCGGACTTGGCCAGGTGCTGCTGGCTGGTGGAGAGCCCGAACACGAAGTTGGTCCTGTAGGTGTCCTCCACGCTGCCGCTGCGGTGCAGGGGGTACAGCAGGGGCCGGGGCGCG
>VWYP01007052.1:39865-120584 GCA_013400435.1 Pycnonotus jocosus | reverse complement strand
GAAAGAAGGATAAAATACAACTTTTGAGGCAAAATATCCTGAAGATCTATAATGAGCACTCAAATGGTGCAAATGGCAAAACCCTCCTATATATTCTGAAATCAGTGATTTTTTTTTTTTTTAACCTTTTATTTGGAGACATAAATTCAATAAGCATGCTGTGACACTGCTTTTACATAGAAATTTCCCTGGGTAACCCAGAACACACATTGCTCAGAGGAGTAAGTGAGCACACCTGGGAATGCCATGCAATTCCTGGTATCAGGTTGAAAACCCCATTTCATTTGGAACAGTAGAAATTATCTGTGCTGCATCAGTANTCAGAGGAGTAATGAGCACACCCTGGGAATGCCATGCAATTCCTGGTATCAGGTTGAAAACCCCATTTCATTTGGAACAGTAGAAATTATCTGTGCTGCATCAGTAAAATCAGCCCTTCCCCTGTGAACAGCAGATGACACCAATCTGTAAATCATTAGTGTGCTGAGTCATGGATGGACAACCCCCCTGGACACAATGGGAATAAAGTTTAATGAGGAAAGGGGGCTGTCTCTGCATCTGAAAGTCAACACAAGCTTTGCCATTGACTCCAAAGGCTCCAGATCAGGTCCTAAACATATTGTTTATTTTCTAGGTCTGGTGTTACAGAGTAGGCAGCTACCAAACTGCTCTCATCTGAAAAGGATGTCCCCAAATGTCAAAATCACGTGAAGCCAAGGTCAGCCAGCAGGCACAGGGAGTCTGGTGTGGACTCCCCTCCACAGACACCTCCTTCTGACACCAGACTGCTCTGACAGAGTGTTTGACTGAGAAGGAGATGCACAGTTTCTGGAAGGATGATTGGAGATGTATCTGCTGCATGCTAGGGGCTGTGTTTCACAAGCAGGCAGCACAGCAGTACCACCATGGAGCCCCAGCCCAGCTCCTGCAGCCATTCCCTACAAACACACTGACCTGAGATCTGATGGGACACATAAATGTTTGCTTATGCAGGCTGTCAGCACCTTTTCCTGAGGCAGTGATGACATTACACTTCTGTCCTGTTCAAACACTGACTGGTATCTTCAGCATGAGGTGAAATTGCAAACTTCTCACCACAGTCACTTTGCCTGCCATATTTGATGAATACACTTTTTAAGCATCCTGCCCCCTACAATTTGTATGCATATATACTCATATTTTATTTTCTCTAGCTTTCTTGGCTGCTCTCCTGTATCTTGTAAAAATGACTGGGCTTGGCAGATGATGTATTGAAACAGAAAAGCCTGGTTAAAATTGCCCTCCCTTCAGGGTACATTTAAAGCATTTTGCTAAAAACACATCACATTATTCCAGGCCCTGCTCTAACTGAGAACCACTGAAATGCACAGCATTGAAATCACTCAGTGCTGGCAATCTTTAACCAGCCCTGTGAGCAGCTCCTGCAGTCATCACCAAGCCCTAGAGAGCAAAGGCTGCTGTTTTCACTTAGCAATCCTATTACAGCGTTCTACACTTTCTGTGCTGCTTCACCAGTTTACTCTGCTCTGGAGGTGGGATTGCAAATGGTGTTTTCCCTGCTGTGCTGTGGCAGACATTCACACATCACTGATGCAGCATTCAGAGCCTTTAGTAACATTCTCACTCCTGTTGAGATGCACCCTGCTAACAGGCAGGAGAAAAGGTGCAGGCAGCAAACACTGCAATGGGCAGCCCGTGAGGCAGTGCCTTTTCACACAGTTCTCTGGCTGCAGTTTTAAAATCCAGCCTATAAAATGGCTTGAGAAGTGAATGCCACATGTGCTGACAGCTATACTGAAGAAAGAAATTGAGGGAATGTAGAAAGAAACAACACTCTGACAATTGTTATTTCTACAGGTTGTTGAGCCCACGTTCTAGATGGTCCTGAAATTACCACCACTGCAGGAACTCTTTCCCTTCTCTTCCATTAAATGAATGAGGATGATACAGGATGGTACAGGCAGGTGGCTTTGTGCTACAGCATATGTGTAAGGATGCATTCATCCTGAATGGGTAGAATGAAAAAAAAAAAGAGTTAGGAGAAACCCCTGAAATGTTCTTCTGGACAAAACCATATGAGAGGTTTGCTGCTCTTGGCAGATTCACTCCTTGAGAGCTTTGCATTTTTTGTTTTGTGACAAGTGCTAAAATGGAAAACCTGAGTATTTTTCTGCACCCAACTCAAGGACAAATGCAGATGGAAGCCATGCAAGATGCTTCCTGTGTCTGGTTCTCTCCTGCCTCAAACCTTTCACATCACCTACAGGGGAGGCATAGCTCTGCCAGACCCAAACAAGACCAGCAGTGCCTTGAGCTGATTCACACCAAAAACTAAAGAAAAATCTTAAAATCTAGGCCTGGCCCATGTCCTTCACACACATGGCTCAACGAATCAGTCAAAATCTCAAAAGCTTTTAGCCCAGGACACTTTTGAGGAAGCCACATGTAATAATTCTGGGTGTTTTTAAGTTCCATGGATTCGTGAGACACTGCAACATTTGCACAAACATGCTGCTTCACTGTTCCTTTTGGCAAACTAATGGGTCCAGATTTGTGGTCTGGCAGCTGTCAGCGTTTATAGCTGAACACTAAGTACAAAAACATACCTTACAGTAACAGGAAGGTTACGATTTTTAAATGCACTGAGAAGTCAGGAAATGTAGAAATTAAGCAGCTGCTTTTCGATGTCTCTTTTACCCATCTAAATCCAAAATAGCTGGATGGAGCCACTCAGATTTGCCATGGGGATAATTGCAGGCTGGAACTCGGTCCTGGAGCACTGCAGCAGTGCCCACTGCTCTGTGAGTCACTGTCTGCAGGAGCACCAGTGGGGCTGCTCAGGAAATGGCTGGGAAACAGAGGGCTCTCACATCCCACCCTTCAGTCCTCTCAGGGGCCAAGGCTGCAGGCTCTACAGCTGCCAAAGAAGGGGAGTTATTTAAACAAGCTCATCCCAATTCTTTTCCAGCAATATTAGACTTCAGCTACGGTAGCACAGAAGGAGGAGAAGAAAAAGAAAGAAAAAGAAAAAGAAAAAGAAAAAGAAAAAGAAAAAGAAAAAGAAAAAGAAAAAAACAAAGAAGAAGAAGAAGAAGAAGAACAACAGCAACAACAGGGTGAATCCTTGATCATAAATGAACCCAAACACAAACTCAACCTGCAGAAGGTGCCATGTGTCACAGGCCAGGCAGAATGCCTTGCATGAGCTCACCTGTGCTTGGATTTGCTGTTCTGTTAACGGAGCACAGATGTCATTACACATCCCAAATCTGTTTAATATTTGGGCATCTTCATGATATGTTGGCCTCCTTTTAAAAAATAGTGATAAGATTTCTTTCTCTTGCATGCTTTACCCTTATTGTAAACAGGATCTATGGCAATCCTTTCCACCTGCTGATCTGTGAAAGCAAACAGCCTCAGAGTGAGAGACAGCAAGTTTTTGGATGTCACAGTAATGGTCTGACCATGGCCCAGCTCCTAAAGCCCTGTAATTAAAACACTGAGCTACTCTCCTCTCCTGTTTCTCACTTCATGTTTTGTATTTTAATTTTTTCCCAAGGTAAAGCACGTCACCATGTGTAGTGAGGACAACAACCTAAATAATATATAGTACATATTTTTAAATGAGAGCAATGACAACAGCCAATAATCTGAGTAACTGTCACTGACTTACCAAAGCTTTGCTTATCAGAGAAGATGGGATAAATAAGACAGCAAGGATAATATTGTTAATATTCCCAAGCCTTTCAGCAGTGAGAAGTTTCTCCCTGAACCTCCTTTTCTCCAGGCTCAGCTCCCCCAGCTCCCTCAGCTGCTCCTCATAAGAGATGTTCTCCAGATGCCACAGGTATTCCTTGGCTTGTCCATACCTCTTTAAGAGATCCTTACATTTCTCTACTTTGAAATATGTGAGACCCTCAGGCAATTCACCTCCGTGTTTGGTTTCTGCTTGTACTTCTGCGTTAGGCAGCTGATTTGCTAAGCAGCTCCATTTTCAGCTGAGGAGAAGAGCTGCTGGTTTGTTACCACATTAACCCATTCTGGCTGACAAGTCCCTGCCTTGTCATGCACTCACATCTTGCCTCCAGACTCCTAATTCTGACTTCCATGCTAAGCTCCTTGAAATGCTGCTGTTCAAAAGAACCTTTCTTCCTCTTTTTTCACTGCTAGCCACAAAATCTGCTGCAATTACACTCCCAGGGGATCTGGGTCGTGCTGTTCCTCACACTACATTTGCATTTCCTCTGCTGAAAGTTCTCTGAGAGGGATCACCACAGTGTCCAAAAAGCAAAGCAGAACCAAGCAGCTTATTTTCACACTGCCATAAGAAATGACTGGTTTGGGTTGGAGTATGTTGGGTTTTATGGTTCAGAGGTGAAGCTCATAGGATTGATTCTTGAGTCTAGTCAAATATTTAAATCCATATCATCATGAGGAGCACAGAACAGACATAAATTGCACCCATTCCTCAGAAAGAGAGCTTCAGAGATCCTAAATTTTTAAGGAGCCCCCAAAAGTCAGGATGGAATCAGAGGCTGACAGTGGGGCTGGAAGAGGGGATGTGCTGCAATAAACTCCTCTTGCCCTGCCTGCATCTGCAGGCAAATGTATTTGTGTACATATAAACAGTCCCAGCTACTGCCAAATCAAGAGCTGTTCTTCCAAATGACCTGTGGGCTACACTCAGGGAAATGCAAGAAACACAGTTATCAAAATTGGGATCAAGTCCCTCAGCCACATTCCAAGCTTTGTGTTAAGTAACACCCACGAGAGCTCTTGTTCCTCTTGCCCCCTTCCCATGGCTTCTCCCATGGGCTCACAGCTGTATGGTTTTTTCCTGCCACCACATAGCAAAGGGCAGTAAAAAGACACCTTTTCCTTTCCCTTTGTGCTCACAGCAAGCACACAGTGTCCTTTCTGTGGCTCTTCTCAGGGAGCTGTGTGGTTGGTCACTGTTGGGTGAATCCAGCAGTGTTACCCTGTTTTCACTGGTGCAACACTTCACCCTTGACATGACAGGTAAGTATTAACTTAGCAGCTTTTTCTGGCAACAAACAATCCATTTAGGATAATTTGCCATTTTTAAAAATCATTGTTTAGTTGTGTGACCTGTGGTTTAAGAATTTCACTTAAACAATACAAGACCAATCTCCTCATGTTAATGTGAGATCCTGGACTATAACTTCAAGTTTTCTTCTGAAAGCTTTTTGCTTTACACTGCAGGACAAGATTTACAGAATTAAGAGTAAACATCTCTACTCTATCAGTGTTACTCAGGAGTGTTGTCAGAGTTTCAGAAGAGATGTTCAGGCAATTAGGAAATTTAGGACTAGGGAAATGATAGTGGCAGATATTATTATAAAAGGTAAATTGATAGTATCATTCCAGAAATGAGCAAGAGGAAAATAAACCCAGACATGAATTAATGCTTCTTTGGATCAAATCATAGGAGTTGCAGGTTAGGCTTGAACAGCAAGCTCTCTCAGTCTATAACATGTAAATACATATCTGCAGTGTGAAGCTAAAACTACACAGCCAATTTTGGGCTTTTCAGACCTTAAAGAAGTCGTGGTAAGATTTGTAATTTCTCATTCAGTATTCATTACAAATGTATAGAGTTCATCAGCAGGGTTGGAAAATAATTCACATCCTGGTCACAAACAGAAAATACATATTTTAGGCTATTTTAGCAATTTTTTTTGTTCTGTAAAAAGCTTTGCATTAAAGTTTAATTAAATTCTTTACCTGAAGGAGTCTGTTTATTACACAAAAGGTTGTGCCAGAGTAATGACTTGCAGGGCATAAATTGCTCTGCCAACATAGTTACTCAAGTACTTA
This sequence comes from Pycnonotus jocosus, assembly GCA_013400435.1. Taxonomy (NCBI): domain Eukaryota; kingdom Metazoa; phylum Chordata; class Aves; order Passeriformes; family Pycnonotidae; genus Pycnonotus; species Pycnonotus jocosus. The sequence continues at coordinate 114,746 of VWYP01007052.1, read as the reverse complement.
CTGACCTATGCCATGCCAGGGAAGTGATCAACTCCCAATTGCAGAGATGGTGTTGAAAGCCTTACTAAAGCCAAGATAAACAACATCCACTCTCCTCATTAATCCAGCCCTCTTTTTGTACAAGGATGTCAGGTAGGTCAGGCATGATTTCCCTTTCATAAATCCTTGCTGAGTGCTTCCAGTGACCTCACTGTCCTTAGGATGTTTGGACACGGTTTCCTGGTGGATTTGCTCCATCACCTGCCCAGGGACTCAGGTGAGGCTGCCCAGCCATCCCTTCTGGCCTTCCTCAAGGCTGCAGTGACATTTGCCTTTCTCCATGGGAGGTTTTGATCACCACAATCTTTTAAAGCTAATTGAGAGTGCCTTGACATTGGAAGTTCCCCCAGCACTTGTCCCTCTGTACCCCACCAGCACCATGGACTTGGTTATGCCTGGTTTGTTCAAAGGTTTAAACCTGAACCTCCTCCGCTGTGGGTGAGGATTTCCTGCTCCAGATCTTCCTCTTGCTCTGAGAGCCCCAGGACCCCTCAAGACCTGTCTTATCAGTAAAGAATGAGGCAGAGGAGGCATTGAATACTCCATGTCTTTAGTCACCAGTTCTCCTGCCCTATTCCTGCCACCCCAGGCAGCCTCACAGGCATTATTTTCCTCCACTCCTCTCCAGTTCATGACTGTGCCTAAAGGAACGATCTAGCTGTCAAACTGCAGGCATTTCCCAGACCACCAGATGTCTGTCTGCTGACTTCAGAAAGTTAATGTACACTTGAGATTCCTCCATCTCTCGAAAGCTGAATAGTCTTTTTCATTTTCTTTTTTGTTGTTGTTTTTGTGTGTGTGAGAGCTATCTATATTTCTCTCAATTATTTGTCACAATAACAATGCAGCTTCTGCTATGTGGTGCTCTGTAGTTTCTGATATAAACTGTTTTTGTTAATAAGTGGCTGCTCTTTGTAAAATGAAATATTTCCTGGTAATCACCCCTTCAAGCATCAAATCATATACAGAAAAATAGCTCTGAAGATATCATTAATCCTTAAGATGCCACACCTGACAAACATAACTACAGTGAAAGGATTCAGAAAACTCATTCATCAAAATACAAGTACCAAAATAGATTTCCTCTTGCTTTGAAGTATATTCCCCTCATAACATTGTGAATTAGAGTTTCATTCAAGCTGCATGGTGAACACAAAAGAAAAGTTTTGGAGAATCAAGTTGGAGCTGGATGTTAACAAGGTTTCCATGCTGATGGAGAAGTGCTTCACAGGAATGTGGCTGGCTATACATATCTCTGCTGAAGTACCTGGGGACAAGATTTTCAAAAACATACTTTTCAAACATGAATGTCCCAGATCTTTATTTAGGAAAAGAGCCTGTTTTTCAACTGCTGAGCAACCAGGTGCTTGTAAAATACTTCAGAAGTCGGTTTGGCCACATAAAATTCACTTTTATAAGCTATATGACACTCAGGGTAATTTCACTGTTGGTTTAAGCTGGTCAAAAATAGTGGTGGTGTTATATCCTCCACCCCTTTCCTTGGATGAACACCTGGAAGAACCAAAACCACAGCTTGCCACACGAGCACTCCTCTGACCTCAGGGTGGAGTGTGTGCTCAGAGGTGGACAGGAGAAGGGGATTTCCCTGTGGAGCACCAACAAAGCTCCATGCCACTGAGCACAACCTCTGTGTTCCTCCTGCTGGGAATGGAAAGATAGCAGTGATTTGGGCACTGTCACAGTGAGTATTCCCCTTTTGCTTCAACTCCAAAGAAAAAAAATGAAGTTACAGTACAGGAATTACATTTGGAAAAAGGATATTTCTGCATTATTCAACAGACCAGAAATTTAGGATTCAATTTATTATAAATTTAACAGCTCCATGAAGTTTCATTTCATTAACACTTGGGCTTCTCCAGAAAGCTTTGATTGCTGAAATGCATCAAATAAAGAGGCCATAAAGAGGTGTCATCTCATTAATACATTTTTTGGCCAGAAACAAATGGTGAATATTTTCAAAGCTATTATCTGTCATATTTGGATCATGTGGAGCCTTGGTATTATGAAAGAATTAAAAACAATCTTTGATTTTACTGAGGTTTGGCTGGTTTACAAATACTGTGATCTTCATTAAGGTTACTAAATAACTTCAGAGAGATGTGCTCTTATCTTGGTCTGGCAAACTTGAAGTGCTTTGAGATGTCTGGTTTGCCTTCCAGCCAAACCTCACCATGGCTTTCAATGTTGACAATGCTGTGAAATCACTCATGCCTAAAATGCAACAACTGTACTTGAAGTAACCTCATTAAAAAATAGTTTCCATCATATATTTTTTAATCTTTCCTGTTCCTCCTTTAAGGATGTGAGATGCTCTGTGTATTGGAAGAGCCTTACATATTACAAAACCAGAAAACTTCAGTGATGAATGTCCAAAATGTGCAAAATCACATCCATCAGCCTCCTGCTACTTTATTCCCAATGTGTTATTGACAGGGGGCTTCGTGTCAGAGTGGCTGTGTTCACCCTGCCTGTCTCACAATTGCATTATTGCACAGATTCAGACTTTGCCACACTGGGAATGGCCAAATTGCTCATGAGATACAGAACTACTGCCCCTGTCCAGCTCACAGGGCTCACAAAAGTCAAACCAAAGTCAAACCAACCTCCAGGGTCCTTCTCCTGCCCCAGCTGATATGGGATCTCACAAACACACTTGCTCATGGTACCTGGTTTTGTTTATCTTCTTGATCACTTCTGGCAAGTCTCTCCTCAGACTCTGGAACACACCAAGCAATGCTACCACAATAGAAATTAGACTAGTGATAAATCCAGAAGAGCTGAGACATTTTAATGGTTCAAAAGTGATATCATGAACTGTCACCCACGTAAAAAAAAAAGCTGGAAATTTGGGACAGAAACAGCAATGCAAATAACAACAGAGAGCAATAGTACACAGCAGTGTAGATAAAAATGCATTTAAGCACCAGCACAACCCCTAATAGATACTCTATAATGACTTTTTATAGCTCTATTAGGTGTTTTCCAGAAGAATAGCACCATTCTGCTATTTAGGCAAGAATATAGGCTGAGGTTATTACCAAATGCAACATGGAAGAGTTCAGCCTATCAAAACTACTTTTAGCTGTAAAATTATGAAATTTTAAAACCTTCCTGAAGCTTGCCAGACTACAGGGTGGGATTACTGGTTTAAAAAAAATGAATGCATGGCTGGAGGGGAAAGTGTTTTATAGCAACTGATAATACCTGAGGCACTGATAGGACATTTTTGCACGGGTTGAAAATGCATTCTTCATTTTTCACTGACAGCTGGTTAAAAGAGGAATGCAGTGAAAAGTCTATAAAAGCTTTAAAAAACCACCAAACCTGGACAGGTCTGCACTTCTGTTTTTCTCCCACCCGTGCTAGTAAGTGATGTTAGCATGTTAACAATTCATTTAGACTCATTGTCACCTTGGCCAGGAAACAAGGAGCCTTCAGCACCTCCTAAACCAGGAGAGATTGAGGATTTGCATCTCTTTTTAATATAACAGGGCAGAAATATTGGAAGCAACTTTTTATGCAATTCTTTTTCATCAGATTGCATGAAGTCTACACACTGCCTCTCCAGGAATCTGGCTTCCATTCCTCCTTTTGCACTGGAAGATGCTTTCTGTAGGTCAGCAGAGCTACTTTTGGAGTTTGTTCTTAGTTCTTTTGGCTCCTCCATGTCTGATAGTGCTGATCATTGATTCCTGTTTGATATCTTTTCTTTCCTTGATCTTGCAATACTGTCCTTGCCTCTTTTTTCTCCTACCTTTGGGCCTGCTTCTTCTGCACATATTTTGGGAGACTGTGTTCTTTCTTTTTGTAACATTCCCTGGGGCAGCGCTTTCCTCTGCTTCTGTTTTCTCCTTTTCTCTCCCTCACAAGCTGCTCCTTCACACTCATCTCCTGCACTGACCTCAGCTGCAATCTCTCCACCAACACAGCACACAGCAGCCTTCTCAGCCATTCTCCATCCCATCTCACACAGAACTCAGCTTCCCTGACACCTCCCTGAAGTGTCAGCTTAGAGGGATAATGGCTCAAACTGATAACCTGAATCTTTGCAGCCCAAAATCCTCACTGTTGAAGCCTCCACTTTTCCTCTGTAACATCATCTCTGACATCTCCTCCCATTCTTTAAACCTTTCCCAAAAGATCTGTACCTTTTCATGGTTTTTTGTTGTTTGTTTGTTTGTTTTTTCCCTGGTTGCACTTTTGAGAGCATCTTGTTCTTTTGCATCCACACAGGTCACATGCAGCTCCTTCTTAAGGCATCATCTCTGTCCTTGTTAGTGACAGCCTACCCAAAACTGTGTTACTGAGGGTCTTCCTGCAAATGCATCTTCACTGATCTGTTCTTTCTTCCTCTCTTTTCCCAGCGCTCCCTCCTTTCTCTGAATCCCTTCTCTGGCTTCTTCTAGGCTGATACTGAGTCAAGCTTTGTTACACTGAGGTCTTTCAGTAATTCTAGCAATTATTTTCCTGCTTTTTTCCATATGCTCTTATGCATTTCATCATGCTCTGAACTAGTCTGTCTTTTCTTTAACAGAAAAAAAGACCCCAACCAACAAAAATCTTACTGTAGAGATTTTCAATCTTTTCTCATGTAGAGAAAATCAGTCCTGTTTAAAAAAAGATATTTGATGATCTAATTTCCCTTATCAGACAAAATGGTTTTGATATTCTGGTCATTTCTCCTGATATACCACAACAGAATGAAGCATGCTTCTTGTCTCTTTTACCAATGCATTTACGATTTATTATCAAAATAAATTTATTCTTTCCTATGTAGGCAGCAAAAAGACATTAAAAAGTATGTATATATTTTTAAAAATTTTGAAAATATGCTACATGGATCCCAGTGTCCTATGTGCTCATCCAGTATGATGGTCCAAGTGTGGTCTCCCAGAAGCACACAAATTGCTTTTTGCAACGAGCTGGACCATTGTAATTGCAGAAAGATCCTGAAAACCCTTCTGTCACTGGCTGGGCATGTGCTCTGCTAGAGCTGCTGTGTTCCACACAGCTCTGATGTCCCTGTAACTCAGTGGGATAACCACTAAAGCTTCCTGATACTGTCCATGCCCTTTGGGGTTTCCCTCCCTTCCCTTTCTTTACAAGAGGGGCTCTGTGAATTCTCTGTGAATCCTCATGGACCAGGATCCCACCTGATTTATCTTGAAAACTTCCCAGTGTGTTTGAAGGAAACACCTAACATTCTGATTATTAATAATAATAAAAATTATATTATGGTTGAGAGCAGCAGAAGTGCTGCTGGCAGAATTATTTGCAATTCTAATATCACAAAGACAATGTGCTGTCCTGAACCTCTGCCCCTCCAGGTAAAATCAGCTGGAGGGGGTTGTTTTGATTTTCCTTTTCCAATTCTGCTGCAGGCAGTTTTCTTTGCAGCTTCCACCCATTAATCTCAAAGTACTTTTACACAGAGGAATTAATTAAGAGTCTTACACACAAGAATTAATTAAGACAGTAGTAGGCATGTTTTATCATCTCCATGTTGCACAGGGGGAACTGAGGTGAAGAAAGAGTTGCCCAATTCTTTCACAGAGCTGGGAATACACTTGGGCAGGTATCATACCTTCTCAACTCAGTGCATAAGAATATCCTTTCTCTCTTTACAATGTGAGGCAAATAATCCAGTTTACCAAGTAAAATACCACTGACACTTTCTTCAAAACAGAAACCCTTCCCTCAGGCAAATGCCTTGGCCAGTCGAATTTCCAAACACATCCTTCTTTCTTACTTCAGACAGAAAGAAGCACACTGCACGAAAAGCAAACTCCTGTAACTCCTGTGGGATCTGATAACATTTATACTCTGCTAAAGAAATACCCCAAGAACTGAAATCTGTAATCTTATCACCCTCTTTTTACAGACTCTCCCTTTTTCTCAGCATTCACGTGTATACTTCTGTTTGGTCAAGAGAGAAATAGAAACCTAATGACTTGGGATTTTTATCTACAGCTCATAAAACCTTTGCAGAGTTGATGTTGTGCTGTCCTGCTCCTGAAATGCACCAGTGCCACCTTCAGACCACGTGAAGCAGGGCTTTTCCACAACCCTCCTTAGGAAAGCTGCAGGGATTTTTCTTTTCCTCTGGACAAGCCCTGCTGAAGCACATGTATGAGCCTGAGCAGAACCTGCACGTTCACATACCAAAGCACGAGTGTTCACTGGGAAAAGTAGCCCTTTATTTTCATAAATAAACATTAATAAAGAGCAATCAGATACTACTTTGTCATGAAAATTCCAGTGTATTCCCCTGCCACTGCCTGAGCAGCTCCCATTGGGCAGAGCAACACATCAGCTGGGACCTGCTCCTGCCCTCTGCCTTAACATCATTTGCCAACTGCTCCTGGTTGAATTAGGTCCCTCATCATCTTAAAACGAAGCCATTTGCATTTTGGGTTAGAGCCAGTTCTGAAAACAAAGTCAAAATACTTCTCAAATTAAAGAATAGGCCTCTGGTATTTTGAATAAAAAAATTATCTGTGATATTAGTTCAAATTACACATATTGGACTGAAGAATTTGGAATCAACACTGTCTTGAAAATCAGGGTAGGAATGAATGACTTGAATTAATTTCTTTGACCTTGTCCTACAGTGTAGCTGAAAGAAGAAAGTAGGCAGAAAACACTACTCACCCACTGTCATACCATCCATGTAACGCTTGATGATGTCAAATGAATCCCTTAAATTCCCTTCTGTGATGTCAAATATGATATCTGCCTGGTTGGCCGGATAGGTAGGTGTGATGGCACGAAGGAAAATGATCTCTGCAAGTAAAGAGTACCACAGAATGCACTGACAAGTGTTTGAAAACACCACTGAAGAATCAGAGTTTGATCCAAAATGACTTGTCCTCAAAGTTGGTGGGAGACATTCCCCTCCCTTACCACTCCCAGTTTGTCCTTTAAAATGGAAAAGCAGGAGATCTAAAGGAAGCAAGGATTTGGATAGATTTGTTTTTTCTTCCTATTTCCACCATCCAAGGACCCTGAAGCCAAAACACTCTCAAAATCCAAAAGGATTGCTTTTAAGCAGTCAATCAGATTTCCAGCATGTACCCAAAGAGGACAACAGCAAGGGTCCCCAGGCTGGGCTGAGGAAGGGACCAAAGAGATAAACCTCCCCACTCTGATTCCCCATGGCAGTCACACAAAGCATTGCCATTACAAATGCAAGTCCTTTGGAGTACTGGAGGAGGTGTTTAGGCTTCAAAATAAAAGTGAGACTATTTTCAAGTCCCTCCTGAGGGATGGAGGTGTTATTACTCTCCTTATTATCCTCACTCTACAGATGATGAAACTAGACTTGGAGCTGTAAGAATTCACCTGAGGCCATGCACTGAATTACAGTTTGCATCTCCTGGCCTTCAGCAGCAATCTCAGATCACCAGGTCTCATCTCTTTTTATTAAAACATGAGGATGGACTAATGAGGTTTGGGAAGCATCCTGGGCCAAACCCTCAGCTCTGCTGCCAGTACACCTGGTGGAGCTGAAGGGGTGTGTAAGGGAGCAGGAGTGGCCATGGGGCATTCCTTCCTCCCTTCCCTGTGAAGCAGGGCCAGCCAAGGCCTGACACAGCCTACAGGAGCTCTACAGCAGTGCTTCCATTGTTCCTGTCCGGGCAAGGACTGGCATGGCTTTGTTCCCCACTCCTGCCTGGTGCAGAGGGGAACAATCAGCTTTGGCTTTCATTTAGGACAACTTTCTGAAACAGCAAGGCCCAGGCTTTGGGTATACCAGAAATGGGGGTTTAGGGCCTTTAGAAACCCCTCCAAAAAAACCTTTTTTACCTCCACACTCTTTTCTCTGTGTCTGTGCAGTCAGTAAGGTGCTGAGAGCAGCAGGGATGCAGGCAGTCATCCCACTGATGGATGCATTGCCAGAAAATCCATGCAAATAGCAAGGAGCAGAAACTGCCTCTTTATCTGTAAGTTTTTAGGTTTTATGTGAACTAAGAAAGTGGATGAAAAGTGATTATGAAACTGCAGGACTTAAAAACTCACAGGTACTTCAAAGGGTAGTTTTTGGAATTCTTGTCTTAAAAACTTTCTGCCCAGTTCTTGGAATTTCCCTTCCTTTATAACAAACAACACTTTGTTCATAGGTCAAAAATCAGCCAGTCATCATAAACTCAATATAATTTATTTTGTGATTAATGTCTGCACGTAAGGTTTTTATTCTTGGAACAAGTCACCTGTCAGTAGCAAACAACTGGTCATAGACAGGTGAGAGAAATATATTTAGTACCTTGCTCCTAGAGCAAAACCTGCAAACAAAGGAAGAAAAAATATTACAGGGCATGTGGCTATTGTGTGAGTAAATGTGGTATGTGGGAATTCAGAGTCAATATTTCCTTAGACTGGGAAGCAGTAGGAGTTAGAATGGCTTTCTTTCCTCCATAAAATTAAAACTCCTGGATGTCGAAGGTTTTAATTAAATGAACAGTAAACTATAATTTGGAGCTATGCAAACATTTACCGCCCTGGCAGCGAGTCTGGCTTTAGGCAAGGATTTCTGGTGGAGGTTTTCTATGCTGCAGTCTGGAACAAGGAGCAAACCACTTACCTTCAGGTCTTGTGAATTCTCTGAAGGTGGGCAGTGAGATGACAGTGTGGGAGATGGTGTGCACTGGATCCAGCAGACAGCTGACATCATTGGGGCGGCAGGACTTGATGCAGCGGATGGTGTCTGTCTTCTCTAGCCTGACACTAAGAGAAACCAAAAAGAGAGTCATGGATAGACTGAGATATTAAATACTTTGTGTTTTGCAATCTAGGGAGCTAGAAGCTGTAGTTGATGTAAGTGTTGATTCTTCACCTCAAAAACTTAGGCAAATGCAGATCATCAGAACTTCAGGACCCCTGAAGAGCTTGGTTTGGCTCAGAGTTGCAGCCAAAACCCCCTCAAAGCCAGTTCTTCAAACCAAGCATGGGATAACAAGAACTGTGGTGCCCAGGATGCCATGTAATGTCTCTTTCCAAGGACAAACAGGACCAAACAGTGACACCTCAGCTGGCCTGGTCTCAGCCATTTCAGTGGAGCCTTTTTTACTCAGTCATATAAAGCAGACAGAATTGTTTCTATTTTAGAAACCTGTCATAAATATATAAAGGGCCAACTTTCATGATTTTTGGTGTAGCAAGGGCCAGAGGAGCCTCTTTTAAGTCTTTTTTTCATACCCTCCCTTTCCATCTGAAAGAACCGAGAAAACAGAGAGGAATGGAAACTAAGGGAGGAAAAAAACCTTAAACACATTATTGAAAACCTCAAAGGTTGAGGTCTGAGTTTGGGGAAATGGTAAGGGCCATTTCATATTGCATCTCAACCAGCTGCTCATTCGGCCTTGAAAGTCTATTAAAAGTTAAATGACTTCTCACCCTTGCCCACTAGAGTGAATTTAAAGTCACTTACAGTTCAAGAACTTCACACAATGCCCACTCTGTGCTCATGAGAGATGAAAGGGCTGTGCTGGGACTTAAAATGGGACTATGCCCCACAAACAATCTCAACTTTGACCTGCCCATTGCCACGTATTTCTAAGTGGAAAAAGAAAATACTGCAGTGTCAGGGAGGGGCGGGGGTGAATTAAAAGATTAAAAGTGAGAAAAATGTACTGAGTTAAAGGAAAATTTAAAAAAAAAAAAAAAGGGAAGAATTACTTTGTTAGATGCCTCTAAATCAAATGATTCTTGCTCTTTTCAAAATGTGTTATCCCAGTCCTCACCTACAAACCTGTCCAGGGGGAGGCAACAGAGGTGAGTTAACAAACACCAGCTGAGCCTGGTGTTCACACCCTGTGCTTGATGCTTTGAGACTGGCCAGGAGATGAAGGCCAGAAGAGACCCTTTACATCCCACCACAACCTCTGTGCAAAATCTTGTCATGTCCCAGGCACCTCACTTATAAACAGTAGCTTGCATAACCTATTTTGGGACACTATTACTGCTGAAGTACTGTTAGAACACACAGAACATCCTAAATTACCACAGCTGTATTTAGGTAATACTGAAATAGCCAATAAAGCTATAATTTTGTGTAAGATGAAGCCCTAAGTAAGACTTGCATTCATGATTCTCACCTGTGGAATAAAGCCTTGTGACATAACTTTGGTACAGATCAGAGGGTATCACTGGTCACAAGTGATTTGATCTAAACTGAGTTTCTAGATCCATCCAGCTCATAACCACACATGTGACAGATAAAACTCTGTGTCAACTCTATTTCTTTGCACCTTTTGCCTCTGCTCTGACAAATCCCACTAACTTGGTTTTTATTTGCATGCTCTGTCCACACTGCTAAACTGGAATTTGTTCTTTCATTATACTCTGATTTCCTTTCTTTTGCTATCCCTGCTAATTGCCTCAGGCCAGCATATGCAAAGTGCAGTTGATAACACTTTGTTCTCTCCTTGCTTCATCTTTTGGACATCTCCAAGCTAGAGTAACCTCTTTGACAGCTAACATCTATTTCAAATCCTGATATTTGCTATAAATGATATGCTCTGTTCTCATAATACTTTACAATTTTATCCTTACACATCAACTTTGCATTTCACCTGATTAGCTGATTTTTTTCCCTTTTGCTCATGTTCTCCTACAGTGGGCACTGTGACTGGCAAAAGTTTCTTCCTCAGTGCTGAGAACTTTTTAATTTGTACCTTTCCTTCAAGTTTTCTGCCTCTGGCACAAATTACAGCTTTGGAGATCATCTTCCCTCTAGGCATTTTCATTTAAAGAGAAGAAAGTTAAGAAACAGCTCAGCTGCTCTGATTATTTCCTGAGTATATTTTTTTCCATTCTTCTAGGGTCCTGGTATGATTCTTTTTCCTATTATCTGTTAGATTCAGTCAGTAAGTTGGTTGGACCTTACTGTGATTTAATTTTCATTTGGAAAAAATAAATAACACTGTGTAATTATATATGTGCTCCTGAAAGTCCCAGTGACACTGCAGAAGTCAAGCATCCAACACGGGAAGGTGAGCTTTGTGCTCTTCAATTCCTCGCTAAATACAATTAATGTGGCAGCATTTTACAACACTGAGGGCCAAGTTCTCAAACTGCCAAAAGATACATTAATGTTTGCAAAACTGAAGTATATCTTTGAATATTTATCCCACTTCATTATAGCCTCCTAAGGAACTGGTGGCCAGAGGACATTTACATTTAAGCCTCTTCTGTGGTGGTGATAAAGCCCATCAGCCCAAGCAGCACAAGGTTGTGTTCTCAGAATCTCAGCCTGGGACTCCAGCCCCACTGGCAGCTTCTGGCAGCTTTATAAGGAAGTGTCAACAGGCTTATTAAACACTGGCATTCCTCATGAGGCTGAAACTCCTGTCAGCCAGCTGGGAGGAACTTTGCCTTGGGGAATGTGGAATACTCTGGCAGAGGGCTGTGATCATGCACTGAGCCAGCCTTTGGCTGATGATGAGCTCCAGCTCCCAGCTAATGGAGGAATTCCTTGTGCTCAGGTGATCAAGGCTCATGATCTTGGTTTAGAAAGTTCCCAGTTTCTACCCTTGTACCCTGATTGTGCTGGCAGCACTTATATAGAGAGGGATTTATTCTATAGGTGCATTCACATGGATTATTCCCTGTTCTTCTATGGAATGACTGTTCTGCCTGTGTGATGAGCAGCAGGGATAACTGAGCCCAGGGCTGTGTAGGACATTAATTTTTGGATAATATCTCTGGGACTGAGCTTTTAATATTTATCAACACAAGGACTATGTGTAATAAATAAATAAATCCTCTTCCAGCTCAGAAAACAAAGAATTCCAAAGGAATTCCAGTTGTATTGTTTACATTGCTCTTGATGGCCTAGAAGTAAACAAAGAAAGTCAAAGTAAAGGAAGAAAGATTTGGATACTGGAATTCTGACTGACTTTTCAGGGCACTTATGGTTTGGTGTGATGATGGTTGTGGATAAAGTCTTCACTGGGTCAAAATTTATCAGCTTTAATATGAAAGTTGGAGAGACAAAAGTGTTGTGAGACAAACCCAATATGTTTTTCAAATGTTCCTGTAGATGGGAATGTTTCAGGATATAGCTTGTGAAACAGAAAGGAGCTCTCTGCTATCAGCTGAATGCTCTTATGAAGTTGATTGCTGTTCTGCTGTCATTAGTTTTTCCACTCAGCAAAAACTCCACAGAAAGAAAGATGAAATATCTCTCAAATGTTCTTTAGACGAGAATAGATTTGTACCATCCTTAGAAGCTAGAACTAGGATCTGTGCCTGGTGGAAATCAGCATTAGCTCACAGGATACAAGAGAGCAACAATAAATAGGAGAGCTTGAGAATCTGGCTGCACACTTTTATACTGACCCATGTGCTGGGGCACCTCAGGGGTCCTCAGGGTCCAAGTTATGCCCTTTTAACAGATTTTTCAGAAAATGCACACTATTTGCTGGATAACTGATGAAATTTTCTGGAGATGACTCAGTTGAAACAGTTGAAAATATGTACTTATTTCCTTTGGAAAATTTAGACCTAAACAGATGTAGCTGTGTGTGATCAGATGACTCTCCTGCTGTGTGAAGTAAATTAATAGCTTTCAGTCCTCAGCATGCTCAGGTAATGAACTCTTAGACACCAACTCCTGCTTTGTATTATGATGCAGAGTACACAGAAGAATCTCTGTGAATGAAGATGTTCAGTTACAGGCTAAAGTGGAAAACTGCAATGATGATGGCAAACAAAATGCAAGTGCAGCGTGCAACAGATGAACTAAAACTTTATTCAAATAGGGGTGGGGAGGGGAAAGCTACTCTTAGAAGAGAAATGATGGTTGTAAGTCAGGGATCAAAGCTGTGCAGAAACAAAGATGAAAAGTTTGGCAATAAATGTGTTGACAGTTCCGTGGCGGGACAGTCGCATTTGGATTGTCAGGAGAAGGTCTCTGGGCTCTGAGATTTGACGCTGCATGACCACAAGGCCACTGTGGTTGTTCACTTTTTTTGTGGTGAAAAACCCCTCCTGGTTCCCGCTGGTGATGGACAGCTGAATTTTATCCCCAGGGACAGCATTGGAAGGGCCCATGCGGAAAATGTCGGTGGGTACTTGGATGTTGGTGGGAAAAGAGAGGTGATAGTAGGTTATTCTCAGGGGCAGGCTCTGGCACTCCTTATTTTCATTACAAGGCAAGCGCTCACAGCGACTGCAAGAAAAGTGAGAACACAAGACAAGAGGAAGATTAGCGCACTTTTAGCGAGGGGGAGGGAGAGCAGGGGCAGTGGGGGTGGGAAAAGACAGCCTGACTTGCATCCTGTGTCCATCCTTCAGCCTGGCACCTCACTCACATTGCAAAGGGACAGGAACTCAGGAAGGATGAGCTTGCCTGCAGCTGGAGCTTTGGGAGAAGTGTTGCCATTGTCAGAAGTGTTGCCCTTGCTCTGCACAGATGGATAAAGTCTGGCACCTCAACGGGGGTGAGAGTTTATTTTCATTTACATCAGCCAAGCTCTCCTAGAAAGAACACTGGCATTTTTTCCCCCTCCAAGTTTTATTCTTTTGCTGGTTCTACATATGTTCAGCAAAGGAAGCGATTCTAAGTGGTTAGGGAGTTGTCTGTGTCTGACTTGGGATGTCTGGCTGTATTTTAAGACTGAGTGAAGTGTTCTGAAAACCATGAATGTCCAAGGAGTTGCACTCTGAAGATGAACCTGTTCCTGCTGATGTGGCACAGTATTCCTCTGTACTATCAGAACCAACCAGAGCCAGTCTATCACCCATCTAGGCAAGCCCTGAAAACAAGATCCAATGGCCTGATGCCTCCAGCATGTGTCCTACACATTCAGTCCCCTCTGAGGTAGCCCTAAGTCATGGGCATGATTCTGGTGAGAGAGGAATTCGCCCTCTGTTCTTTTCTTCCCTTAGACACAGTGAAAAATCCAGAGCACAAGCATGAGATCACCCATACAGGCTGGCAGGGAACAACCAACCTCTACATCAGCAGTGACAATCTTCATGCATTCTGTTCCACAGAGAAGTGAACTTTGTCCAGAAAATATGGTAGACAGCTATGGGCATCCACATCACTGCTGTTTAAGAGTGTTATAATCTGCCAGCACACTAATGAAGATCTGACATGTCATGGTACCTGGGAGGTTTGAGAAGTCTGTAAAGGATTGCATACTGGGGAGGTTTGTATGCATTTCAGATTAAAGATATGCCCAAATCATCACACAGGGATCCAAACATCCTTTCAGGCAGGTGTGTGGAAGCAAAGGTAGACAACAACGAGCTCAGCTGGATGATGACTTTGCAAAAATTTCATCATGATCAGGTTGAGCATTTCGCTCCAAACTTGCCTCCTGCAAAGCTACAAATAAATTAAAATATGTGCAGGAGTCTCTCCACTCCAAGCAGTATTTGGTCCACAGGTTGAAGTTTTGGAACCTAAACAATTTCTTTCTTTACCAAGAAATGCTCCAGCATAAAAGCAAGGTTTGTTTCTTACCACCTCAAAGTAAATCTGAGTGTCCATTTAATTCCTTCATTTTGACATGAGTTTGGGCTCCTATCAGCAGGATCTGCTACCAACAGAACTGTGCTTCATAAGCAAGCCCCACTTTGCTGCCCAGGCACGGTGATCTGAATTCCAGGAACTTCTCCTTATATGCAAAACCAGCACTTTCAAGCAGACTAATTAAAAGCACCCTCAGTTCTTCAATTAATGTGTTGCATGTTTTCTTTTAATACTACTTGCAAACATAAGTGGTTCTTTGAAGCAATTCTTTGAAGACCTGAATACATTCTTAATTTTATTCGTGTGTTTAAAGATCATGCACAAGTCCTCACAGGATGGCCAGCTAATTAGGTGTGGATACTCTTGAAGTATTTTCAGGTATGGAGAGCTCTGCATTCTTTTCTGAAACGTCATTAATAACTCCACTAAGGAGAATGACTTGGTGTTGTTGAAATCATGAAGCTACTTGGTTTTGCTGAAATCATGGAGCAAGTTGAGACAGTTAATTCCTTAGCTGGAAATGTTTTCTTCAAGTACAACTTCTTAGAAGCATGTACAGGCTTATGAGCACCTACAGTCTCATAAAGAAATCTCCCTTATTATTTTATAAAAGTACATTTTTAAGTTATGGCCAGATTTTTTTTCAGAGAACAAAAAATACCAAAGCTTCCAGCTTTTGAAGACCTGAAAAAGGACATTCTGTTGATTCAGAAAGTTATTTGTGAAGATAGATGTGCCTGCAGCTAGGAGCTAAAATTATTCAAAATTCATCATCTTTTACCTCATGCTTTGGTGGTATACCCTGCACACTGCACTGTAGGTTCAGTTAATGGGCAGTAATTGTTCCATCAAATAACCACAAAGGAGACATAGCAAATATTGTTGCTTCAAGAGCCAGAGTTCATTCTGGGGTCACACACACCACAAACGCAAGAAGCAAAGAGCATTTCAACCCTGGTGTGCTCTCCAGACCTTCAGTGGGCAGCAGGAAGTCACATGGTGATTTCCATCATTTCCAAACAAGCTGACGGAGCAGCCCAAGCTCCAGGTGAGTGCCTGCAGAGCTGCTGCCACCACCCCCTGAGCCATGGGACAAGCCCAGGGCAGTTGGAGATGGCTTTGCAAAACTCTGAAACCACGTGCATAAGGCTATGAAAGTAAGAGTATGCTGCTGCTAAATGCTTATTCCTGAATTTGAACCCAGTTATTTTAGTTCACTTTCTACTCTGTTCTCTTGTGCTTATTTATGTGGCTGAAATATTGGTTGCAAAGGATTACCCCCAATCTGAATTTCATGTACCAAACACTGATAAAAGAAAACTACCAAAACTAGAGGGATTCCATTTGCAGATAATAAATACGACCATGTTGTAAACCCAACATTTTGTAACAGGAAAACAAGGAGAAAAATATTTTGTGCCTTTCCTCACATTAATTTCTGAGCCAGGCTTTCACTTCATTGTGCTCAAAGTGGTATGCAACAATTCAGCATCAATGTCCATGATGTGGACATTGGACCTCGTGGTGTGGTGCAGCCTGCTGAAAAGAAGTGCACACTGATGACAGCATGAGCAAGAGCCTTTGCAGTGGAATATATTCCAGGAGGCCTGGAACACTGTCACAGCTCTGGAAATCTAAAATGTATAGTGAGGGTATAGCTCACTAATAAAACTTGGTTAGTGGTCCATGTTGAGTTGGTTTCCCTGCAGGAAGTAAATCACAAAGCCATAAATCTCGCTAATAAAAAGTTCATTGTCCTTCAGTACATGAGGAATTGTTTCTGCTCCATAGCATAACAGCAAACTGTTAAAGTAAATTAAAAAAAAACCTCACCAAAATGTCTTCAAAACACACAGAACCAGCACATTTCTCACTACACTTGCTCTTGGAAATGGGTGGATTGCTCTGGCTGAAATTTGCCAAAACTTGAGCTTGAGTCAGACACCTGGCATGTAGAATTTCAGCCACTGGTTACATTTTTAGCAAAATTTTAAAGAGTTAAAAACACATCCTAATAATGATAAGCACCAGGCAGCCTTTATAATATGCAGACATGTCTAGAAAATACAAATAGTTCCCCATTTGGCTCAATGCAGCACACGTCTGACATGGTGCCATAAATGCTTCTTTATCTTTTCTACTATTTTTCTTGGCTTAAATATTACAAATGTTAGACTTCATTGCCATATAAAGAGAAGTTAATTGTTATGCAATTTGAAAACAAAAACGGTTTGGCAAGGCAGTGCAAGTTGAGTTCTATTATGAGGAACAGCAGATCTTATCTGTCCTGGGAAAAATACCAGTCCTATGGACTGATCAATGTAAAGCAAAAAGCAGAATTTAAGTAAAAGAGATAAGGCCTTTAATAAAATTGTTACCATTTAGATCAGGCCAGGCATTTTGCTGTCTTTGGGAAGATAACACAGACTGTTTCCTCCTGGAGCTCAGAGTATCTAAACAGCATGCTGAGGTTTCAGCCCATAGCCTGGGATGATATTGCAATTACTTCACCTGATGGCAATCACCATTGCAAAAATCTCTGCTTTACATCCACTGGGTAAAGAAGCTTCTGGATCCCTGAGTGCTGTTGCCTTTAAATAAGGATTTTTTGGAAAAATAAGAATAAAGAAACTTGGATTTACAGCACTGAGGCCTACTAAATTACAGCTATTCCAAAGAAAATAATGGGGAACAGGGTAAAAAAATTTCCTGAGGTGCCAGCTTGGTGGGAATGGAAAAATACGTTTTCTTTCTTATGATGTGCCAAGCTGGGGAAACTGGAATGTGTTTTGAATAAAAAAGGAGAGAAAAAAATGGTATCTGTACTAGATGTGATAAGAAGCCAACTACTTTGATTTTAGAGCCTGGGTGAAAAAGCAATTTAATGTCATTATCATGCAGAACTTAACAAAGATCTGCTGGCTGTCAGCCCTGCTGGGGTATATATGCAAAACTGATTCAGCCAAGGAGTTTTAAAGTAATTTGGATGTAAAAAGGGTGCTAAAGAGCTGTCTTATGAAAGTGAGCACCAGGTGATCCCACCCATAAGCCCTGATTCCAGCACTTTGGTACAACATTTGTATCATGGCTAAGGGTGAGAGCACCTGCAGAACCCACTGCACTTGGTCAGTGAAAATAGTGAACCCACATTCTCTTTGCTTTATGCAAACGTGTTTTCAAAAAACATCTGTGGCTGTTGAGAGGGGAAAAACCTAATAAATCCAATAAGGTTTGATTTATGAATGAATTAATTCAAATTCATGTTTAGTTAAATTTAGTTTATTTAGTAAATTTAGTTAAATTTAGTTTATTTATGAATTAATTCAAATTATTAGAATTTTAGTGAGCAGCTGCAGGATTTGTGCCTGACTCAGCCTAATTATAGCCTGAGCACATCAGAAGGATCTCACTCTATGAGCAGGTCTGAGTTAGGCAGAGGAAGCCACTGTAGAGCCCAACAACTCAGACACAGTAAAACAATTGAGACATTCTGCTGCCTTCCCAAAAGATCCCATATAGCTCAAACATCCAGTGAAGTCAAATACAGATACGAGAGAAAATGAAATGGAATGTGTGTATGAAGTGTATTTTATAAATTGAACTCTGCGACACAGGAATGTCCATAAGAGTAGAAATCTGCTAATTCTGCCTAGTGGCCCATTGCACATTGCACTTTTTTAAAAATTAAGAAACCAATGAACCCACAGTCTTATAAATAAAGAGAACATCTGCATCATGAGGCACTGCTTGGTCACTGATGTGACAAATATAATTTAAAATTGAATTCCTATTATCCTTCCCAGAACACTGGCATATTTTATACATAGCTGGGTTTACACCAACTTCCTCTCCAGCATTCTGATCAAATACATCTGCTGTGCCATTTACATGACATTTCAAAGACTTAAATGCAAACTAACTAATCCCCCCAAAATCCCTGAGATGAAGATGAGGGTTGGCTTCATTCCCCAGAGGAGGCACAGAGTGCTCAGATGTCTGACAGAGGGTGGCCATACCAGCACTGGCTGGGAAAAGCAAGAGTGGGCTGAGAACAAATGTGATTTGTCAGCTTTCCTCCCTGGCTGGTGCAGCACACACTTACCTGAGCACAGGGCACACAGGGGGACCATGAAGCAGCCTTTGGAAGAGTTGCTGGAGTACAGGGTGGACAGAAAGCCACAAGCAGAGCATCACCTTCACCAGCCATAAACTCCAGCTACACAACTGAGAGCTTGCAACAACTTCTCCTCCTTGCTGGCACTATTTGATGGGTATAAAAGAGCTGCTCCTCCTCCCAGAGCTGTCCCCTATTTTCTACACCAGAATGCACATAATATCTCTGAGCTAGGTTAGAGACACCATTAAGAGCTGCAGCTAACACACCACCCTTGCCAGGATTCCCAGGTTTTCTAATACAGGTGAAAACTGGATACAAATTGAAAGAGAGGAGATTTATGTAAGGTATTAGGAAGAAATTTTTTGTTGTGAGGGTGGTGAGACACTGGAACAGGTTGGCCAGTGAGGTGGATGCCCCAAACCTGGCAGTGCTCAAGGCCAGGTTGGATATGGCCTTGAGCAAACTGGTTCAGTGGGACATGATCCTGCATACAGCAGAGAGGGTTGGGAATAGATGATTTTTAAGGTCCATTCTAACCCCTTAATATTCTATTCAATTAAATGGTACCAAAATTAAGACATTCTTGCAATGCTTTGCAACAGTGCAGGTGAGATTTCAGAGAGGGAGCTAAAAAGAACCCTTTATCTGAAGTGTGAAAGTAAGGAAAGACTGTGTGTGATTCTGAAACAAAAGCCAATGATTTCAAAGCCAACTGCAGCCCTCCTATCAGGCTGTCTGCAAGGGAGCCAGACAGAGAGTATCTGCTTGTGGCTCTGGGGATCATTATGGTGCAAACCAGCGACACATGGCATTTTTTAAGGGAGCACCTTTTCCTTGGAAAGAGGAGCACCAGGAAGAAACCAGACCTGTGTGTGCAAAACACACGGCAGGCCTGCCAACACAACACATATCTGCTGGAAACTGCTGTGTGTGCAGTCAGCAGTGGCTGACACTAAGGAGATGATGCCACCCAAATCTGTTTGTCCTTGCAAAGGAAGGTACTTACGTGTCTCCTGACTTGCGGTAATTCTCGGGACACTCCAAGGACAGGCAGCGAAAGCCGCCCTGGATGTTGAAGCAGGTCTCGTTGAAGGAGCAGTTGTGGCTTTCTGCAACACACTCATCGATATCTGGAAATGGAAACAGGGATTAACAGTGGATTAAAGTCCTGCTTCTCCTCTCCCTGCAGGTGCCAGACAATGGCAGTGTCCTAGCAGATGCTCCAGAACATGGGGTGCAATTAAACATTGCTGCAGGGTGGCAAGGGGAGGGCAGAAGAACAAAAAGGAACACTAACCCATCCAACCAGCAAGATGAAGAAAAGGAAGAGCAGCAGTGCCACTAAGTGGACAAGACCTAAATATTTGCTGAACATGTTTACAGCAGGTTATTTCCTTTTAATGGCTAAATTAACTCATAGCATTTCACCATTGGAATCTTCACTGTGAGAATTTTTTATAATTATTTCATAATTTTTTTTTTAAAAAGTAATCTTTAGTGCATTACTTTGTAACTGAAATTTCCTGTATATTCATTATGAAAGACTGATTTCTTCGGACATCTAGCTGATGTCTGAAGATGTGTACTGAAGATGTCTAGCTGATGTGTACTGCATTACCTACAATGTCATAGGAAAGGCATTTTTTAAATCCAAAAGCTGCTAGAACTTGTCAGAATTTCACAATCCAGTGGGGCCTCCCTGCAGTTATTGAACCCACCTTGGCAGTTGCGTGCATTGGGTGCCAGCTTGTACCCAGTGGAGGGGCAAGTACATTGAAAGCTCCCAGGAATGTTAATGCATCGAAAGGAACAGATGTGTCCTCCAGTGGGCAAAGCACACTCATCAATATCTGCAAGAAAAAAAACAAAACACCTCTGGTTTATTATGTGTTCATGGCATTCAACCCAGTGCACATGTACAGTGCTCCTGCTATCAGCTTTCAAACACAATTTGATGATTCTAATTTCTGGGCAATGAAGAAGATCATCAGATGGATGTAGCTTTAGCCAACAACATCTAAGTAGCAAAGATTCTCAGGAATAAATGGAACTCTGAAGAAAATTAAAAGCTGTATGAGAGCCCAAGAGACAAATTAATGGATGAAAGCAAGCACTTTACAGTGACAGGTATTGTAGTGCTTTAAAAAAGGGAGGGAGAAGAATAGTTTTATCCTTATTTTTACAAAAAGGAAATCAAAATTAGGTGTTCTGCCCAAGGTCTAAGTCCAAGTTCAGGATCTTGTCCATGAGGTCACACCCACATCCTCTTTGTATTTGAGAACACATTAGTTCAGAACCAGCCACAAAAAGAGGATATATACAATACTACCTAGTAATACCGTATATTAAATATGTAACATATAAATATGCTCATATTTCCACTTGCTGAAGATTAGAAATTCTGACAGTTCCTAAGGAAAAAGACAAATTTCTGTCAAGTTACAAAAGTGTGCTAAGCATCAATTCAGTGTAAACAGCAAAAATGACACCACCCATGCAAAGAGATGCTTCTATAAAGGGACACGGGTGGAGACCTTCAATAAACACAATTTCACAAGAAAATACTGGAGAGACCCAAATGTTAAAATGAAAAAATTACATGGAATTGCTCATGTTTGTCACAGAAACAGCAAGAAAAGCCCAGCCACCCTGTCTGTCCCTGCAGCAGCATGGGGCTCACCTTCACAGGAAATGCCATCGATGTCACTGAGCTGGAATCCACGGCGGCAATAGCACTGGTAGGAGCCGTACACATTGGCACACTCTTGGCTACAGGGGTTGCTCTCACACTCATTCAGATCTGAAAGGCAAAGCTACACACCTGAGCCCCAAATTTCTTGCAATATTCATTGCTTGTAATACTGGATAAAGAAAAAATTTGGAAGGTAATTTTTTTTTTTATTAAAAAAGGGATGGCACACGACACTGAGTAACCTGGAAATAGAGGGCTCTGAGTGTGCTACTCTTAACAGGGTCTGGCAGTACATTTTAATTTGCACTGTGCTAGAATTTCCTACTGTGCTTCAAGGTGTCAGACTGGGAAGGAATCTTTAGGCCAACACTTACATTTTTGTGTCTGGATATCAGCAAGGCTGGTTTTGAAGGTTTTGAACCTGATTGAGTTGAACTACCTTTCAAAGTGCAGCAGATGCAGACCTATACACCTCTGCATCACAGAATCACAGATCCATTCAGGTTGGAAAAGACCTCTGAGATCATCAAGTCCAGCCTGTGATGATCCCCACCTTGTCATCCAGCCCAGAGCACTGAGTGCCACATCCAAGGCATTCCTTGGACACCTCCAGGGATGGGGACTCCAAACCTCCCTGGGCAGGCCCTGCCAATGCCTGACCACCCTTTCAGGGAAGAAATTCTTCCTGATGTCCAACCTGAACCTTCCCTGGCACAGCTGGAGGCTGTGGGCTATAATAGCCTCGACTTGGAGCAGCAGCATTCACATACTCAAGAGACAGCTCTGTGATGATTTCTCATGCAAGCTAAAATAACAAACAGCTGAAAGAGCAAGCAGCTGTTTCTGACACTCCAAAACCAAAGCACTGACAGCCATACCTTCACAGGATCTCCCATCAGCTGAGAGTTTGAAGCCCATGGTACAGGTGCAGTAGTAGGAGCCAGGAGTATTCTCACACTTGTGGGCACAGAGGCGGCCTGGGTAGCGTCTGCATTCATTGATATCTGCAAGGGCAGACACACTGAGAGCCCTGAGCATTGCCTGACTCACTGTGCTACCACTCTGTACAAGAATGTGGTTATAAATGTTCCATTGTGATTCTCCAGATTTAAATTTCTTACTAAAAAGAGAAGTCCTCAAAATGCTCATTTAGAAGCACCCCAGAGTATAACTGGTTTAGATCTATACAGAAGAAAGTTGCTTTGATCTTCTAAAGGAATGATTTGCTGTAGGTGCTTATGAAAATATCATGAAAAGCAATTACACACACTCTCACAACCTTACCTTTTAACAGGATAGCAGATAACACATTGACAATACTCATACAGCTTCCTTTGAAGTATCAGCTGTTCTTTAACATGGTTTTAGAGCCAGCCAAATACTACAGCAGTCCATTTTACAGTCTGAAGACAGAGGGTATGCAGAGAGCAGTAACATTCCTTACACAGGATCATTTTGGGCGTGCCATGGCTGCACACATTTAGGTTGATGGTGCAACTTACCAATGCACGTCCTGCTGATGACATCAAAAGTGTAGCCAGCTTTGCACTCACAGCGGTAATTGCCAGGGGCATTGATACAGATGTGTCCTTCTCCACAGGGCTGGTTAGAGGATGAGCACTCATCCACATCTAAAACAAAATGGGATTTTTAGGTACGCTTCTGACTACGTAAGTTGAGAGAAGAGCAACATGTTAATGTATTTTTTTTGTCCTCTGGTGGTTATAAAGTGTTTTGAAACAGAAAACAAGATGTTATCGTGTTCTCAACTTTTACAAGATCAGAGTCACAAATCCAAACTATTTTTACCAAGGCAGGTTAGCTCTTAGGTGTCCTTAATGTTGATGGACTTGGGAGGAAAGCAATGAAGTAATCAGGCAGTCTTTGGAGGAATTCAGGTGCAATATTGTTTTATTATGCATACTCAATATTTGTGGGTCAGATCTTCATCTAGCCTAAGACGTCTGAGATCCAGAGTCATCAGCAGTGCTTTGAGAAGCCACTCACAGAAATTGAAAACACACAGAGAAATGCCTCTCTTTGCAAAAACCACCTCAGTTAAAAGCCAGCCAAAGGCATCTACATCTTTCAGTGTTACTTGAATGGCTTCTGTGGGGCACTAAGTTGACCTTGTGTTATCCCTCTGTACTAAGGAGATTTGGGACCACACAGCATTGTTCCCTTGACACAGTCACAGCCAATGCCATTCGTGGGGGCTGATAATCATTACTCCTCAAAATATAGGATTTCATGAGTTTTATGAAGGACAGAGATGCTTCACTGCCAGGAGGGAAAGAAAAGCATCAATAATTGACCGTGGAAATGATAAAAACCTGGGCAAAACACAAGAAGCCAGTAAACACTAATTATGTACGTGATTTATTTTCTTAGCACTGCCTTTCCCTCCCAGCTGTCACTCACCCACACATCTTGTTCCATCTTCATTGAGGTGGTAGCCTCGGCCACAGCTGGGTGAGATTCGCTGGCAGGTGAAGGAGCCATCGGTGTTAATGCAGATCTGGCCAGCTGGGCATGGCATGTTGGTGCTCAGGCACTCATTGATATCTACGAGAGCACAAGTCAGTGTGACTCTTTGTGGCCTCAAGAGCTTTAAGGTGAGATGCTCTCACTATGTAACCCTGCAGAGGGAAGTTCTGCCTGTGGGAACATGAACCCTATCCATGACATTTCGTTTCGCTGATAACAATGCTTCCAGAGTGAAGACTGGGGTGGTATAAAAGCCATAGATACCTCTGAAAAGCAGTGGAAATTTGTTATAGGACTTGTATTCGTTTCAAAGCCTTTAAAAGTCTCTCCTAAACATGCAAAGAGCTCATGAATTCAGTTCACCAGCCTTACTCTGTGAGTCCTGATTGAGCTCTTAGCTTCTTCTTGGTGATCAGAGTCACAAATCCAACAATAAAATCCTCTCAGCTTCACATGGAGCAGGATTTGATTCCCAGTGAGTAAAGTTAGGCTGTGAAACCACCTAAATATTCTGAGCAAATGCATTTTATGGGCCGTAACTGTTGCTGCTGCAGATTAATGTGGCTTTACTGATGTCCAAGAGGGCAAGTTAATCAAAACCTGGCACTACCTGTGGCAGGCGTGTGCCTTCAAAGGGCTTGCTGTGCACAGGCACTGGCACCCCTCATTTTAAAGGCTGCAGTTTTGTTTTCAGCCTGTCTCCAGTGTCAGATTTCAACACTGCAGCAGAACAAGGGGCTGATAATGAGTGCAACTTGGCAGCTGCTGCTGCTCGGCCAGTTCCACAAGTCCAAGGCTTGCCATGCCAATGGGGGAATTAAAGGTGAGTTGAGACTTGAAAATAATACTCAAGGGAATAACCGATAGATTTGTAGGTCACATTAGACAAATCCACACAGAGTCTGCTGGAAACCAGTAATTTTAATGCATTTATATGAAGGTTATAATTCTGGTTTTGGCGAGTCTTGGAAACTTAGGCATTGGCCTGATTGTTATCAGTCTTCCAAGTGAAACTCTCCACAGTATGTTATAACTGTCTCATCTTTCTCATATCCAATAAGATTCTTGATGGGCTGTAACACGGGACAGGTCTGGAAAGACCTACATGCCTGTAAAATGCAGCAGACTAATATCAAAGGGTGTTGCAGAGGGAATCAGCTTTCTACACAAAGCTTTGGATAAAACCTTTGGGATAGAGTTCGATAAAATATATCACAATTTTTTTACAAATTGTGTTTTGGATAAAACACCCAAAGATTTAAGCAGCTAAATCTTAGGTAACGCAATCTCATTAAAAATAATGATTGAACATTTAAGTCTTTTATCTAAATGGCTTCCATCTGTCACTCTTGCTTGTGGGATCAGGGATAGAGCCATGCACACAGAGATGAGGAACAGCTTGAGCAACTCAGAACCCACCCAGTGAATTTACAGCTTTTCAGCCAGGCAACACTTGAGTGCTCCCCAAGACAAGAACGTGCCTTACCAATACAGTTGCCTAGTGCATCTTGTATAAACCCACTCATGCACTGTAGCTTGGGTCGGCAGCGGAAAGATCCTGGAGTATTCTGACAGATAAAATCGGGGGGGCAGTTATGAGTACCAGTCTCACACTCGTCAATATCTGGTACGTCACAAAAAAACAATCGTTAGCGGGGATTCGACAGGGTTTTTTGTCATTACATTTACATATAGTAAAAATCATTACATATAGTTAAAATCATCACATAGATTAATTCTCAGCATGCCTTCCTGGAGTTCTGTGATCCAGGATCAACCTGACTTACTGCCTCAAAAAAGATCTCAGTAAAACCAGGTAGGTTAAGATCTTTTTTACAATTTCATTACTAATATTGTATATAGGGCTGTGTCTGTGCATATTATGCTTTACAAGTTTAGTTCTCACAATTAAATTATTCTAAACTATTATAGAGTACCTAAAGCATCACATTCAGCACTGCTCAGCCTTGATTCAGCAGTGTGCTTAGCTTTGAAGTCAGGAAGATTTAATTACCCAAGTGCAATTTTAATTTTAACTTTAGATCCAATGCAGATATTGTTCATTTCTTTCATAAGTGAATTAATTGGCCTTGATTCCCATCCATATTAAGGCTTGCAACATCCCTGCATTTTCATGCTTTAAAATGCACATAAATATGAATTCCGCTTACTTTAATATTCTCCTCCAGTTCAGAACAGACAATAAGTATTTGTGAATAAATTATTGTTCACGTAAAGCAGATAAAGGAGACAACAGCAAACGAGGCTTCACTCACGAATTTAGTCCACATAATGCAACTAAAATTTAATGTTTGCCACCTGGCAATGGGATGAAATCTCCTAAAGCCATCAAAATACAGAAACTCTCCAGCAGTAGGATACCTCAGCTTTCTCATTCATGCAGTTGATACAACAGTAGCCCTAGAGTTTTGTGGGACTAAAAAAAATTGAGTGTGGAGACCATTTGAAGTTTAGGTTGAGTTAATACTGAACTGGATTTCATAATCACCTGTTTTAGTCCCCAGACCATCTCCAAACATGCAACACAAACTGCCAGTGTGAAATACAGTTATCTCTCCTGGAAGTCTTTGCAGCAGCCCCCAGTTGGATGATCTGGCTATTTTCAAAGTGACAAGTGGAAAAACTGCTGTCCTTGAAGTGTGTGTCTCTCAGTTACACATGCATTTACCAATACTGCAATTTGTTAGCTGAGACTCCATTATCTTCATGCAGGAAAAGCCAATTCTTTCTTTTCACAATTCATTTCATACAGTTTTTACAGACCTCATGTGCAACTTTAATTGGTTAACAGCTTTCTTATATTTCTTGGTAATAGCCAATTAGTCTATTGGTCAATAAAAGGTATTTTACTTCTCTATCAAACCTTTCTAGTCTTGTATTGTTTATATATTTACTTTACTGATTCTCATGGGACAAATCCCTTGTTATTGCAGGTGCATTTGTTTTTTTAACTCAGGAATAGGTTATGATGCTAACCAGTTCTCATACCAAGATTGCTTTTGCATGGGAGCTTGCAAATGACTGAGAAGAAGTGACAGGGTAACTTTGGCGATTCAGCAGAGCAGGCCTGATTTTATAAATCTTTTACCTGTCACAACAACCAGAAGCCAAAGAGCATGGCATGATGGTGTGCGTAGTTCTGAACCTAAGGCTGGAGGATTCTGGTTTCTCTGCCCAGGACCTACCTTTGCATCGACTGTCATCTGTCAGCTCATAACCTGTTCCGCAGCTCGTGTCCCGCTGGCAGCGGAAGGATCCCAGAGTGTTGACACAGGTTTGTCCAATGCCACAGTTGTGTGTCCCAGTGATGCACTCATTGATATCTACAGCATGCAAAAGTATTTCAAAAGAGATGAGAGAGAGTGAGGAAGAAGCATGATGATGGGAACATGAGGTGGAAGGCTAGCTATGGGCACACCTCCAACCAGGGCATTCCTCTGAGCATCAGAATACAAAGGGGTGGATTTGGCCTCACACTCACATCCCACTACAGCTGTTGCCAGGGCGTGAGCCAGCAAAGACATCTGGGCCCTGTTGGTACCAGGACTTGCTGATTCACTGGGCTTAAGAAGAGGAAGGTTAACTGAGTGAGAGCAAAGAGTCAACACCATCTGATTGAGCCTGGTAGAAGATGATGTCTCCAGACATGTCTAAGGGTGCTAGAGCTGGGATGTGTAGACATGGCCTGCTGGTGGAGTTGGCAGTGTTGCGTTTATGTTGGACTCAGTGATCTTAAGTGTCTTTTCTAACCTCAGTGATTTCATGGTTGGATTATAGTGACTCTGTGAGTGAGGCAAACTTTCAGAAATCCTCACCTTGCTTTGCATCCCACCAACATACGGCTGAGGGACTCTCTGAGCCAGGTTGTGACTTTCTACTTTACAGCTACTGATAGACATTTTGCACATGCCTGAAGCCAAATGCAACATCTATCTCAGCCCATTTTGTTTGATGTCACAGATTAGAATATCCTGAGTTGGGAGAGATCCACAAAGATGATTGAATCCAGCCCCTAGCCCTGCACAGACACCCCTCAGTCCCACCCTGTGCATCCCTGAGAGCGTTGTCCAAACTCTCCTGGAGCTGTGGCAGCCTTGGGGCCGTGCCCATTCCCTGGGGAGCCTGGACAGAGCCTGACCACACTCAGCAGGAGGGGAAGGGGGGTAGAAGCAGTTCTTCTTCTGGGAGAAACTTACAATCCTACCCTGACAATTCCCATGCCACTCATGGAATCCAGAACTTTAATCCTAAGAACATTAGTCCTTGACAATTCCCATGCCATTCATGGAATCCAGAACATTAATCCTAAGAACATTAGTCCTTGACAATTCCCATGCCACTCATGGAATCCGGAACTTTAATCCTTTCTGTCAGTTGTGTCCTTAACAAGTTGAAGAATCCTACTCTGTTTATTTTGCCTGCCTTATCAATAACAATCCACTTTTACAAGGGAGAATAGGTGTTCTATTCTGGTTTTATTCACAGCAACAAATTCAAACTCTGCCTCTTCTCCATTCTAAATTCCCCACCTTTTCCACTGACCCTCCTTAACTTCATCTTCCCACAATCCTCATTTCAACACCCCATTCAAATCAACTTTTTATGACTTCACCTCTTTCCCCAGCTGACATAAGCATACTCTGGTCTCTTCTCTCTGGGTGTTTTTGTATCTATTCTTGCTCTTTTAAAACAAGAATGTTTATAATCAAAACAATGGCTTTATTTCTTTTACCTTCACAGGTGATACCATCTGGTTGAAGCTGATAGCCAACAAAGCAGGAGCAGACATAACTGGATCCTGTGTCTCTGCACTGCTGAGAGCAGGGACCTCCACCTAATGGAAATGTTAAAAGGTCTCATGTAATTAAGAGGCTCCTCATAGCAACTGAAACAAACCATTAATTTACAGGATACTTGATTTATTTAGAAAAGAAGCTTCATAAATTGTATATTCACATGCACAAAAGAAAGAGAGGGCTACGCACTCAAAGCTCTAAAAATTAACCCAAGAAGGGTTATTCTGACAAACAGAAAGAGAATACTACAGAGAGTTTACCCCAAATTTGGCCCATCATTAAGAAAACTTTTTTCTACTAATAAAATAGAAATTAATATTAAAAATACTTCATATTCGAAAAGCAGAGAAAAGGTTATATGCTTCCAACAACAAATATTTGTTGTAAGGCTGCAGATATTCTTAGTACTAACAGAACTCATGCCCTTTTTTTAGAATGACTGGATAACAAAAGATGTGAAGATGTGAAACAGGCACAATCCATATGGGCAATTGCAGCCATAATACATTATAAATAATTTTTTTAATACAACAATTTCTAATGAGGACAGGGCCATTAATGCATCACTGAAAATTAGGTGGAACCATAGTTTTGTGGCTGAGATCAACAGCCTCTGCTCTCTGAATCTCTGTTAATACTGTGAGCTCCATCCTGACACAGTAAAACCTGTAGTGGAAGTATTGGAAGAACAGAATTAATTTCCTCATTTAACCATGAAGGTTCTCCAAAACAAATTGCTGGAAGTTCCATTGCTTAGGAAATTTAAGTTTCCCCTTAGGAAATTTAAGTTCAGAAAATTACAAGTATTTTTGGCATGCCAAGTTTATCAGAAAATATGCTGTAGACAGAACCAACAATTGGCAATTAGCAATACCAGTCCATCTCCTGCAGGCAGCTGATTAACTAAAAAATACCACAACTGATTACATGAAGAAATAATGCTAGGAAAATATGTAACACATATTTCTATGTCATCTCTTGTAATTAGCAACTGGAGTCAAGGAGGAGAGGCACTGCTGACTCTGGTTCACTAATGACCTGGTGGATATTCCCATTCTCTCCAGAGTGTAACAGCTGTAGAACAGGGAGCACAGCAAATAATTTTTCAACTGGAATATAAGCCTATTAAATTGATTTTATCCTCAGTACATTTCTGAGTTCTGAAATGCTGGTAGAAAACAACGAATCACTGCTGGGTTTAGGTTTCTAGGCATGTAAATCACATGTGACAAGCAATAAATCAGAATACTCAGCAGAGCAATATTCCAAATGCACATTTCTGAGGAGGCAGAGCAGCCTGACTAATCAGAACAAAAGCCACTTTTGTCTTCCTTTCTTTCAGGTGATGCATCTCAAACAGAAACAAGTTTAATTTCATATTCAAACACCCTGACACTCAAACACCAAGAGAAGAATAAAAGATGCACATATTTAACACAGGATCACCATATTGTGAAGAATCCAAAGTACTCCACAGGTTCAAGGGTGACACTTCTGAGTTATTACCCACTAGAAGTTAAGTAGAAATTAAATATATTATGTCACCTTCAGATGGAGAGACAATGCCTCCCCTGTATTTAGGAACTATTTAGGCATCACATAATGGCCCATTACTCCTTGGAAAGGCTCTTCCTCCTGGCTTTTTTTACCCATAACTATCCTAGGCAAAAAGCTTTGGCTAATCTCTAGATCTAATTTGGCTTGACTTTATTGAAAGCAATCACAAAAGAGCCTGACTCACCTCTGCAGCCATCATGCAGATAAGGATCTTCTTGGTCTAGTTCCTCCTTTGAAATTTCAACTAAAAAGAGGAGAGATAGGCATTAGAGGAGAAAGCACTTTTCTTCTCAAGGTAAAACACGGTGTGCTTGGGATGGAACTCACGCCAGGGTTTTGGACAAACCAGAACAAAATTAAAAAGCATTATTTACCTATTTTACAGCTATTTCGTACTTAAATTTGACATTCAAATGCTCATGGCCATGGGGCATTTTCCATCTGACTGATTCAATATGAAAGTCCCACTGTGATCATAGATTACATATGGACTGAGATTTTCCCAAAGCAGATTCTTAATGTCAGACTTTTAACCAGAGCTTAACCTCATTTTCATAAGGCATGGTGCTGAGGCATGCTTGGCTTCCATTGACTTTACAGTAGCTTGGGGTACTCAGAGACTTAATGAAAATCAGATTAACCTCAGTTATTTATTTAGGCTTTGTTTCAAAAAGAACTCCACACCTCAGTTTTTGAGCACATACTTACAGCATTCTTTCAAATATAATTAAATACATTGGAGAGTTTTGATCTGTGATACTCCACATGTACATATCTCAAGAGTTCTCTCCACATCTCCCCTTCACAATGAACCAGAGTGTCTATTTATGTTGTTTGCTCTGCCTTTCTACAGGAATATTTCTATTTTCAATAGGGTTATTTGCTGCATGTTCAAACACCTGCTTGTTCCTTAGCTGAATGATGAGAACATTGTCCTGCCCTGTTTGCAGATAGGTAGGATGGGTTCTTGTTTATTAGAACCATGCAAAGAGACTTGTAAATAATACAGCAAATTCATAAAACAATGAAGAAACAGCACTGAATGATGCAGGTCTTCGGTGACCATGAGGAAACATTTCAAATACCCCTGGTTTGTGGGCATTTGCCTCTCACATAATGGCAACATTTGCATTCTGCTGAGCTGGCAAAGGCTCTCTAGCTTTTCAACACAATTCAAAGGACTGTTTGTTGATTTTCATTTTAATTAAGCATTTATCAGTGGGCAAAATGCCATTAAAATTAATAGCTTCTACTCAGCTTCCAAGATAAGATCATTAGCTGCCAAAATAAGCTCTCATGCATCTAAGTTCTGACACCAGAAACAAAGTGACCTCTTTCCACCTCTTATTTTCAACAACAGCCTTGCAGCCATCACTAGCCAAAAAAATGAGCTCCAAGACATGCATCAATAAATTACTCAGATGATATGAAAAATTAGAGGAAATCCAACAGAAATAATTTAAAATGAAAGCACTCCTTGCACACTGTATAATTTTGTGTTTCACTCTTTTAAGCATGCAATAAAATACCTGGGTCTTTTTTAGGAGCATAATCACTGATGGACAGATCAATGCCTTCTTGACCTTTCCCACAGCAAGTTCTGAAGACAATTCCACACTGATATCCTATCTTGGGGTTGGGTTCACAACTCTGTCCTTGAACTTGGGCAGCCTTTCCCAGCAAACAACAGGAACAACACGTCTGTTAAAAACAAAATGAAAATATTAACCAAGTCAAAGCAATGTTATATGTGAGAAATTTGAAGATTTATTTTTGATGTGATTAGGAAGCACCCAAAGTTCCTTGGATGAACAAGGCCTCTTGATTTTGTAAAGCTGACAATGGTTTTACAATATTTCTTATTATTCATGTTTGGGTTTAAGTCATCAGTTTTGGTGTGAATCCTGTAGTGAATACTGCTTTTGGTATCTGTCCACAAGAGGTCTCTCCCTTGCTGAAATTCATTAGATGCTAACAAAAAACCCACTAATAACTCAGAGGAATTTTCCAGAATTTTTAAGGAGCTAAACAAAAATTAAGAATATTTTCAACAGTCCAAAGCAATAAAACTTTTGTGCTCACCTATTACACACAACCAAATATTCATGACAAAAGTTTTGAGATAAGGACATATCTCAACCTTTGAAAAGTATCTACGACAAATTTTGGGGAAAATGTCCAAGTACCTTGAAGGTGATCAAATTTCTAGAAGCTGCACTCCTTTCTGCAGGGCTGTTGTGGTACAAACTTCCAGAAAATAGTTTCTACATCTCATGTACCAGCATCATGTCTAGAAATTGATTGCTTTCTTTTGATGAAGATTTTAAAAATTAATCATTCAGTTTGCATTTTTTTTTTTTTTTTCCCAAGGCTAGAAGAACTATGCTTCCAAACAACCAGAGGACAAACAAAAACAAACCCAAAAACACACAGGACCAAAGCTGTTCACGACTGGTTCATGGTCAAGGTCATGATCTTGCTGGTGGAACTTTCTCCCAAAAATACTCTGAAGAAAGGTATTACTATGCTCTCTTCCAGGCAGTGAGAGACAAAGACAGTAATAAAGGTGGAGGGCAGGGCACAGATTATTTGCAGATGCCAACAACAGGCCTTTTTATTCTGCTATCAAATGCTGGTATCACAGGCTTACAGATCTCTCCATCCACTTGTAAATCAAAGTCTCATTAACTCAAAACACTTACACAAGCTGGAATTATAAGTACCCTGAGAGGATTAACTTCAGTCCTATCCTTTTGGACCACCAATATTGAAAACCAGTGAGTCTGACAGGCCACGGTCCTTCAGTGAAGCTGAAGTCTGAAATGTGCCTGAGTTTCTCACCCATCTGTCACTACAGCACTGATGTCCTCTTTTCATGCAAAAGTAGTTCCCTGGCCAATTACTCACTCAAGATTTTCCACCCTTTTGCATTCTCCCCTCTGGCTCAGCTAAAATGCAATGTGACAGCCTGCTTTGCTGAGCAGGGCTCCATTCCTCAAAGACAAGGACAAAGCCAATGACCTTAACAGAGACAGGAGGTGCAGGCATGAAAAACCCGTCCATGTGCAGCAAACCAAGCCTAACGACCTTCAGGGCCAACCCTAAATGACCTCAATTCCACTTCCTAGAGATGAACAGGAGTATCTCTGGTGTCTCACCTTGAAGTATTCGGCTTCACAGGTGGAGTTTTTGGCAGTGTGTGAGTCGCACTCGTCGCGTGCGTTGGCAAATTCGATGCCGTCAGAACAGGACTGCTTCTCCAGCTGGCTGCGGCAGCACTGCACCTGGGTCATGCTGCCAACAGCATGGAACAAAGGGGACAGCAGGGTCACACGTGGGTCAAGAACAGGTGATGTGAGAAAGGGGTTTATGGAGAAAAGGGTTTCTGTGGGAACACTGTTACAACATGAAGAGATTCTCTGGGAGGAGGTGGATTGTCTGCGTGAGGTGTTTAATTCAGTTCCACTGCTGATCTGCCTTGCAGTCTGTCCTAACAACTTTCTTAAACCAATGGGTAACTTCAACCACACCTGCCTCAGGGCTCAAGGTCTTGAGGGCATGTTTTGGGACAGCTGGTGGCTGGGGAGTCTGATGGAAGGGAGAGGTCAGGCCCTGGATCTTGTGAGAGCCTGCAATCCCAGTTTACCCTCGCACCATTTGTTCATGAACAAATCAACAGGTATG
Organism: Pycnonotus jocosus; assembly: GCA_013400435.1. Classification (NCBI taxonomy): domain Eukaryota; kingdom Metazoa; phylum Chordata; class Aves; order Passeriformes; family Pycnonotidae; genus Pycnonotus; species Pycnonotus jocosus. The sequence continues at coordinate 80,850 of VWYP01007052.1, read as the reverse complement.
GGATGTGGAAGGAAGATGAGAGCATTGTTCTGTGGGACACCTGGGGATAATGGAGAGAAATGAAGATACCAAGGGAAGGCATAGTGAGAAACAGCAGAGTGTATTGCAAGCAAGGGGAAAAAAAAGGCAAGGGAAAGAAAAGTACTGCAGGGCAGGGTAGCTGCGGAGAGGAGATGAGATAAAATTGGGCAGAAAACTTAGTTTTGTTACACTGCTCATTAAATCATTCTATTTTATCTCAGTGGAAAAGCTGGAAACTTGTTCCTGCAGGGAAAAAAAAATCTGTGTTAGGAGGCATTAAACTCCTCCAGTCCAGCTGCTACTGTCCTGTGAATATAAAACCCAGTGAAGACCTCTCTCCACTCTGTTTTTATGTGTGATTTTGCTTTGCTTGGTAGTTTTGTGGGTAACAGGGGGCATGTGGCTACTGGGCTCAGATAATGCATCTCTGTGAGTGTGGGTGAGACCAGGTTGTCAAGATATGTTCCCAAAGAATCCAATTACTGTTTATTAGATTGTACATGGGCCACCTGCAACCCAAACCACTCCAGAATTCTACAGTTCCGTGATTAGTAATGGTCTGACTGTAGTGTTCTCACTTGGACAAAAACAGCCATGATATTTCAATGCATAGGAACAAAAATTTCATGAACAAATTATTCAAAAATAGACTCTAGAATCATAGCAAGAAGTTAAGCCCGGGACAGTAACTTTATTTGGCAGGATATTTGAAGTTTTTGATATCTGATTTAGTTCCAATTTGGAAGAATGTGTAGCTTTTTTGTTGCTGAAATTCCCTCTGAAGCAGAATTTCCACTCCCTGCCCAGCTCCGGGGTGGTCTGACTTTCAGGGCTTTGGAAGCCTCTAAAAACTGAACTCCAAGCCCAAGAGTGTGGGAGCTGAGACTTTCCAGCCCGTTTACCCCTCCAGATTCTCTTGAGGAGCTAGATATGTTAGCCACAGACAAGCAAACAAATAAACAAACAACAGCAGCCTTTCAGTAGATCTGTTTGATTCCTGGTGTGGCTTTGTTTTCTCAAACACAAGCCAACTCTGTGAAATCTCTGAAAAACATGCCACTTCAACCAAAACAAGAAAGTTTCTCAAAATGTTTCCCACAGCTGTATTCATAAGTCATGTGGTCCAACCCAACTGGAATAAGGAATTAAACATTAATTGGATACTAGATTAAAATACCATTTGTTCATTCTGAGAACAACAACAATAAAATCACACTTCATTGCCCAAATCCTACGGGCAAGCTGCACTGAATTTTTCTGAAAATAAGCAGGTATTCACAATATGGCAGATACTGTATAACACCAAATACTGAAACTTTAGGAGCATGAGGCCTCATAACTGATATTCATTCAAGATATTTCAGGCAAAATCATGCATTTCTGAAGGATGAGTTTTATTCGTGGCTCACTAGTGAACAAAAATCACTGAGACATTTAAAAAATTCTTATTTGTTGTTTCAGATGTTGATCTAAAAGTTATTTAACTACCAGATAATTTGATTGTAAATCAAATAGAGAAATCATGTTTTATATTCTCACTTTTACTTTCTGCTAAAATGTAACAAATGTGGCTGATTTTCATGGAGTTAATTTCCAAATGAAAATCTACACACCCACCTACATCCACAACTTTTTCACATTTATTATTCTCCTGTCTGGAGGATGCACTCCTAAACCAGCACAAATTTCATCACCACCTATTTTTTATTTCCCTTATTTTCATAAAAGCATTAAAACTTTACTTTTTTTCTGAAAACAATGTCTTTTTGATCTACTTTTATATCCCTCTATCGCTCTCATTCTACTTCCTTCAAGCCATGTCAGTGCTATTCATGTGTACAGTGCAAGGTCTCAGATAAAATATCAAAATTAAAAAGAATGATTTTGCAAAAACAAGCTAGGTCTTCCAGCCTTGGATTCTTCAGTCTGCATTCTTGCAACACTAATAAATAATGTTATTCCTGATGTAATTCCAGAAAGGCTACACATTGTTAAAGGCATGCAAATACCATGTGGAGATAGATTGTTTCTGGCATGGGAATTAAGCTCACTTGCTAAGAGCTCTGTGCAGGGGAAACTCTTCACTCAGAAAGGAAGAAGACTGACTGGACAGGTTGAGTTCCAAAATTAAATGGCAGCTCTTTCCAGCTGCCCTGAGTTTAACCACACCGCAAGAAAAATGAATGAATGGGAAAAGAGTCGCTGTGATGACAGCCAGAGATATTACTCATTAAAATTACTGAGTCACAAAGACACAGAGATAAACACTGACATTGTCCAGAGAGATAATGCAGGAGATAAAATCATGTGTGGGGCAAGAAACCACAGGGAAATATTGCAGACATTGGGCCCAGAGCCTTGTTTCAGCTTAAATGCAATGGAGTAAGAGCAACCAGAGGGATCTCTGGAACTTGTGAACTTCACACAGGGTCTGGCTCACCCTGTGGAGGACAAAAAAAGTAACTATGTCTGTAGTTTGAACCACTGACACAGCTGACAAGTCCCTGAGGAGCCACAAGGGACTTTGGGAGAAGAATACTGCAAATATGCTGGAAGCCAGAACTGCCACCTCGTTTCTGGGATGCAAGGCAGAGATGAGAATGACAGGGCTGGAAACCCAGTTTTTTCTTTACTATGGGAGATATTTTCCCTGTGAGGGTGGTGAGATAGTGGCACAGGGTGCCCAGAGAAGCTGTGGCTGTCCCTGGATCCCTGGCAGTGTCCAAAGCCAGGCTGGATGGGGCTTGGAGCAACCTGGGATAGTGAAAGGTGTCCCTGCCCATAGCAGGGGATGGAACTGGATGATCTCTAAGGCTCCTTCTAACTCAAACCATTCCATGATTCTATGATTATTATGGATGCATTTTAAATGGTTGGCAAATGCCCAAGGGGATGCAATTCTAACTCAGCAAGGCAGCTGGATCCTCACACAAACAAGAGACTCTACCAGAAGGCTTCTTTGAGGGAGGGTCTGAATCTGAGGCATCACTAAGTTATTGCTATTCCAAACTGATGATTCAAAACCAGCATGGAAATTCTTGTAAAGCATACTGGGGAAAGGACTCACATCCATTCTCTTCTGTGTTACACAGTCTTTGCACAGTAACTGCAGAAAATCCCTTTTATTTCAGGAACTTTACCAAACCTGCTCACTTCAGAATGTGTTTTCCCCTTATGTTCAGCTACGAAGCTTGCAAACTGAAGCTGAAATAGGCAGGGCAAACAACTCCCCCTGGCATCGAGTGACACAGCTTTCTCCCCTCCCATTTTTCCAGAGCACTCAAGTCAGATGGTCAACACTGCACTGCACTAGATGGTCAGGGCATCCCAGCTGGGGTTTAAAGAACCACAGCAATGCTGACAATGCTGACATGTGGCCCTCAGCAGCTCCCACTTCGTGCAGGAGTCTAAGCAAGCACACAAACAAATCTGTGACCATCCTGTTTCTCAATCCTCTGTTCTCACCTGCCTAGACCTCTGCAAGGGCAATGAACCCAGGCCTTTGTGCAGCAGGAATAAATGTAGAACATCAGTGTCACTACCCTCATGCTCCCTCAGTGCTCATTCTGGCTCCAGTTACACCAGCAATTAGCAGCAGAATTTGGCCCTGACCTTTGTGTCTGAAATGGCATCCTACAGTGGTTTTTCTGTACCTCTCACAGATAAGCCAGTTTGCAATCATAACTGGAGTAAAATAATACTGATGTTTTAAAAAGGTGCCCATTTTACTTAGCCATTTTTAGAATGAAACCAAGCTGCAGGGTGAGCATGCAATCATGAATAAATGCAATCAAACTGAGTTTATCAGCTTAGGGTTTTGTCAAGATGTGCTTATACCTCTCACAGAACACGTGCCTTTTATTTCACTAGGATAATTTTCTGAACTACATCTCAGTTATGCACAAAAGCTAGATGAAGTATTAGTGAGCTTTTTTCAAGTTCCTATGAAGTCCTAGTGAGTCTCTAAAATGAAAATCTTTTGAAGAATAAATTATTTACAGCAGAATCTCAACTCCAATGATGATTAAATCATCAAGATACTCACTCCCAGATTGTTCAATATATTTGGTCTCCTGTTTTTCTTGCCCCTGTTTTGTCTGTAATTCTTCTGACTCTTCAAGTATTTCCTAAATTGGCACTTATTTCCTATCTGTCAATTCTTCTGCATAAGAGACTGCTTTTGATGCCAGTATAAATGCAAAAGTCAGAAAACACGGATAGACTTCCCTGGAAGACACATTCTTTCTGTAATAAAGATCAACCCAACACTTCTACAATTACCAAGGTTAAATCACTTTGCAATCCATTTGAGTAGAGGGAAGAAAAGTAAAGTGTTTTAAATACAAATTTCTCTGTGAAGCTGCTTCTCAAACTATCAGTTGTTAGCTCCACTAATTAAAGGTAACAAGTGCATGTAACAGCAAAACCAATGCAAACTATCATTGACATGAAAAACACAAATACCAAAACAACATATAAGAGATGCAGTAGAATCAAAATCTTAATTAAACATTTGCCTTCATTATTTCACATAGTAGATTACCAAACAGAAATAGGCTATCAATTCTCAGTAGCATTAAGAAATCTGTATATTAACTGAAGGGTTCTATTTTCTACAGGCAGATACATTTCATAGAATCATAATAAAAACAGAATGGTTTGAGCTGGAGGGGACCTTAATGCTCACACCCTGCCATGGGCAGGGACACCTTCCTCTATCCCAGGTGGCTCCAAGCCCTGTCCAGCCTGGCCTTGGGCATTTCCAGTGCTGGGGCAGCCACAGCTTCTCTGGGCACCCTGTTGCTGGGAAATAAGAGCTGGGTGCCTCATCTTGTAAGTTAATACCTGGTTTCACATTCAAGCATAAACTGTGTTTTAATATACAATATGTAACTATGTACCTGCATTCTCTAGACTCGGATATTAACGGCAGAGAAGCACATATTCTGTTTATATTTGCCCATTCAACACCCTTGTCACAGCATTCTTCCACTGTCAGATCTGCAGAAATGAGGAAAGAGAGAAAAACATAGTATATTTAATACAACCTTAATAAATGGTATTGCATCTGCCAGTTAAAAAAAACCCCAAACACAAGCAAGTCAGTTTTTTCCCTCCCTGACCCACACACAGAACAGGGCACCCACACAAAAAGCAGCCATGGCCAAACAAAGCACCTCTCAACACCTTGCAATAAAGCCCAGTGCTGGAGATTTTCCTTCCTTCATGAACAAAACTGCATTTTCTCCTAACTTTCCACACAAAGACACAGCTTAGGGACTGATGCACTGGCAGAAACCACTTCAGATAGTCCTGCCAAATAAAAGGATCTTTGGGATTGCACTCCCTTATAATCAAAAGCAGCAGTAGCAACCAGCAAACTTTTAAAATCCTGAAGAATACAGGATAAATCAAATATCTGATATGAAAAACAGATGAATCTCATTACAAGTAAATTTGCAGAACTGTTTTTTTTCCTGAGGTTATCATCCAGTTAATCTGTTTTCAATTTTTTACTCAGAAGTGTGTCTGTAAATGCAAAAGTACTGTAGAGAAGAATAAAAAGGTATATGGTATTTTGATCACTTAACATATCAAAGAAAAATTAATCCTGTTACCAACTTATACCAACACTGAAACCGAGGGGAAAAGCATGGCAAAGACAATTATTTGTGTAGAGCATATTTTTACAAGCTTCTAATTTAATAAAACTGCATACTGTTGATGAACTGAAAAAACACTACAGGTTTGCTTCATATTCCAAGTGCAAAAGTTCACTGCACAGCAGGTGTATCAGAACTTGGAATATAACACGAGTCACACTTTTCTATTCATTATCTTGCACTCTGAACACTGAACAGCTCCTTGTGTAACAAATATGCAAACTTGTAAAAACCCTAATTGGTTATCCAGAGGGACAGCTTTCTAATGAGCTCTTTTTCCTAAGTTTTTTGACTGATGGCCCTGAGAAGTTTCACCCACCAGTGCTGAGGGGAAGATGACACTGCTAGGATACATATGATGATCTTGGAGCTCATGGTGAATGAGAGGAATTCCTGAAGGATGAAGGAGAACAAGTGTCTCCCTGACTTCAAGAAGGATGAGAGATGATCTGGGGAACTACAAGCTGGTCAACCTCTTATAGAATCATGGAACCATTCAGGTTGGAAAAGACCTCTGAGATCATCAAGTCCAGCCTGTGATGATCCCCACCTTGTCACCCAGCCCAGAGCACTGAGTGCCACATCCAGGCATTCCTTGGACACCTCCAGGGATGGGGACTCCAAACCTCCCTGGGCAGCTCCTGATCAACTTTTCAGTGAAGAAATTCTTCCTGATGTCCAACCTGAACAACACCTGGAGCTTGAAGCCATTTGGCCTTGTCCTGTCCCTTGTTCCCTGGGAGCAGAGGCCGACCTCCACCTGGCTGCATCCTCCTGTCAGGGAGCTGTAGAAAGTGAGAAGGTCCCTCTTGAGCCTCCTTTTCTCCAGGCTGAGCACCTCCAGCTCCCTCAGATACTCCTGATGCTCCAGACCCTTCCCCAGCTCTGTTCCCTTCTCCAACCCCTCAATGTCTTTCTTGTAGTGAGGGGCCCAGAACTGGACACAGGGTTCAAGGTGTGATCCTTCCCCTCTGCAGAGGAAACCACATCTGAAGGGTTGTGTCCAGTCCTAGGCTCCCCAGTTCAGGAAAGACATGGACTTGCTGTACTGAGTCCAGTGCAGGGCCTCCAGGACAATCTATGCAGGAGAGACAAGAAGACTCTTCAGTTGGTTTTTATAAAGTGGGTTTTTATACAGATGGGTTGATGGGTTTTTATAAACACGTGAGAGGAAGGGATTAAGAGGGAGCCAGACTCCTCTCCACAGTGTTCACTGCCAGGACAAGAGACACTTGACACAAATTATACCATATGAAGTTCCATCTGAACACAGGAAAACATTCCCTTACTGTTAGAGTGCCTAAACTCTGGAGGATTTCAAGAAATCCCTTCCAACCTGAATGATTCTGTGACTGGTTACTTAATGAAAAATAAGTGAGATCCTTCCATCTGCTTGTTGCACAGAGGAAGGTACATCTCATGTACTTGATTTTTATGGAAAAGATGAAGCACGGAAGGACGAAATGCCCAAATTACACATCAAGCTGGTGGCAGAATCGGGAGTACACATGATTGTCTTATCCTTAATTTTGTTCCAAGCACATCTAAAACAAACCCATTTCAACAGGCAGCCACATTATGTTCAAGACTACATCTTCACAAATTATTTTCTGTAGTTTTTTAAGGACAAGGATCTGTCTCCTCTGGCTACCTCAGTTCCAAAGCCATCATTCTCAGGTGCTCTTGCTGCAGGGCCATTACAGCCCCCTTCCATCTGTCCACACACCCATCTCCTAACTTGTTGCAGCTACTAAGATCAGCTGAAATATTTAAACTGTTCTTGATCACTCTGACACACATCAGATAGAGTTTGTATCTGCTCAGCTGGCAGATATTCACATGTGGGGAAGGCAAAGGCAGAAGATAATTCCCTCCAGTAATTCAGGACATTTTTTTTGCAGGGAACAAGCTATATTCCCAACTAGTGATTATAATTCAAAGCAAAAATTAAAGAGTCCAATGAGATTGTGGGATGCATCAGTCATTTTGAGGTAGGTACTCTTAATGCAGTTATCAATTCTACAGTGCAATGCTCAGGAGTATTGCACAGAATTCTGGCTTTCCCTGCCTGGGAAAGATTACATCAAAATGAAAAATGTGTAAAGAAAGATTAGGAGGATGATCAGAGGAATCAAAGTTCTGCTAAATGAGGAGGAACTGAGAGAAACAGACCATTTTAGGCATAGATAAGTAAAATCTGTGAAAGGACACGGTTCCTGTCAACAAGTATTGCAGTATTACAGTATTATTACAGTAAACAACAATCAAAATTATGGGATCAAGTAAACCAAACATGTTTTAGTAAGAAAATCATTATACTTATAAACAGAATTACATTAAATAGTAGTTTATAACAGTACTCTATGACCCAGGTCATCCTTCTAGTCTTACCCAAAATAATGGTCAAAATTCTGTCATTACTAAGGCAGTATTTCTCTTGAATCCCTTCGTGTGTCCAGAATTCATGCCAGTGACTGAAAGCTAAGTGCAATTTATAATGCTTCAGATTAAACCAGTCTAGTAAATAACTCTCTGCCTGAAATCCATGCATTTGTGTCTGAACTCTTCTTTGGGAATAGGGACCCTGTCTGGGGCCCTCTGGCTGACAAACATCATATGCATCAAATTTCATACAAAGGATTACAAATAACCTTATTTTTAGTGCTGCTGTCTGCAATCAATCTTAAGCGTGTTGAAAAGTGATACACATTTAACCGAAATGCAGAGCTGGCTGTAGGTTTTTGCAGGGCTTTGTACAAATGAGTCTTCAGCCAAGTTCCTCCCCAGAAGGACAATCCCTGGCTCTGGACATCAGCTCTTCCCTCCAAGCCCTGGCAACACACCTCTACTCCAACCAAACAACCCAAGAATTCAAATCTGGCCAAGCTAAGCAAGCTTGTCTGAAGGAGTGCATCCAAAGAAGGATCATGGAGAATTTGGGGAAGGAGAACTGTGGTCCAGGTCCATTGTTTTGGTGACATCACAATTCATATCATCTAAAGATCCTGCCAAACATCTCCTGAGAATAGAGGGAAGTGAAAAACAAGCAGTAAGAAAAGCACTCCACCCTCAAGCCTATTCTTCTAAGACATAACAATTGAACAGTGAAAACCATTTTCTCTTGGCTTTGTAGTTGGGTTTAAAAATGGTAATTCATGGGCAAATCCCTACTCTTTCAAAATCTCAAAGCGTGTGTCTCACATATTGGGTGTCAATCACTGGAAGTGATTCTATTTGGGCATTAAGAGTTGCTAATGAATATTTTAAAAAGGGAAAGGCTTAGCACCTCCCAGCTGCAGCTTTGTTGCTGATTCAACTGTACACAAGTGCACATTCATGTGGCTCCCAGTTGGAAATCTCTGACCAAAAAGTTCATTTTGAGGCCATTTGTGACTTCTTAAACCCTCTAGAGGAGACCAACAGCACAGAAGGGCTGTGGCCTCTCTGCAGCCTCCCTTAACTATGAGTTGGTTCTGCAGGATGGGCAAAGAATCAGGCAGTGGGAAGCAGAAGGTAGAAACTACTCTGATTATGACCTCTCAAGGAATCTCACTGAAAAGAATGGGTTTTTTTCCTTGACTGTAACCACCTGTCTCTCACTCCAGCTGCTGGGCTCCTGGCACACCTCAGAGCTGCAGTGCCAAGGATGATCAAGTAGGAATAGCATCACTTCTCCACTGAACCTGGTGCTCCTTTTAACAAATTTGCCAATGGCACAATGTTCCATGCAGATCAGCCAGAGAAATCTCAGGCATCCTAAAGACAAAGCCTTTATGGGAAATGCTGATGACATCATCTGTGTTCAGAATAAATGGATTAAATGTGCCCTTTAATTTGGAGGGAGAAACCCTACAGGAAAGCTGTAACATGTGAGAATACAGTGTCAGATCCATTTTGTAAAACTGAGGAATGCTGTTCAGCTTTCTGGTATCACAAGACAGAAAAATACGAGGATAAACCAGAGCTCTGTTAATAGGGGAGCATGTTAACTCCCTTTTCAACAGATGCAGTAATTTTGCATGCTAACTGATTCATTCAGAAAACTCCAGGTTTATTTTGGATAAAGTCCAATGCAGCTTTATCACTACCTTGTTCCTGTACAAAAGCATGTGCAGCAGGGCATCCAAAAGAACTTGAGCTCCATTAGTATGGTAACAGCTAGGATGCCAGTCCTAATGGATACCCAGTGTATGCTGGATTCTCAGAGAGACTCAAGATTCTCAGGAATCTTGAGAAGGAAACAGCAGAAACACAGCTTCAACTAAGTTCTCTAATTTTACAGATGTCATGAAGAAAATCCATCAGACAGGGCATGATTAAGGTAAAAAACATTCAAACATTATGTGTGCATGATGTATTCATGTGCTAGCTCTGAATTATGTTTACACAGACATGATGTGTACAAGCAAAGGTTGTTTTATAAAAAGGTAGTTTGTTAATTTTAACAGGATTGCCATAACTTGTGGGAGTTCAAAGCAAGAAATGAGGTTAATATCTGCATAACCTTAGACTTCTATGATGTAATTAGTGTTTATTCAGCTGCTGCAGTGAATATTTTCTGCAAAAGAAAGATAAGCTGGAGAACGTTATCCAAAAGCATGGTTCCTGGAATGAGAACCTCTGAACTGTTTCTTGTGCAAACGGTAAGCAGAAGTAAAAAGAACTGGATAAATTTCTTAGCAGCAGCATTCCAGCTAGACCAAAAAGGGAGATTTTTTAGGGAACAATCTCCAATGGCAGCTATTCTGCACAGTTGCCTCTAATGGAAAGGTCTTTATACATTCCAGGATTGGGTTGCTGTTCATTACTGGGCACTGAGCTATGGAACAGTTATCAACCTGATGGAGAAACCAAACCATAGGGACACCTGAGCCTAGGTGGGCTCACCAAGCCAGTGCCAGTTAGGATTGCCCATTCTTCAGGGCAGCCAGTGATGTGACCCTCAAATTCCTCCATTTCCCAGCCCACATAACCAGCTGAAGTTGGATATGGATTTGGAAGTGAGTCCAGGTCAAGGGGTCAAAATCACACTTCTTATTAAGATATTTGTCATCCTTTAAGCACATGAATTGATTATGTTTGCAAAATGTGGTGCAGATCTTACCCTTCACTCCATTTACTCTGTAAGAGGCTCAGCACTATGGAATGTGAGAAAATAAAACATGACCATCACTTCTCAGCATAGGAGGATACAGGCAAAAGACTCTGTGAGAGCTCAGCACTAATCCAACATGTTTCAGTAACAGCATGTCATGCAGAATTTTTGGAACTCATGATTACAACAGGCACACACTGGTTCAGGTTTCCAGTAAGAAAACCACTTTCAACATTCCCTGTGTACCTTTCTGATAAAACCTCTCTTGTCCTGTCCAGAAAACTCTCTCACTAGTGAGGCTCATGCATCTAACTGCCAGCTGGAAAAAACTCCAAATCTACTTACAGCATTTGATCCCCAGAATGACAGATTGGCCAACCATTATACTGAGTCACATCTTTTGTCTTCCAATCTCCCTTTACATCTGCATTCTCACAAAACTACAGCAACTGCACTTCCCTTTAACCAAGGCTCCCTTTGCTCAACATTCAGGGCAAACAAAGTGTGCTTGGCCTGATCTGCTACACCAAATTAATTCCTCCTGAACAAGGACACCTGGCTGTTATCAGAGTGAAAATGTCAGGCTTTTGTAGCAGGGACAGCAGTTAAGTGCCGGCAGCTGGGATTTGTACTCTTGATTTTTTCACTCTTCTTACAACAAACTGTGGAAATGCTGTCTCTGGCAATGCACACACACTCTGACTGGCCACTTAAGGGATTGAATAGACCTGGAGAGATGGTTAGACAAGAGGGCAGCCAGGTGACTTCAAAGGTCCTACTGGACCAACTAGTCCAAAGGACTAAGATGACAAATACAGCTTTGCTGCATCTTCATATTGTGTGTAAACCTAGGGATTAGGCACACAGAGTAGGGGAAAGGGTGAAGGAGACCTGAAACCACGAAAGGGAAAGATGTACCACAGGAAATCTGGCCCCATGGTTCCCTGAAACAAATAGTTTGGAAGTAAAGGAGCAATGCAGGAGAGCATTACCATTCTTCATCTGAGACAATGTGAGTATGTGATGAATCTCTTCAGAATGGAGGTGGAATGAAGATGCTCCTCCCCCATTTTGTATAAAAAAGAAGGAAGCAAAGTGAATAGGAGCTTTTCTTTTCCTGCAGAGAAGTGCTGGTTCACCTCCAGACTGTTCATCAAATACACCAACACACTGATGGGGTACAGTGAACAGACACAGCTGAACAGTGGCACTACTAATCTTGGACAGTAAGATATTCTTAGTCAATCCACTCAGTTCTTCTTACAGATTCTCTTCAAGACTATGACAGCCTGAACTTCATAATAAAAGCATAAAACTTGGAGCCAGGACACCCTCTCTCCTAACACCCACAGCAGCAGGGGCCAGGAGGAATTCTCCAGTGCATATATTGTAGGATGCAAGGCTGTGTTCCTCACCAGCTGTCCCTTTCCTGTCCTGCTCCAGTCCCCCAAAGAGGATCCATCACTTTGGGCTTCTCTCCTTCAAGTGTGAGGGGTCATGCTGGAGCTTTACAGGCTGATAGACAATCACAATGCACATGCAGTGAAAAAATATGACATCTCTCTAAACATGTTTAAAGGGTTTGAACCCTTACTTTCAGATGGATTCTCAGCTGAGGGTGATTATTTCAGCACAGCTGAAATCACTGAAGAAACCCAGTTAGCACAGCAACTAAAGCAGCAGCACCCTAAAGGAAATGCCTGGTATGTTAGTGTGTTCTGTGGTTGGTTTGAAAACAGCCAACATTTTACTGGAAATTTTTTAGGTCTGGAGAACACTCATATACAGGGAATGTGACTCTGGTAGCAGCAGCAATGGCCATCACACAGCTAGGGGGATTTTTCAGATACAGCCAAACCTCATTTTATGACATATCTGTGTGCAGTTTATGAAACAACTTCTTGAGACCTTCCAAAGCAATAGCTGGTGAGGAGGACAGGCCTCACAGAGGCAACATCCATTATGCCCTTAGCGAGGAAAGCACATGCTGTACTGCAGGGGTTTTATAATGTTTCAGATCTAAAAAAAAAACCTTCTCAAAAGTAGGCAACTGGCTACTAAAAGTTAGAAAAGACAACTCCATCTATTGCAGGAATAAGACATCTTATGTATATGTGTATATATATGTATATGTATAGATATAGATATATATAGATATAGATATATCTGTATCTCAAAATGTCAGAAAAGATAATGATGTAGAAGGCCTCCAGAGGTTATCTTGTCTTACTCACTACTTTCAGAGAGACCTGATAAAATTCAGTCAGCTGTGGACAGAGTTCTACATAGTTGCTCAAAATCAGTATCAAGTGAGGCTGATTCCCAAACTTGTCTAGGCAATGTGCTCTTGTTCTCATACAAGATCTCATACATTCAGCAACAACAAAAATTTTTTCATAATATATCACCTCACTATTCACTCCAAAAGCTAATTTCAATTTATTCTTTTGTTACTACCTCTTATACACCCAACCTTCTGTGTACCTGAAGTCTGCTGCTCCCTGAGGATGCCTTTTCTGGGAACAAATTAACACCTATTTTTTTCATCTTTCCAGATAGGTTATTTTTTGGGCTTCCATGAAGAGGCTGAAGATCAAAAGACATTAAGACTAGAAGAATAATAAAGACTCTGAAAATTTCTAGAAGGTACAAAAGTATTGAGAGAAACTTGGAAGCCACTGAATCAGCATTGTGTAAAGAGCTTAGTACATGTAGTTTCTGTCTCAGACTTTACATACCCACAAGAACATGAAAAAAAAATGGTGCATTCACAGCTCTGATGGGCACAGGTGGACTGAAGAATCCAGACTCACTAAGGTGACATGGAAGGACATGCAAAGAAAGGCTCATAACTGGGAGAAGTGCAGCTGCTCTGCCTGACCAACACATGCCAATCTTTGCCCTCCACTCTTCCCCCTGTGAGAAAATCATGCAAATAATGAAACAAACTTCACAGGATGTTGGTAGGAAAAGTGCCACATAAGGCTTTCTCATTTACGAGCAAATATTTATCTTCTCTTGATTTCTCATTTCAAATAATGAAAAACTGTGTGAATAGCAAGTTTTGTTTAGGGTATTAAAATTGACCTATTGCAAGTCCTGTTCATTTGTATAAAGGCCATGACCCAAAATGTACTGCAGGAAATGATAGTATTTAGGTAGATCTTAAAGAGCTTTGGATTGAATGCAAGTACATGTATATATCCAAAATAAAGCTATTTAAATAAGAATGATATGAGAATGTGACAGAGCAGCATGTTTCAGAATATCAAACATGGAAATGCTCAAGCACTTCTATTGTCTTAAAATTATTTCTATTACTATTCCTGTAAAATGATTACAGGAAAAATATTTTCACAGTGGGATTTCTGTATTTTCATCTGACTACAAAATGAACAATAATTACTATGCTTTTATATACTGCTAAAGTAAAGTGTATCTACTCTGTCAGCAGCAGGTTTATTGCTTAATATAAAAAAATGATGGACAATGATGAAAGATTCTGATATCCTAGTATTGCCATATTTAAGGAATAGTCAGGAAACACTAAGCAGATGGGACAAAATTTATAGCACAATGGGTCAAGGTTCAAGTATGGAAGGAACCACAGATTTTACAGAGCAGGAAGAAAATACAGATTTATTTTTTTTTCATATAATTATATAGCAATGCTTTAGAGGAGGTTTCATTTTAGAGAAGGCATTACTGAAAATCTTACATGAGACTTTCCTAGTTTTGGAATTATCTATACTGAGCCACAAATCAATATTTAGCTCTCCCAGATTCTCTAACAAAGCATTTACAGTATAAGTACTCAGTACCTGAAATGTAGTCAGTGACAAGAGCAAAGATGGAAGGTGGCAGTATTTCCAGTGGATGTAGCATTTGCACATTATATCCTTCCAAAGCCTCATAAATCCCTGGAAACACCCTAAAAAAGCTGGAATATCCCATACAAAGTGTACATCTGTACACTTCAGCACTGATATAAAAGATTCTTTATTCCTAAGATTAAAATCTCAATCCAGATTTTTGACTAGACTCAAAACCAAACCATTTATTGGGGAACATACTGCACCCTTGTGTAGCATTGCCCATTTTTGGTGCTACCATAACCCAAAAAACAATGTACTTCCTATACCTGGGTACTCAGTATCCAAAACTACATCAGCTTTTTTTGAATGAAAATGATTTTGTATACTGATTAACTGAAAAGAGCATGAATGAAAATCCCTGAGAATCTTGACAGTCATTTTCTTTTTAAGATACAGCAGCACATACTTCAAATCCAAAAGGCAATTTCTCAAAACTTTAAAGTCTGAAGTAGGTTATAACAGGTACAAATCAGAGACAAAGTACTCCTCTCAGTGCTGGGGGAGAATAGAAATGCTGCTTGCTTTAAAATGTGAGCAGAAGAAACTTCATGAGCTGCCTTAGGCAAAGATTTGTTGGTATATTCAGGAGAGAACAAGCATGGGAGATGCTTGAGACATGCTGCATCCTGTAGATCAGACAAGATCTCCACTTACTTGATATTATTCTGAGCATTTCTAAGCTAATTTTTATTCACAAAATGCTATGGCCAGTAATTCTAGCTGTTTTTCTAGAACTCTTCACTGATCTGTACTGATTATTTTCTCTCCTTTTTAGGTTTTTTGCTTGTTGTTGCTTCTTTCTACCTTTTCTCTCTTGCTCTTGACAACTTCTTCATGGATTTCTTTGCAGACAATTTTTCTATTCTTTCTTACTCTGCAATCTTCTCAAGTGAACTTTTCATTCTGCTTCCACTTCTACATCTTATCTTGGAGCAATGCTATCCAAGCTTCCAATTTAACTGTGTGATGATTTAACTATTAAAATCTCACCCTTGGCCTATCTCCTTCCATCGAACCTACACACAAAAAAAAGAGTGCCTAACATTTCCAGGGTGCTTATGAAAGCTTCTGCCTATTTTGGCTAAAATTACCTGCTTACTTTGGTGTTTCTTAACTTTACTCATTTTCTTTGCTTCCTGTAACTGTCAACCATCACTTTCTGCTACATTTTCACAAAAGCTTTTGCTCATTTATCTCTTTCCTACTAACCCACTCTATGTTACCATTAAAATTCTTGCCTGTGCCCTGAAGTTGTTTTATTTGGATTTCAGCTCTCTCTTTCTTGACCTTCTCTGTTTCATCTTCTATTCTCTACAGATATTTTACTACATCAAGTAAACCCAGATTCTCTGCTTACTGAATTCATTTTACCACCTACTTCTTTAGAAGTATCCATAACTCAAAATCTTTCATGGTCCCAGTTAACTATTTCAGTCAAGTCCCAGAGGGCTAAAGCCCATCTTTCATTTCAGAAAACAGTAATGGAAGTACTGTAGAACAAGTTGGTCTTAACACAACTATTTATTGAAAACACATGTAAAGTTGATATGAAACTTGCAGAATGGGCTAAAGTGGGATGACAAATAAATAACTTTTGAAAAGGCATTGACCTACTCTCAGATAATGCCTGAAACCTAACAGAACAATATAAATACACACTGCAGTAACTTGATAAGCTGGTTTATGGGGGTTTCTCTTGGATTTCACTAACACGTCTGCTTTCAATTACACAGATGAAAAACAAAGAGCTTTAACATCTTGCTCTTCTCCTGATTGCAATAAAATGTCATTTCTGAAAATGGCCTCTTAAAACTCAACTAAAAGCTAATTTAGAGGTAGCACTCATGTTTTAGAACTGGTAGTATTTGATTTTTTGGGGTAGATTTTCTCCATGATAGCACGCAAGAAAGCACAGATTTAGCCTTTCATGTGTCCTACCTCCACCCATATACTCCTTACAAATGTACTGTTATAAAAGCACATGTAAAAATCATAATCTTAAAATAAAACTCATTCCACAAAGTCAGTGGAACATTTTTTTTATTACAACAGTAAGCTTCCCCTGAATAGACATGTTTCCAGATGTTTAGTGAGTTAAAACTGTGCCTGTAGTACCAAGATGTGCCAAAGAGAGAGCTGCAGGACGAACTATTAATACACTGACTGGCCATGGTGGTGTAATTCATCTTCTTTGGTTTATGGTAGTGGATATATGTTAAATAATGCCATGTTTACAGTAAAACAAAGTTGCATCACGAAATGTTTTAAGGTTTTAAGATCCTTACTCTTGCAAAGCATGCTGTACATACCTATATTCATAGGCAGTTCCCCTGAAGGCAGTCCCTTCAGTTTCTTCAGAATGAAGACTTTAAGAGCTACGGATGCTTTGATGGTTCATTAGTAAGGAAAAGCCATTAAGAAAACTGGTGGTAACAAATTTAGAAGAAATCTGTATTTCATAAACACGTTGTCCTAATAACTTGGCAATTGTGTCACTACAGCATGTTAGAGCTCCTCTTTGCTCCAAGGCCTGCAGGGGAGCACAGGCTCTGCCCCAAAGACTTCAACAACATGACCTCACCATATGATTATTTCACTTACCTCCAAAACACAGATTATAATTCAATTGTCAATAATTATTTCACCCAAGTGAAGTCAACTCTTTAAAGCTGATCTCCTAAACAAGGATCCTCACCTGCTTTCAGACATTTAGATCTACTTTTACTCAATGTACTGTTAAGTTTTAAGAAACAGAAATTCTCAGTTAAATTAGAGTATGGATTCTAATTTGGGAATAAAAACCTGATATACATTTTACTGCCTACTTTTGTGTTAAAAAACTTCAAAAAACTGAACTTACAGACCTAATGACTTCCCAGTTTTCTAAAAAGTTATCCAATAACTAAGGTTAAATGTACAGAGGTTACAGAGCGATATTTTTCATGTTCTACAATAATGTTGGATACTTAAAGTTACTATGACTGCTCACTGTGAAACATCAAAGCCAGAGTTTTGCTGATGTACTCTGTTGTCTAAGGCGAAGTAGGACCTACTTTGATTCTGGAGGTGAATGCTGCTCTTCTGACCATCTTATCCTTATTCTGTCCCTCTTTAAAAGGAGCGCTAAAATCTCTTTATGAAAAGCAAGTATTTTGATGGATATCTGTGACAAGTGCTCTGCTATGTGAAAATCCAGGATTCAAGACACTGTGATAGTAACAACTTGTTTACTTCACTGGCTTTTGTCTGCCTGGGCCATGTGTTTTCAAGTACTTGCCCGGAGTGTAATGAAACCTCAATGGACCCCTTGGGGTTACTCTAATGGAAAAGTCACTTACCTGTTAGCTGGGATAAATTCATTATCACCATAGGACAAATACTTTCTTTGTCATCTCCTACAAATTAAGATTTGCATGAGATTGCTACAATGAATCAAATCAAGTTCACATCCTCTCTTCGCACAGTACTAAGAGATCAGGAAAAGTGTGCCACACGCAAAAGGAGTCATGGCCCGGATCCAGATGCCCGCTTTCAAAAGCAACCACATCACACAGCATCATTCACAAACGCTCCACATTTTGTCTCCGAACAGCCCGCATCCTTTGCTTCGCTATTCCTCCCGCTCCTCTGGGCTTCCAGCTAACTGCTGGTGCAGTTTCCCCGTGTTTTTCGGGTGTAGCTGTGTCTCCGGCAGATCAGAGCTGACAGCTCTGCTGCCCGCCGGTCCCGTACCCATCACTCTCGCTGGGGACGAAGGGGGCACCGCGCGGTGGCCGCCCCGACATGTCGCGATTCCTGCGATATCCACCGAGCTGCGCTGGGCGAACCGAGCGAGCCTCTCCCCGCGGCACAGAGCCTCGCACCGAGCCTGCCCGGGGGTAGCGGCACCCGCGGGGCCGGTGCACACACACCACGCCTTTCTGCTCACTTGGACGTGGCAGCGGCGCTTTAAAGCCTGCCCGGAACGTCCCGGGACACGAGGAAGAAGGGGGCTCCGAGGGGGTCCGGGAGCGCGGGGGATGCCCGGGGGAGCCCCGCAGCCCCGTCCGCAGGAGCCCGCAGCCCGCAGCGGATCCCGGCGGGGCAGAGCCCGGGGCTCGCTCGGGGCGCTCTTACCTTGTCCCCGGAGCGGAGGCAGCAGCGCCAGCAGCAGGAGCAGCCGCAGCGGCCGGGCCCCGCCGAGGTTGTCCATCGGCGGGGAGCGCTTGCTCCGAGCGGGTCTCGGCTCTCCTGCGGTGTCCGGTGGGGCTCCCCCTTCTCGCTGGCTGCTGCCGCTGTTATCCCAGCCGCCCGAGACCGGTTGGGAAAGAGCTTGCAGGAACCCCCCGCTCGGTGGGCTTCACAAAGATTGAATTCAGCGCCTGCCCGCTTAATTGTACAGCCTGCAAGTGCTCGGCAGAACAAGAGCCGTCGCCACAGCTCGGAGGCACGAACCCTGTTGCTTCTGATAGCCCGCCGCCCCCACAGGCTGTAAAAGTGACTCCCTGGAGCTCGGGAAACTGCAGATCCTCAGCGTGAACCCCGGGCCGGCGTGACTGATTCTGCGAAGGAGAAGTGCAGCGACTTCTCTCGGCTCCAAGGGAGCCACAAACAAAGGCAAGGCAAAGCAAAACAAAACAAAAGAAATCACCTAGCAGAGCTTTAACCTCTCGAGGGGAGATATGCAACCCCCCTTCTAGGTCTTTCCATGGATTTTACCCCAATACAGCTTTTGTCAATAAAATAAGATTTTAAAAAGGAGGCAGACTCTAGAATCTTTCAATGAAATCCAGTGAGGAAAATAAAAATCCCTTCTTCCCTCCCCCTCCTCTTAAGAAGTCAGGATGAGAATTTCAACTCAAATGAGGCAGCTCTGCTCTGTCTCCCCTCCCTCCTTTTTTCTTCTTTTTTTTTCCTTTTTTTTTTTTTTAACTTCTTTATCTTATTTAAACAGAAACACAAACACTGATAGTGGTCAAAGGACCCAGTTGGCAATGCTGTTGCTGAGATCTTTAAGATAATCAGAGGGATAATATTTGCAGGCAAATGGGGATGGAGACACACAGAGAGTTCAACACCCTTGTATACTTTGACCTCGATTTTACACAAACAAAGAGTTGGAAGTCATTGTGTGTTTACTTGGAGGTTGTGCCACGTGGACTCTGATTGGGTTATTCCTCTTTCAACTGCTCAATAATGCAACTTTTGAGTATGTCTCCTCAAAATGTCCCAATGGAAAAAGTATCTAAGGCAGTAAGAGTTGAATGTGTGTTTTCTTCCTCACCAAGTTATTTGTACTTTTCTAACACAAGAACATAAATAAAGCCATAAGGCCAAGAGTCCAACTCTCTCTCTCAATAGCCTGTCTTCAGCCATAATCTTAAAGCAGTGGAAGAGCAAGAATAAGAAAAACACACATGATAATTTTCCCAACTACTCTCCCAACCTTCAGCTCCCGTGAGTTTGGAGCATTTCCTCGGTGAAATGTGGTCTATGTGTACTTAGTAGCCCTCAATGAATTTCTGTTCCATGAAATGAGAATACAAGAACTCTCCCCATGAGTTCTTGTAAAAGTTTATCATCCAAAATACCCTCTGGCAACCGGTTTCATGGATTTACCAGTGACTGTGTGAAGGGCCATTTCCTTTTGCTCCTTTTGAACCTGGTTCCAACGCCCTTCTGGTGCTGCCTCCCACGTATACTGCACAAAGAGTTATCCAAGAACTGACCTCCATCCACACTCAAAATGCCCACATCATCTTCCTTTAACTGCTGGGTGGGGGGTTTTGTGGGTTTTTTTTTTATGGTAGGACGGTTTTTTTGTTTGTTTGGGGTTTTTTTGGTTGGTTTTTGCCTCGCTGTTTTATTGAGACACAGCAGCTAGAAAAGGTGAAAAAGGATGGATGGCTGATTTTATTGGAAGGAGGGGAATTTAATTGGGGAATTTTCTACATAAGCATGTCTATTTCTCTCCCTACTTTAAATGCCCTAACTTTAAAAGGACTTTACAGTTACAGTGAGACCTTGCCAGTGTTTCATTCCAACCTCCAAGCTACCATTTTTCATGTTTCAGACAGCTGGGAGAGACACCTAACAAAGATTACACCTTGTCTAAAATTCATACCAGATTACTGAACCAGAGGAATCCCCTCTATAGAAACTCTGGGTTCAGTTCAATATTGCCTTATTTCACTCTACATTAAAACCTCCCCTAATGGATTAAAGGTGGACAGAAAGAACTTCACCCAGCGTGCCTAAAACAGTGTAAAGTCACACATAATAGCCTGTCCACACATGGAGTTACCCTGATTAACACCATGTGTGGACATTTTTACTCCAGAGTAAGAATTCCTTGTTCCTGTTTAGTTTGCCACCACAAACTATACCAGAAATGAAGCAAATTTAAATAGCAGTTTAGGCAGTATTTCTATAAAACATCATGGCTATAGTCATCTGCAGATCTGACAATAGGTTTTTCCTTGGTTTGGGGTGGGGTTTTTTTTGCTTAATCCGCATTTCTACTATAAATTGGCACTCTCACCTCCAGTCAGATTGAGAGGCCTTGAGTACATGTGATTCCAATTACTGACCCCAAGCTTTGTAATGAGCTGAGCCATGCACTTCAGGCTCAATCCAGAGGTCCTGGGAGTCAATGGAAAGCAAGGCCTTATGAGAGGGAACATTTTGCATAACCACATTTTTTTTTCTTATATCTGTTTGTAAAGGCTCTGTAATCTTTTGTGTAGCTCTAAAACAAACAAATTCTTTAATGAGGGTTTTGTTTCTACTTCTGAAGAATAAAAATCATTTGCAGAAGCTCAGATTAATGAGTAATGACAGCGTAACAAATCATTGCACAAGTCATTTCCAAGGGTCTTGTCGAGCGTGGATACATGCAAGTAGATTGACAAAGAATTTAGAATTACTTTATCAAATCCAGCCATCTATGGCACCAGGATCACAGATCCCATTTGGCTACTTAGGAATTCTTGAGACGGCCTGATTAAGTCTCTGTAAGGGCATCAACCTCTGTCTCATGAACAAAGCTGACCCAAAGTCCCAGCTGTTGTGCCTCCCAGCTCATCTCTTTTACTGTAACTCCCAAAGCCTGATTTTTCTTTTCCCACTCCACCTATCTGTCCCAGAACCTGAGCAAAAGAGGGGGAAATGAAATTGCACTGTCTTTCCTGTTTTCAGGAAGAATGTTGCAAGGAAGTTACTAGACTCACCTGGAGATTAAATCTAACTGTAGATTTCTAACTGTAAAGGGAAACTCCTTGGGCCCTATGGCAAAAAATAAAGCTACATATTGGCTCTTATTATGTGCTGCATTAAAGATGCATAAAAAGGCCTCTTTTCCTACTTAATAGGAGGAATACATCACTGATTGGTACAGATACACAAGGATTAAGGGGATTCATGTGGATCTTACCATCTGTAAATGTCTGTAAAGACCTCACACTCTACAGTAGATAAATCCATGGCTATTGGAGTACAAATGACCACTCAGCATAGCTCCAGTCACTAGTATGAGCATGGTACAACTGACATTCAGCTTCTTTGCTGCCTGGAGGAGGAAAAGAAAAAGAAACTTAGCAGAGTTTTCAGAGATGGATGCACAGTAATCACTAGTTATTTTTTTGAAATGGCTACTGCTGTTACAGATAACAATTGCTTGCTTACTTTGAGTCTAAATCAATGTAGTTTAGTTTTTAATAGCTCTCTGGGTTTGTATTCATGTTGAAGTTGCCACTTTGTATGTCACCACTGAAAATTAAAGCCCCTTAGGGTAGTATTACCTGGAGACACTTCATATGAACTTCCCATATCCTTGACAGGGATCAATTTGGAATAAATCAGGATGCAGGCACATCTGCATCCTCAAATCCCAAACCACAGAGCATCCATACCAAATGGCTCCCAGCCTAGGTAAACAAAAGGAAATGGGAGGACTGTGTCTCCTCTGTTGCCCTATGAGTCCAAAACTGCACCTCCAAGAAGGCCCACCCAGACACCACCACCAGGCTTGTTATAGCAGAGGCTTAACCCATCTTGTAGCTAAAGGCAGAGCCGGAATTCAATTTAGGCTGTTCTTTATATAAATTGTATTACATAGAAATACATAAATAAGTTATTTTATATATATATATATATCTCTATGCATATGTATCATTACTTGGATGCCAGTAGTGCAAGCCACTATGCCATTTGCATATAGAAGAAATACAGATGCTTGTATCCAAACAAGGGAATTGACCTGGGCTCTGTTTCAAATGCCTAAAGACTGTCAGAAGAGGTTTGGCTTATCTTAAAGAACTTTCCTTGTCAAAAGACAAAATTTCTTTTCCCTCTTTGCATGGATCAGTTAAATATTCCAGGCTAGGACTTATAACCCTGAGTCCTTTTCAACAACATTGCTTTTAAGCATGTTGAGATTTTGGAGTTTGTATCCATTTTTTACATGTTGCTTACATTTTCTTTTCTCTCCTCTCTGATTTAGGGAAATAGATAAAGCTATCTTGGACACTCAGAACACACACTGGTTGTCCATTAATATGTTTGGGGACTGCTTCTAAAACAAGGGGCGAGTTTATCTGGACATAAAGGAATGCTTTGATGATCCCTTGTGGCATTATTTGTAGAATTCAGGAATAACTCAATCTGACATTCATGGGGCATTTCCTGCCTCTCCTTCCAGAGATGCATCCTCCCAGTCTCTCAGATCTCTCACTTCTCATAAATTTCCTTTCCCCTTCTAAACTTTCTCATGTCCTCACACACTGAACTAGCCTGATGTGTGGATCTGCAAGGTGTTTTCCATGACCTGAGCCCTAGGAAGGCTGGGATCCTTTGGATAAGCTGGAGAACAGTGTGAGTCATGTGCACACACGCAGGAGGGGACAATGACATCTGCTTTAGACTCTGCTTGGAGCCTCCACAAATCCAACAACAGCAGGGATCAGTCGCTATTTTAGCTGCAGTCCAAATAAAATCTCATTATAAAGGGTGGGGAAAATCCATCAATAAAGTAAATGGCTATTCTGGTAAAGGCCATTTCCCCTCCTGATAACCCTGGTAAATCTGAACTCCATCCCTTGTTAAACAAAAGTAATGTCTGGGTATGTGACCCAATGATCCTTGGGCACCAGAAAATGTACAAGTGAATACAAGACATTTCAGTCTTGAATAAATAAAATCCCAGAGTCAGTTGTACCTACTAGCTTCAAACCAGGAGTAGTTTTCTATGTTTCCTCATGGTCACTGAAGACCTGCATCATTCAGTGCTGTTTCTTCATTGTTTTATGAATTTGCTGTATTATTTACAAGTCTCTTTGCATGGTTCTAATAAACAAGAACCCATCCTACCTATCTGCAAACAGTCCCAGCCTGCCAGAAAACCTTTATCCTACCACTAGAAACTGATTTAAAACCATATAATGTAAGCAGGCAGTCAGTGTAAAGACTATGAACGCTGATAAAACTCTGCAACAAATTCATGTATGCTCATTTCCTCCTTCCCCCCCAGTTTCACAGCCAGCCTGTTTCTTTTCCTCAGTCTCAGTTTCCTTATCAGAGGTTGTCAAATTTTATTTACTCATGTACCACATCTTTTAGACTTCACAGCCTTGGGCTGAATGTCTTTGTCCAGGAACCCAGAGATCATTCTTGGTGGCCTGATTCTACAAACACATGTTAATAATACTATTTACAGGGAGTGTGGCTTGCATTTACAAAATGCTGACACAATTCTGAGCAGTGGCTATGAGAGAATACCTCAATAAACATGAATTTAAAACTGATAGCAGTGTAGCAAACTGTTTAGAATAAAAATATGACAAGCTTACCATATTTTCTGGCACTATTCCACAGAAACTGGTTGATACCTGGTATGTGTGAAATTTGCACACACTGGGTTTTAATTGGAAGGGTGAATGGGTCCGAAGATCTATGTACAGCTGCAAAATGCAACAGAGAGACAGCAGCAACTTCCACCAAAAGGAGGTAGAAAAAACATCCAGGCTGCTCACAAAAATGACCCTCCACACCCTGAAAGTCCTAAATATTTAGGAAATAATTATCCAGGAGAAATGTGGCCTGCTAAGTAGCAAGTTTGAACAGACTTTAACAGACATTCTGTTTCTAGCTCGTTCTCTCTGGCTTCTGAGGTATCTTTTGGCCAAATATTGGACCTCTTGGTGCCTCATGTTGTCTATAGGGACAAACTGATTTGTAAAATGTTTTGAGCTCCATAAAATTAAACAAGGTGCATAAGAATTAGTTGTTAGAAACCAATAAATTTTAGGCCATTAGCTTCCCAAGATTGTGGTATGAAGTAATTTGGGCCAATTTTAACTTAACTTCTATTTCCCTTGTTTCAAAGCAGCATCTTATATAGTCTGTATCACAGTAACATTAGTGTTCAGAATAGCTCTCATATTTTCTCCAAACTCAGAAACATACAGACAGGCACATTTTTAGCCCAATAGCAGATATAGACATTTGCTGGATAGTTATTCCATAACTTGTACTCTACTTCTGAAATATTCCACAAACAGGCTGTCACTATAAAGATCTAACTTGTGCATGTCAGTAGTGGTTGCATTGCAAGTCAGAAAACAGAGTTCTTTCAAATAGGTTTATTTTGGGGGCTGTATAAATGGTGTCTTAACTCTCCTACAGCAGATAGGTTGTGTGAAAAGCATTTGCAGAATCATTTACATGAATCCAGAAAAAGAAGTGCCTTTATTCATCTCAGTTTATGCAATATACTGTATTTAATAGCTCTGCTAAAGACAAGTGAAAGCTTGGCTCCATGGAAATCATTGGCAAAATTCCCACTGACTTCAGTGGGGCCAATACTGCTGTTAACTCTTCCCTACAAGGAAAATCCAGATTGGCCAGGGAACTGGCCTGCCTCTGCTAAGACCTCGATCCAGACTGCTTACATGTTGAACTGACTCTGTACAATTACGAAAGCTGTTTTTCTTGAGAATTTGCCAAATCCTCAAGACAAAACTAGCATAATAAATTATCCCCAAACTTTTACCCTGGAGTAAAAGAAACCTTCTCATTTTCATTTTATAAATGAAAGCACCTATGTTGACTTCCATATTCCAGTGGTTTCAGCAACAGTTTTACAGAATTTTTTTTTTAAATTATTATTATTTCCAAAAACAAACTCATGCTTATGAAATGAACACTGACGAAACACTCTGCCTCCAAGTTTGGCATTTCATTATAAATGCACTAAAATATACAAAATTTGTTGAAATGTAAGTATATAGTTTTGTATCTTCTGAAACTATGAGAATTAAGGATGATTTATAGCCTGTGAGGAAAGGCTAAGTGAATTGAGATTGTCCAGCCTGGAAAGAGGAGGCTCTGGGATGACGTGATTGCCGCTTCCAGTACCTGAAGGGAACCTAGAAGAAAGATACAGAGATGCTATTTCCAAGGGCCTGGAGTGACAGGAAAAAGGGGAATGGTTTCAATGACAGAGAGCAGATTTAGATTGGATATTAGACAGAAATTCTCTGCTGTGAGGGTGGGGAGGCCCTGGCACACAGTCCCCAGAGAAGCTGTGGATGCCCCATCCCTGAAAGTGTTCAAGACCAAGTTGGACAGAGCCTGGGATAGTGGAAAGTGTCCCTGCCTGTGACAGCGGCTGAAACAGGGTGGGCTGTAAGTTCCTTTCAACACAGACCATTCTATGATTCAAATATATGTCTGTTCCAGACCATTTACTACACCAAACCATTCGGTTTCTCTGTTCTCATCCAAATACAAAGATGACTTTGTGAATAGGAAAAAACCACAAGGAACTGAATTTAATGTGGAACAGAAAATTCAGCAACGTTGTGATAGTGCAACAAAACTGTGGAGAGTTCTCTCTCTGAGTTATGGTGAGGATGGTCCATATTTAGAGTCCTCTGCTAAGCACACAGAATTCAGATCCACGTTAGTGGTCATTGACTAAACTCTCTGTGTCCCCTTGCAAAGTCCTTCTAGCTGATTTTCTTTTGAACTCTGTAAAAGTTTCACAGTAGATGTTCAAGTAAGGCTGTTCTGATCATAGCTGGAAGAAATTGGGCTGTTTGCTGTGAAGCAGCAAAGCTAAGAATAGCTTTAACTTTGCAAGGAGCTGCCACTGAAGAACCTGGCAATATTTCTGTTGGAGTGCTGTAAGATTTGTTCCCATGGGATGGCATGTAGCCTGATTTCAATACAGCCAAACACTTCATCATTATTTAACAGGCTTATTAACTTCACTGGGATTACTCACACACCTTAATTTATATCTGCCCTTAAATTCTTTATTGAACTGGGTTATATAAAGTGGCCTAAAAGAAAAAAAAAGTCCCCTCATGTTTTTCATTTTCCAAAATGCATGTTGAGAACTGTAGTGTTTCACTATGATTTCTGGAGCCAGCATTTGCCAGACTCCATCGTGGGTCAAAAGAATCTTTTTCACACACATGCTGTTCATGGCTCCTTCTGTATTTTCTGACAGCTCACAGAATCTGAGGTTCTTTTCACTTCACTGCCTGTCACAGTGAGCTGTTTCCTTTCTTAGTAAAGCCAGCCTTGCTAGAAATGTCTGTAAATTCTCTTCTGGTTTGCTGTTCTGTTTCTAGTAAAAAAAAAAATCATGCTGGAGTTGTCACTGCCAGATTTCTCTTCAACTCCACACTGAGGAAGAGGACCCAAAGAGTAATGTCAGCATTGCTTTCATATGTCAATCATATATAGATTTTCAAAAGAAAAAGAAAAAAAAAGAAAAATTCCCCCTTACATTCTGAGTTTATTTATCCTGTGAAGGAGGCAATGACTGCTCTTTTTTAAAGAGCTAGCAGTCTTAGCATTCAGTTTCTCTTCAGAACTTGCTTTCAGGGAGAACGCACACACAAGAATGTGTTTGTATCTCAGGCAAGTGTATCCCATATTCATTTTCTTCATGAGGGCAGACACAGGAATAGGGACTTTCAGGAGATTACAGACAAACGCATTAACACATTGTCACATCCCCATGGCTGTTGTTCATTGTGTTTTAGCTGAAAGTCATCTCTTCCAGTCATGGCTCTACATAGTGGAATCACTCCTTTATTTGCTTCCATTAGCTGGTCCCTCCTAGAGGATCCGGCACTGTGAGTGACTTCTGTAAAACCAGACCCCTCATCTAAACAGCAACTAGCAGTAGTAATGCTCTATGCAATATTAATAAACACCTCAAGAATTAGTATGTTCTCTCTTCCTACATTCCCTGGCTCCTCCTCATACAATATAATTAATATTTACTTTAGACACTAGATAAAATACAAGAGCTTTAAGCTGTCAGAGTTGCTAATAGCTTCTCATCAGATTGATGGCTTTTGAGATGAAAGATTAGCTAGAGAGCTTTCTTGATAGAAAGACAAGTTTGTTCTTAAGAGCACTGCCAGGATAGAACAATCCATTGTTTCATACTTGCTATTCTTTGAGGGTTTTACCCTTTCTTCCCCTTTACTCTCATTTTGATGAGTGCTTTGGGTCTCTCTTCCCTGCAGTCCTCCAAGGACATACACAGATAAGCAACACACACATCAGCCTGCAGCAATTTTAAGTTCTGTATTATGAGCACTTGAGAACCAGAGTGCACACACAATGATTCCTCTCTATGTCTGTCCCACAGGACACTCTTCAAAATGTATATTTTTTTCAAAATTTATTTAGAATATAAGAAAATGCTCAGGCATTGTGCATTTGTCTGGCTCCCATTTTTTATGTGTTTGTACTAAGTTTGGCTTTGGCATTCCTATGTACCGTGCAAGTTGTATTTTATTTTCACAGTGCTCCTCTCTACTTCAGAGCACTCAGCAAAGGAATACGTTTTTCACTTTGCAGCATGGAACTAGAACTGTCACTATAGCATGGATAATTACATTTAGATATTGAGTTGGCTGGGCACTCTTATTTATCTCAAGAAGAGGGTATGTGTTTTCTGGGACAAACACAACCACCTTCTCTTCTGACCCTAATGCCTATGAAAAGCACTCATAATTACTAGTGAAACACCACAAAATGGCCAAGTTTGAGCATATGTTTCATTTACTTTTTTTGTTTATTTATGTATCTATGCATACATTGTTATGCTGGCCTGGTTCTTGCTTCAACATATCCCCAGTTTGAGCTGAAAAGCTCAGGAGGTTAATGTTCAGTGTCTCTCAAAATGAAAAATTCTTGTTTAAAGGACCTTTTGTACACTTCAGCAAGTTCCATGGTGTTGCCTTCAGACTCCTACATTCCAACCATAATTTCAGGGAAAGACTGAACAGATACAGAGCTTAAAAACTCATCCATGGCATGAAGAAAACCAAAAGTGATATCATAACCAAAAATGCAATGGAAGAACAAATATCTATATGTCAAGATTCTCAATCTCATGGCTCATGTAAATCCTCATGGCTCCACTCTTTTCATCAAAATTTGTGACAATTTGCAACAGAAGAGAATTGCCAGCTCTTGGGGAAAAGAGGAGGTGCAGAATCCTACAAATTTCTATAGGGGAAAAGAGGAGGTGCAGGATCCTATAAATTTCTATATTTAAGGCAGGAAGTTTATTAGTGCATCCTCAAAGATATTGTAGTTCATCTCTTTATTAAAAAAAAAAAAAAAGTTTTAAGGTTTGAAACTTAGACTTGGAATACCACCAATCACTGTGTTGTCAGACCTTTAACTCTTCATGGTATAATGCACTACACTGAGATGTAATACTTAAAAATATTTGACACTGCTTGTAAAATCATATATAGGACTTGGATTTAAAGTTCTTTCTGTTATTACATTTCCCATCTCCTTTTTATGCTTTTTTTTTTTTCAGAGTAAAAACTTCTTACAGCCTCTGCTTCAAATACAAGAAAATCTGGTCCCAGATGTCACTAATTGGGAACAGGTTAGCAGAGAGATTTACACAGAGATGCCTGAAGTTACAGTTCATCATGTGGGATCTGACAACAGCCTGTTTCACTGGGCTGTTTCATTTCATTGTATGATAATAAGCTTTAAAAGGTACCATGCAAAGCACAGAGGACACGTTTGAGCAGGGAAATTAGATTAATACAGGTATTTCTAAAAGCTCCTAATGTTTGTAACATATCAAGTGCCACGTAAATATCTCCCTTCTAGCCATGGATTCAGCATAAGCACAAATTGAAAAGAGAAGTACATTAATCAGTGCCTTTTGTTTCTTAATATCTGACATTTAAAAACTAAATTTAAGGAGTTAAATGTCTTTCAGTACATCCTTAGTTAAAAAACATTTCAAAATCAATTTTCTCCAATAAACACAATATTTGGAGAGGGAAGGAGGAGTAAGGGGAATTGCAGTTAGTTATGATGTAGATTTGCTTTTGCTGCTGGAATCAGCAGCAACGTTGCCATTAATTTCAAGGGTAGAAAGACTGAGCTAACTACATTACAGTTGCACTAAATGAATAAACAGAAATACATCCTGCCCACAGGGTTAAAAATACTTAATTTGAAGTCTAGTCCTTAAAATATAAAATTATCAAATGACAAATAATGGAGATAGTTCTGCACATTTACATGCAAGCTTAGTCCAGGGACCACTGAAGCCAACTAACAATTCTCAATGCATTTCAGCTGGTTGAAACTGCCAGCTAGCACTCACTATTGGGCAATTATTTAATTAAGATATTAACACTTGTGCTCCGTTAGAAATGTTTACTTCAAATTTATAAGGCTTTTTCCCTACAACACAATGAAACAATGTCATTGCACATACAAATTCTGGCATGCTCCCAGTGCTGGTATTTTGTGAGCCTTAATATCCATTTCCCTGTGTTTTGTGTTAGTCATTAGCCCTGTTGATAATTGTGAGTAAGACAGAAAAACAGTGGGTGCTTTCTTTCACTTTCTTTGCATTGTCTCAAATGACTATATAAGAATTTGGGTCCATTGAAGTCTACTGCAAAATTCGCCTTACCTCAGAGGAAATAGGATCCAATCCAAGTTACGTGAATCATTTTCTGCTGTAGAGATTAGACATACTCTGCCCTTCAAATCAAATGAAAACTAGCAGGCAGTTAATATGTATGCATATACTAACTAACCATATAATCATTATTTTAACATGTAAGTTCTTTTTACTCTTGATTTCATGGTCTTGTGAGTATCAAGATCCACGATTTGAATCATGCAGTTGAAATGCACTGGTTTTGAAAGGAAAGGTTTTAAATAGTGAGATCCCATTTTCACTTTCCAGATCACTTTTTGTCACTAGATCCATAGCTCATTATAATTATTCTGACAGGTAACACCAGAGACCCTGACTCCTCTTCCTCTTAGAGAGGTCTTGGGCATACTGTGATGGATTGTGGGAGCCAGGCAGCCACTGGTCTTTATGGAAGGTACATCCATTATATCCCTTTGGAGCATCAGCTCAGGAGAAGGGGAGATGGCACTTAAAATTAACTTTCACCAAAAAATCAAGTTTTTCACTTAAAAAAGAATCAATGTGAATTTTTCACTCAGTGCAATCAGAAGCTGCATCCGAATTCTAACACGGAGTCATCTTTGTGTTGTTTCAAAACTATCCTGTAATTTTTCTGTTCATTTAATCCCTGGTTTCTGTGTTGGATTCATATAAAGTCTCCAAACAGAAGAGCTCAGAAGGCTTAACAATGTATATGAAATGGAGAGAAGCAAACTGCCATCTTCTTGTAACAATTGCACAGAACATGTGAGTAAGGATATTACATTTTTACCAAGCTTTCTTGGAGGATATTTCAGGGTCTCAAAGGAAGTACCCCAAGTGCTCTCTCAAGCTCAGAATGTCTCCTCTTCAATATTTAGGGAGGAGTGCTGTGTCTGGCTTTGCAGCATCCAGAGTGCTCAAAGCATTACTAGTAGTTATGATTAGTTATGAGGTGTACATTAAATTCATTATGGAAATTAACCCTGAAACTACCATAAGAACGAAAACCATCATCGCATTCTTACTATTCTCCCAAACTTCTTGAAGTACAAAGCAAAGAAGAAACAGACTGAAACATCTCAAAAGAAATGTTTTTGTTTATACCAATTGTGTCTCCTTCTAAACAGCCAGTTTGGCTTCCCAGTGAGGAACAGGAAAAATAAATTTGCTATGCTGATCAGAAATATAATTCTCAGACTACATTCAGTTCATGGTAAAAGATATCCTCACAGGCACAGGTCTCTAATCTCTCCTGTGGGGCAAAGAAAACAAGGGAATGCAATTTCTTCTCTAGACTGAAATTTTCATTGCTCCTAAACCAGCCCTTTACAGCCCCTGTAGAATCCAAATTTCAAACAGATTTGCCTAGCCCCTCTGATGTATTCAGGGCAACTTTTAAACAGTACAAGAAAGGTAATATAGTGGAGCCTCTTTGGCAATTTGCCTGAATCCAAACACATTTCATCTGTTGGCAAGACAGAAATGGTTTGGTTATGTCAAAAGTGGCATATGTTACTTCAGCAAACAAATCTCCACTGCAGAAGGAATTTAAACACAAGTGCAGCTCCAAAGTACAGGGCTCTTAACTGAACAAGAAAATTTGTTTGAAGGAATGAGTGAATGAATGCATGCCCAATACACAGGAAGTGATGCAATCTGTCTGAGGATTCAACTAATGGGCTAGAATACAAAAAAAAAAAAATTGAAATGCCATCCTGCAAAATGGCTACTACCATTGTTTATTACAGCTAAAGGATGAGAAAAATTAAAATAACAAAATTATGATCTATGCTGCTTCTAATTTAGACTTAAGTCTTAAATGCACTGATGTTTAGAGCAAAATTCTTGGTGAATGTTCCCTCCTTCACTCCAAGCTTCAAAAATGCTCTTATTCCAACTTAAAAGTTTTGAATTCTTGCACTTTTTTATTTACTAGATAGTCAGACCAAGAAATAGGTTGTCACGTGCAACATGATATTATTTCATTATTTCATTACACGTTAGTCTGACATTAAGAACTAAAATGCTTTGCTATCTTTACAGAACGTGATTATTATTATTATTATTATTATTGGTCAATATATACTGCAACCAATAAATAATATAAGCAAAAAGAATTAGTGTAGTAAGAAAGCTCCTAATTTTGTCAGAAATGCTGTACTGTATTGCTAGATATAATATATATAAAATTACACGAAGTTCAGTCAGTCAGCAGGAGTCTTTAGGTGAATTCAGCACCCTAGGGTGCCAGCTATAAACCTGATTTAATTGTGAATTAAACTGGTATGTTAATGATGGACAGCAGGCTAGCATCTGGATAGACAAGGAATTCTCATTGAATAGACAGTGAAGAGTGATTTCCCTATTTAACCCTTCATTAGTAGCTTTATGCTAATAGAACAATATTATTTTCAAAATCCTAAACTTGCATAAATCCCATGAAGTTGAACAAAAAAAAGAGGATTAATTACTGTTAATAGAACTCAGCTGAAGTTAATAATGTAAAATATACTTTTCTTAAATCCCTGGAATCCATTAAAGGAAACTGTATTGTGCTGTGGTGGACTGAATGTTAATCTAACACATATGCTTTGGGAATGCCCATTCATACATAAATTCTCAGATGAAGTATGTGAAAGCATTATTATAATCTTGTACAGTAATATTCTTCGAGATCTTAAGCTGGGTAGTTTTAAGAAATATATGCCTTAAGGAACCACATAATTTTTTGTTGAGCTTTAGCTGAAACAAAAAAAACCCCCAGCCAAACTGAAAAACCTTAGTTGGTTCTTCAGAAATAACCCTTCAAAAGGGTTTCCCATTCTGGAGTGTTATAGCAGCCTCAGTGAGTCAGCAAATGAGGAAAGCACTATTCTGCTTGAATGAACAACATAATACATTTATGGAACACTCATGTTTCCTGGAAAATCACAATTTGCATCAACTGGTTTTGAACTCCTTTTTCTCATACCAGGCTTTTAAAACAGAAACATGAGTTTCTACTCACGCTATATTGAAAATATGTATGGCAGATCAACAACCTTAAAAAAATAATAGAAGATATAAATCCCTAATTAAAGTGCCAAAGTCAATGTAATTTTTACTGTGATCAGTACTCTCTGATATTGTGTGTATAGTTTTTTATGCCCTAGTTTTCAAGGACAACAAATACAATGAAATGTCTAAACCAGACTGCAATTTGGTCAGGTTTGGAACACATTAAACCCCTTTAAGTAATTTTGGAAGTCATTAAGTCCCTTGGTATTTTATGAAAATATCAGCCCTAAATTCTTGCTTGGATATCTAAACAGTCTAATAATATTGCACACCACATGCCCCTAACAGGTGATTTTGGTCTTAAATTGTGTGATTTCAGTCTTCATTGTTTTTAAGAAAGAAACACTTTATTTGCATTTCTTAGGAACAGGAATTCAAGCCAGGGGGCCATTTAGACTGGTATATTTTTCCTACCAGTAGCCATAAGTGGATGCTCAGTGAAGAGCAACAGAGAAAAAACCAGACTTTTCCTTCAGAAGTCCCTCAGTTTCCAGTTAAATGCAGGTCACACGAAGCTTGAATTTTTTTCTGGTTAGTAATCTTTAGTGGACTCTTTTTCTAAGTGTTTGTCCACTTCCCCCTAAAATCCACACAAATATGAGCATCTGCAATGCATCCTGGTGAGCAGTGGGGCTACTACTCTTTGCATAAAGACCTGCAATATTGTATTTATTCTGAAGTCAGCTTCTTTTGATGGTCCTTAGCTTTCCTATGAAAAGAAACAGTGAACAGCTGACCTGCATCAACTATCCCTGTGAAAGCCAGGATCCTGTGAATTTCTTATCAGCCCTCCAAATCACTCTTTTCTGAGTTAAAAATGGCTAGCCTAGTAATCCATCCTTAACAGAGAAACTCCATACTTTTGTTACCTTTTTTGCCTTCTCTGAATATTTTCAAGTTTTAGTACATTCCTTTTTGAGATCAAGGGGTCAGAACTTGCACAATATCCAAAAAAACCATGATGGAACTATAAAGGTATATGGTGGTGTAATGGTGTTCTCTGTTTTGTTTTCAGTCCTGAAAATGCCTGACAGTTGATTTGGTTTTATGACTGTCACTAAGCAATGAATCAATGTTTTATAGAACTAAAGATCATAACCTCAGAATCTTGTTCTTGAGTGGGAACAGCTGGTTCAGTTTTATGTGACTCCAGAGTTGGTTTTGCCATGTGTTTGATTTCACATTTATTTACTCTGAATTTCAGCTGCCATTTTATTGCCTGGTCATTTAGTTCTATAAGCTTTTCTTTACCATCTTCTTTCTCTTCTCTCTATCCTGAATAAGTTAGTATCTTCCAAACTTTGAATCTCAATGTTCACATCTGCTTCTAGGTTATTTATTAGTACATTGAAGAGAGTAGATTCTTAGCACAGACCACTCCTCAAATTTGCAAATGACTACTCATTGTAAAAACAACATTTTAGACTTTTCCTCCTTTGTCAATATTTTAGGTGACTGTTTAGCTAAGCAAGGACCTTCCTTTTTGGTTGGTGCTGATTAATTTTCTTGAAAGCTCCCAGTGACAGACTTCTTTAAATGCACTGCATACCTACACGGACTATGGCCTGAAATAACACAGCACTCAATGTCCATCCTAAACTGAGGGGCCAGAACTCTTTCTCTACTATCTAAAGGACATCAAGTCTCCTAGGCCCATCCATGAAAGCTCCCTATGGTGCAAAATCAAAGAGTAAAAAAATACTGTCTGGATCATGATATTGCAAATGTATTAGATAAATTTCTAATTATTATTTATATTGAAACGCTGTATTTATAAAGGCATTTAATTCTTTCTGCATTCAACATGAATTAGCACCTAAATATATTCAAAACTCCACCATGTAGGACAAAACGTGAAACAGAATTCCTTTTACAGGCTGAAAGTATACATGGGCCAAAATACTTGTGATTAAAATTTAGGACAGAAAACTATAGTGAGAGGTAAACACATAAATGGAGCATAGGCTAACAGAAAGATGGGAGTATTCATAGAATTAAGTTGTCTTATTTGTCATAACAGCTGAGCTGCTTACCCCCTCTTAGTATCTTTACTTTTCCATTCATTTACCAATATCAACCCTAAGTCATTCATCAGAATTGTGAAGTAAATTCAAGGGGTGTAAAAGGACAAACAGTGCTGGTAGAGAAGACACAGGTCATTGTCCTGTGTGTGGGCAGCAGTTTCACATGTATAGAACACTTGATTTCAATTTCTCCTCTTTTAATGAAGAGTAGTTCAGAGCAGAGCTTTTTGCAAAAGGGAACTGATGCAAGACACAAGGAATAAAGAACGTGAGCTTCTGAAGCTGTGCTGTTCATGTCTGCTGGTGACAGGCAGGCTTTGGCCAGCTCTGAAGCTGGAAACCATATGGTAAGTGTCACAAACACTTGGGAAATCCTGCTCTGAAAACTGCTCAAGACAGCGAGGAGCATGTTCCAATTACAGCATCCGTACTGTAAATCCAGTCGGCACGGATGCAAGGCAGGATGAAAAGCAACAGGCTGAAAATCTGAATATTTTAGGGGCAATTGCTGGGGCTTTGTCAATAAAAGCTTTGCACATGAGTGAAGAACCTTTTGGGCTTTAGTAGATAAAATAATAATACAATTGAGCACCATGGCATAGAAAAAAAGAGATGTGTTTGTTTTTTACTTGTTTTTTCTAACTTGAAATTCGCTGTAATCATTTGCAACTACAGTGAGTTAAAGATATGATTTGTTTGCAGGATATCTCAAAAAAAATCTTTATCAAAAAAAATTTTTGGTCTAAAATATTAGCAAAACCCAACATCCATTCAGTATAATTCAAATAAATCCAATAGCCATGTCAGTGTCTGTTCTCCACCCAATCTATTTCCTCTATGTACAGGAAGTAGATACTCAGTTCTCCATAACATTTTACATCTAGATGTAAGAACTGAGTGTGGAAAGACAAACCTTTAAGCTCAAAGCCTGAGCAGAAAGCCTGAGCCTCAATTCTGCACCAGTTATGCCTCTATTAAACTGCTGCATTAGGAAAACTTAGTGGTCTCTGATAATGGAGATTTATTTCCCTCCAGTGCATGTCTGAAATTCAGTTTCCCACCTCTTCGGTGCATCATACAATACAAAATGAAAGAATTTTCCAAAAGACAAGAATCTTGAAGAAAATAGTTGAATTGGTATAATCTCTGTAGATCAAAAGTCAAACATTAAAGGCTAAAAAAATAAAGAAACAGAGACAGAGAGGAAGCTAGATTTTCTAAAATACTTTAACAAATGAAATTAAATTCTTCCTAGTGCTTTCACACATCTCTCTCTCTCTCATACATTATTTTCATGGACTGGACCAAATCCAATAGACACATTGAATGGCCTTATCTGATCTCAGGTTACTAATTAATTAGATGACAGAGAATTATTACATGACAAGGAGCCAGTGAGAAAAAGAATAATCTTGGGCAAAACCAAGACTCAAAGGAATATTTTAAATGAAGAAAAAATACATTCCTTTCATTTTTTTAGAGGCAAGAAACGAAATCACAAAATTACAGAACAGTTATGTTTGGAAGCAGCCTCTGGAAATCATGTGGAGACTCTCTCAGCCAAAACAGAGCCACTTAGAGTGGTCACTCAGGTGAATTTTGAGTATCCAGGTGAATTTTTTTTTTAAAATTTTTGTATCCAGGTTAATTTTTAGTATCTCTGAGAATCAAGCCTCATCTGCTCTGGGCAATCTGTTAGAGTGCTCTATCATTCTCCTGGGAATGACTTCCAAGTAGAAAAGCACAGCTCCATGCAAAAATGGCACTGCACACTGTCCTGTAATGAAAAATGTCTAGAAAAAAACCCCAGAACAGATAAAACTGAAAATTCACGTTGGCAGTCAAGTCACAACGCAAGAATATTTTACTCCATTTTATTTCATGTCTATTTGTGTATTCTTACCTACTCTTAGGGATAATTATCTTAACCAAAAGTTTCAGTTTCTATTTTCTGAAGATAGATCTATTTATTAAGATAACTCTACATGTTTACACTCAATACCAGCATATCCTTGGATTAAATCGTAAGCACTTGATAAGAAAACAGAGGATACCAAAAGTACTGAGATCCCACTGCTGACTTTAATACTTTTGGATGTGGACATAAACCACTCCAAACCAAAACTCACAATGTCTCTTCAATGCAAATCTCCTCCAATATTCCACAACAACAAAAACAAAAAAAAATCAGTAAATTTGTGTATTGATGTGGCATGATGACAATTATATGTATTATACATATATTTTCTCTAGCCATTAAAGAAATACAACTAATACTGATAAAGACAACTGTACTTTCCATAGAAAATAAGAATTGAAGAAACCCTCTATGGTATTTAGTTTATGCACAGATTACTCAGGGCCTGAGGTTTCAGCACAGTCCTAATTCAGGCCACAGGATGACAGTGCTTTTAGGCAGATGAACAGAATTTGATTATTCCATGCATCTAGGACCTCACATTTTAGCATATTAAAACTATTAACATGGCTCCATTCGAAAGATAAACAACAGTTTCTAGACAAAACAACATCTTTTGTTTGCGTAAATGCTTTTTACTGAATCTGAGTAGCATTTGAAAACCATACATTCTTTGTTTAATGTTCCTTGCCAAGAATGAGAACACCATTTGGACTACAAGCTCAGTGACATCACTGCTGAAGAATGAAATGATTTTCCTGGCTACTTAAAAAACCTGGATGCTATATAACATTTTTTAAAGTGTCTGTTCCTAGGATATTCATGTCTAGTAATTGACATTTCCCAGTGGGAACAAGTCTTCTGTTTTCAGAGAGGTCAAAGAGACCATGCAAAAGATAGGGCTCCTAATTCCTTTTTCCTCAATGCACTACAGAGATAGGAAAACAAAATGTTGAACAATTGGCTCTTCACAGGAAAATACAAGAACATGAACAACCTATTGGATGAGACCAGTTGTCCATCTTTCATAATATCCTGCCTTTGACTTGTCCTATCAAGGGTAAGTTAAAATACCCCTACGTCATTTATGAATTAAGGCTTTTCTATAAATGCATCATAACATCAGAACACAGTAAGTGTCATGTGCTAGAGCCCTACTGTACAAAGAAATTTTCTTTAGTAGAGATGTTGGCATTACTCAAGTACTTTTTCTGGACATTTACCTTCATGAGAACATCAACAATCCAATCCTGGAGCGACTAGTTATAAACTAAAATTTTTTCCAGCAAACTGAAACATGAATTAATACACACAGCAGAACTGATTAAACATTTAAATTCATAGCAAGGCAAATCTATAGGCTCTGAGACAATGATTGTTATACAGGTGTCTTTAAGAGTTCATCTTATTAACAAATAATACTAGAATAAATAGAATTAATTTGCTGTGCTGGCCAAACTTCTTATACTCATTTATTGTTCATATACTCATTTATTGTTCAACTTTTTTAGTAAGTTGATTTTTTTGTACTGAAATATGACAATAAAACAGTTTTCCAGCATTTAGGAAGGCCCTGAAGGAGAAGGTTGAGGCCCTTCTTTTTCCCCAAGCCTTTGGTATGTTGAGCTGTAATTGGTAACTTCAGGGCACATGGATTTTATCTGACACAAAAGAAAAATGTCCTTTCTTTAGCACAAGTCACATTTCCAGAAGAGAAAAATATGTACTATTTCTTTTAAAGTCTCTTCAGCCTGACTTATGTCTAACAGAAGGCTTTTTTCTGCTCCACCCTAATGCATTTCCTCATAAACTGAATTATGTCACAGTTCTGTGGCTTATTTATATACAGGTCAAATTGAAAACTGATGCTGTATTCCAGATTTAATACAGCAAGGGCTTTTTTCTTCAGTGAAGATTCAAAATAATTTTCTTCTTCGATGCATACAATTAACAATTTGAGTTTTACAAGGAAGAGAGGAAAGAAAATGCCAAGTCAGGAGAACATTGCTGTGAGAGCCTCCCTTTTTCTGTAATATTCCCTTTTTGACCTTCACTTTTTTCAACGTGGAATGTAATTGGAAATACATACCCTTCTGGTAGCCTGAGATTCTTCTTTGTCTATGCAACCTACACCTTGGTTATAATCATGCAAGAAGAAACTCAAGCTTTTCAGTTCCATGTTTCAAAAAGGTTTCCAGACTGTAAGAGGGCTAAGTCCCCCAAGTGTCCTTCTGCATTAATGAAGCCTGTGCAGAATGTGCAATTTCTTGTCAAACTATAAACAACTAAATCAGAAATGTGCAAGGAAAAGATTGTAACAGGTATGTGGCAAACCATGGCCTCCTTGCAGAATACTAATGCATCAACACACATTGTAAACTACAGAATCAGAAGGGCAGACTTACTTCAGAGTAGAAGAGGCTTTCCAGAAACTGTCACCTTCCATTTTTCTGAGCTCAGCACATGTTGCTTCCCAAGTTCTGGCAGAGTGGTCACATACCTGTACACACCTGAACTTTCAAAGTCATGGCTGCAGACAACAGTGTCCATAATCCTGATGAGAACCTCAGTGACCTCTGCTCTATTTTTTTCATAAATTACCTGTTAAGTGGTTCAAAAGTGCAAAAATTTGAAGCATGAAATATTACTGTCAAAATTTACTCGCATTTTTATTCAGCCATGCTTTGGTGTTTCTGATTTTTCATCCATATTTTACTTAATTATTTTTCTACTTTGTTTTTTGTTTTTGTTTTTCCATTCTGTTTCTTCATTAGATATCTGAAAACACAGATGATGCAGTTAACCACCATGAAATCTATTTTCCCTTGTCTAAGACAAAACTTGCCACTAACCTTTGTATCAGTGAAATTCTACCCCATCACCTTACAGAAAAACTATAGCTCTATTCCCTATGGGATGCTAACAATAGCTTGCCAAACCAAAAACCAACAGGGAGAGATAAAGGATGGAATTTTGGTTGCACTCAGGGGTCGTGTTTACACAGGTTGTGTACCTTTTAAGCATTGGTTAAATGCTAAAGGTATTAATTAAAGGTACACACCCCACCCAGTCAAGTTTGTGCCATACATGACTCATGCTCTCACTTCTGGAAGAACTGTTACACATCCTACTAAGGTCTCAAAAATAGAAAAGGGAAAAGCCTGTAGACCATGCTTTAAGGCAGTTCATCAAAGCAATAAGCTATTTCCCAGCTCTACACCAGCTGGATAACACTTGGCTAGCCTTGGCAGAACCTCTCATTCTTCAGTCCTGCAAGCTTCCAGGGAAAAACATTTTCTTTGTAGAAATAAGCTTATGATCTCTGTTGGAATGAACTCTGGCCCTGGCCATCCTTCCAAAAAACTACTACTTTATCTTTC